>QMIH01000114.1:48918-63939 GCA_003987875.1 Clarias batrachus
TCTCTCTCTCTCTCTCTTTCTCTCTTACACTCTCGCACACACACACACACACACACACACACACACACACACACACACACACACACACACTAGTTGCCACAATTGTTCTGCATAAAACTGGTGATTGGAAAGAAAAGACTAAGTCTCTTAGTGAATGCTGATGAACAGAACACATTTCCTGACTTAATACATTTGTCCAGGTCAACAAGAGTTCGTGCATGGTTATTATAATGCTTGTGATGAGTTCCTATAATGTCTTGTGTGAACAGGATAAGTAAATCACTGACCTGAGCATGTATGCTGAGTTAATGAGAAATTTCCTGTTTGTGGCACTGGTGTGTGGTTCGGTAGGTTTTTAAGGTATYGCAGACAGATCAATAAAGCATTAAGGCATTAAGCATTAATTTTTAGGTAGCGTGTCGGTATGTATAGAACTTATAGAGTAACTGCCTGTTACTGTTCTAAACACCTACCTATATTATTTAAAAGATGTATGTATTGATTAATGTGTTTCATTTTGATTAACACTGAGCATCAGTCTCACTTTGCACATCTTGTCATGTGACACTTAATGTAAAAAAAAAAAAAACGTTTAATGTAATGCTTTCGTCTTTGCAGTTATATGCTTATGTCAATGTGAACCAAAACATGTCGGTCTTTATGTTCTCAGTAAAGTAACATATGCGAACAGAACATGTGGTACTTTTTACACCTATATGGTAATAAACCACTTTTTCATCCATGATTGCAGATGTATTTGGTGCTAGTGCCTGAATGTGGATGTGGATATGTTCACAAATGTTCTGTGTTTTATGGTTAGAGGATTCATTTATATATTTTCGATACTGATTACCGACACACTGTATAGCTTACATCGAGAAATAAGTAAATCAATTACAATAGCTTTTTTTTATCAGGACTAGTGCTCCAGTAYGGCTACTGATTCTATAGGTTTAATCTGTAAGGCTTTCTAAATATATTGTGTTTCTATGTGTGCAGATCGACGAGCTGTATGAAGCATACTGTATGCAGCGGAGACTGCGGGACGGAGCTAATAAGATGGTGAAAGCATACACGGCTTCACCGGGAAGCCGAGAAGCCAGAGAGAGTCTGTCAGAGGCCAACAAGGGTTTTAAAGAATACACAGAGGTGAGTGGCGTCCAGTAAGCATTAGGGTGCTTGAGACGATGTGAAATTCTGACATTAGTGATGTAATGTAGAGGTTGATTTTGGTTCGAATCTAAATGTCTATCATATTTAATATTTGGTAACAGTGTAATGGCCATTTAAGGGCTGAACTGAATTGAAYTGAACATAATGCTTTAGAGATGTCTAAAATGATTCAGTTATGAAACGCAAATCTGTCATGTGGCGATTTGTGTATCACGACACTGACTTCATGACATTTGTGATGATCGATCAGCCAGTGACCGAAATGGCCTCAGATTTAACCGATTATGTGCCGAGTGCACAAGCTTTTGAGTGAAGAAGCAACAGGAATTTATTTTTCAAACATTACAGTATGAAAACTTGCATGTGTTCAAAAATT
Organism: Clarias batrachus; assembly: GCA_003987875.1. Classification (NCBI taxonomy): domain Eukaryota; kingdom Metazoa; phylum Chordata; class Actinopteri; order Siluriformes; family Clariidae; genus Clarias; species Clarias batrachus. The sequence continues at coordinate 50,468 of QMIH01000114.1, forward strand.
TTTAATTTAAGAATCTCAAACCCATTCATTACACACACTTACACCAGTCTCAAAATCTCAAAATATGGCTCAGTGGTAAAGTGCTCGCCATCCACTATATCATCCAGAGATCGCTGGTTTGATTCCCGGGTGATGCTGTAGTCTCTTGCAGCCAAGGGCCTAGGGGAGGAATTGGACTCAACTAAATTAGGGAGAAAAATTGGGGATAAAAACTATAAATCCAGGAAAAATATTATTCTCAAAAACATAAAACAAATGGTTGACTATTTCCATTGCATGGCCTGGCATTCCAAATGGTAGGAGTAAATMATTTTCAATTTTGTTTAGAAATATATATTTTTTGCTTAATTTAATTCAAGTTACTTGAGTTGTTAAACACTTTTGTCTTGTTTAAATGCTGCTCTTGTTTTTAAAGTGAAACTAATGTTATAAGAAACGGGCTACATTTAATCATGTTCAGTTCAGTTGTGAAGCTGTTGAATAAAGTATAAAACCTGAGTTATGACAACTGTTTTGATCGGTTCAAGGCCTTAAAATTGTGACAAATTTTTTAAATGTCAAATAGAGATTTTTATGAAATTGTGATAGAGAATCACAATATAAAGGCACTGTGCATTTAGATATCATGATAATATTGTGTTGGTGGTGGCTGGTGATTCCCATCTCTATAGTGTATATTGTTCTAATGCAGTTTTCACTGCTGGTTAGTCTGGTTTTGTCGGCCTCACTGCTGTATCTGTAAGTGACATGGGACCAACAGCAGTGACGGTGACATTTCGCTGYCACTTTATAAGATRACGCTGCTCTATTGGATCACTGCAGTCACTGTGGGTCTTCAGTTTAGAGGCTCGACCCTGGTTTTTTCTCTGATCACAGTATGTATTAATCATACTCTAGCCTGCAGCAGGGGTTGTCCTCGATATTTTTGTATTTCTGGATTGTTTTTTAACCCAGCAGTGGTTTTTTTTTTTTTTTGCCGACACAGCTGTACTTAATTATACTCCAAGTTTCATTGCATGCACTGTGTCATTGTCACTGCTGTGCTCATATTCATCCAAACCCAAGTAATATTTGCTCACTGTTGGCGCCTGTACATGGATAGATTTGGACTAAACAGTGGTACGACAACCAGGGTATTCAGATCTCTCAGTAATATCTGGACGTGTCCTCCTGAACTGCWCCGAGGTCAGTTGAGAGCTGATTATAATTGTTGTTTGGGTAGTCCTGGACTGCAGGCTTTTCCAGAATGTAGGTGTTACCCTTCACCACATGATCACGATCAGGTTGCCGTTATCATTAGAAAAACTAATAAAAATGTCAGAATTATGATTATGCCAGTACTGATGATTATCATCTTCTGCCTCTAAAAGGGCTCTAACAGCCAGAGAGATTTAAGGATTTTTTTTCTAGCATTCTTTTCTAGTTCAAAACAGTTTAAGTTTCGAGTTTCTCAGTGTTTTGGTATATTCCCATTTTGACACTGAGTGCTCGAGCTGACACAGACTCCACACGTTTGTACAAAAATTTACGATCTTTTAGAGATCTGAAATGTCGTCTGAACACACACTTCAGTAGAAGAGATTAGGCATGAAGATCKGAGCTTTTGCAGAAAGTAGTTCACACACTCAGTATCACACATTTGCTTAGATTTAAATAGGGACCTAGAAATAGTATAGAAACGTAAATATAAAAATATATTCAAAATATTGAACATTTATGTTTTTTTTGTGTTAAATATTTCTAAATGAAAAATCTCAGCATGGTCTTAGACTTGTATGTAAAGCATAGATAATAACCTGGATCCCTACACACGTGGRCAAAATTGTTGGTACCCTTGAAAGAAAAACTCACAGAAATAACTTTAATCTGACAAAAGTAATAATAAATAAGAATTCTATGAATGTTAACCAGTGAAAGTCAGACATTGCTTTTCAACCATGCTTCAACGGAATTATTTTWAAAAAATAATAGTAATGGAGAGATATGATCACTTTAGAATATTAGGAGCGCGTTGAAAGCCTTTACTAACCTCCTATTGTTTGTCTCGCTGCATCTCGGTCTTGTCATGTTTTGCTTTGTGTTGCATCTCCCTTTAATTCTCTGTACATGTGCCTCTTCAGAACATGTGCATGCTGGAGAATGAGATAGAAAACCAGCTCGGAGAATTCCACATCAAAATGAAAGGTATGACCCATTTAGCGTTTTTCTTTTTTTTTTTTCGTTCTTTCTTTTTTTTTCCCGTCTTTTCATGTTAGGATTTGTTAGAGAATCCCTTTTTAATGATTGTAACTACATACCTCTGATTTCATAACTCATGCACATTTAGTGTGCACATTCGTAAGCTATGTTTTGATTCATAATATAGTAACATGCATTTGTTGTGCCGCTCTTGCAGGTCTGGCTGGTTTTGCGCGCCTCTGTGCTGGAGACCAGTATGAGGTTAGTTTTCATTTCTTAACATACTCTTAGCATCCTTGTTGTTTTTTTGCCTGTATGTTCTTTTTTTTTTTTATGGTCACTTTGCCACGTCTGGTATCTTAGTGTGCACTTTATTGTTTGTCATGGGCTTGGATTGGGGAGAGGTCGAGAGATGTAGAGAGGAAGAGGTAGAGAGAGAAATGATAGAAAAGAAATGTGCTGCTACATCCGTGTGATTAAACCACGCATGGTTTGGGGATTGACAAACCTTGATTGATGCGCTCATTGACTGGGTGAGTCAGCACGGCCGTCTGTTCAGTACGACAGCAAGTGAGCCGGGKGAGAGGGAGGAAGAATGGCGAGACGTAGACAGATGGAGTGATTGAAGACAGAGGTGGGAGGCTGTTATTTGAAGAAGTAAGATTTCTCTGTCCATCTGGTGCTGGGGAAACGATAACATTGCCACACAGCACACACTCAGGACTCATGACGAAGACATCAGACAGACCGATTAGTCAATAGTCCGTTGCTGTTTTTTCTTTTAATCGTGAAAGTGATCCAGTGTGGGCTGTATRGACATATCTCCTTACCAGTGTGTGTGTGTAAAGCTGTGTGTCGTTTGTGTCCGTCCCATACAGATCTTTATGAGATACGGCCGACAGCGCTGGAAGTTGCGGGGTCGGATCGAGATCAACGGGAAGCAAGTGTGGGACAGCGAGGACATGGTCTTCCTCCCGCTTATCACTGAGTTCCTTTCCATAAAGGTACCATCTGTCCATGTGTAACATGTTTAAAAGAGACACATGTGCTGAACACTCTTGAGCTTAAACGTATCGGGACAGTTGGGAAATAGGTGTAAAAATAATCTTTACAAAATGTGTGAAATGTCCAAATGTTGGTGGAAATAACCCCACTGAGCCCTTTTCCTGTGAGATCTAGCACAGTCGGACTCGTGGATACTGATCCGTGAAGAATAATTAAAGTTCTTCTGCACGACTCCAAACCGAGTAAAMCGTTTCTAGAGCAGCTTTTAGTAGATTTTAGTTGTTTTTGTTTTTTTTTAAGAAATACTTCGGACACATTTAGATGATTATCATGTAAGTGCTTTTCTCAACACTAAGATCAGAGCACTATGAGTATGATGCGTGTGTTATCATGAGACTGAAGAGATGCTATGTCAAGTGTTATGTTAAATCATAGGTTATTTATAAGACCTGTTCTGCACGTTCCTAAATCCAGGATTTATCTCAAAAAGATTCTGAAATTTGGTTGTCTTTTGGAGAGGACCAGAGAAAATCTACGTCATATATGAGGGCTTTCCTGGTTTGTAAATTTGAGTGAATCAACTGAAAGACATTAAATTCAAGCTTGTTCAAGGAACCAGCACGAAGGACTTTTGCTGCAGCTCATGAGATTATGACAATGGCAATTATTAAAAGCGCTGTACAAATCAATTTGAATTGAACTGAATTGAATCGTCTATATGTAGGTGTCACAAWGCTCAGCAGTATTTGTTACGCATGAATATTTGCGAGTGTCATCCAGTGACTACACTTGATTCACTTCTTCTGTGAATACAGCAGATAACAGAGTTTTATCCTCTGATTGCTGTCTGTTGATATTATGATTATAATCATGTTACTTTTACTGAGCAGTCAAAAGAGAAAAGTGATGCCGCATAATACCTGTCCACTAAATCACATTACTCGTTTCTTTTTTAGATTAATTCCCTGAATAGCTTAGATCAACCCCTATCTCGCTTTTGCATTAAAACAATTTTGTTTTCCCCATATGATGACGGATGATGGAGGGATTTAATGTCGTATTTGTACCTCATGGAAATCTATTTTAGAATTTTAGTTTTCACTTTTCTTTTTTTTTAAAGATTTTTTTTTATTAATGAAAATTAGTTCAGAGAATTACATTAGCGTAAACCGTTTCTAGAATAATTGTAAAAAAAAAAAAAAAAAAACGTATTGAATTCCGTCACTTTTGATCATGTTCCTGAAGGTACCTAGACTCTGGTGTCTCTCTCATCTCACTTCCTTTCTCTCACACACTTTCTTGCTCTCTTTCTCCTGCGCGTACTCGCACACATTGCAGTCACATGTGTCTGTAAACTATTGCCACAGCTCAGTGTGAGCAGCTGGACTTTCACTTGTTTTCCTTCTTCAGTGGTTTGCTTGACGCACACAGGAAAGCAGCTCAAAGTTCCCCCAGATCCTCGGGAGAGAGAGAGAGAGAGAGAGAGAGAGAGCAATCAGCATTGGATAGGAAGGAATATTAAACATTTTACAGGAGTTTAAAATAAAAACACGCAGATGTTTATCCAAGCTATTTCTAGACTGGCCCATGTTTTTCATGCCACATGAAACTGATAAGGGCTCGTTCACAGCTGCTCCATTTGAATTCTGTTGTGTCTGCCTTTCTTAGTCGAGTTCATTTTGCCAGGTTCATACACATATCGGTCAAAATTGGGGTGCAGACCAAATGCATAGCTTTTATTTATGATATGGTGCATAGTTTTTTTTTTTTCATTTTTACCTGAAAGCAGTCCTGGCACAATTGTTTTTTTTTGTTTTTTTTTGCATGCCACTTTTAAAACCAGATTCTTGTCCATTATAGCAAGAAAACTCAACTAACAAACAACTGGATGATAGATAGGGTCCATCTGGCACATGGAGGGACAGATACTCCACACCCTGGAGATATATCTGTYGTTTCTGTGTCATTTACGTACGGGTCAGGTTGCTAGCTCGATGCCCGATTGTATTGCCCCTAAGGACATTTTAGAGATATATGAATACACACAAATGCAGCACTTAATAGTGAACTACATGTGATACAGAGATGATTATTTATATTGTACACACAAAGCGGAGCAGAGAAGAAACGGTGTGAAGTCCCTGGAACAATACTGGGCAGTCAACGCTCGAGCTCTTAAAGTAGCGTTTGGCTGATGTTGGTGGAGAGCATCATCTATAACACTCTTAAAATCTCCAGCGAGCCAGCATGTCCTGTGGATAGTGAACAGTGTTCTCCATGTCCAAAGTTACCATGGTAATGACTATTATTACATGATGATGGAAGGGCACGTTGCCTGTGCACTGACTTTGTGTAGTGTGCACTCGGCGTGGTTAAACTAACATAGTATTCTAAAATGCAAATCTGGACTTTCTGGTTGCAACGTGCATCTGAAACTGAAATGATGACGTGAATTCTAAACCTTAGTAGATTTGGCAGTGTGTGCACAGTGTGCCCAGTTCCCCAGTCTGTCTGTCTGCGTTATGATGTGATTAGTGTCCCAGTAGATAAGAAGTAAATAACATGAATTTGTTTCCCCAGGTGACTGAGCTGAAGAGTCTGGCCAATCATGTAGTAGTGGGAAATGTCTCATGCGAGACCAAGGACCTGTTTGCTGCCCTGCCACAGACTGTAGCTGTGGACATCAATGACCTGGGGACCATCAAACTGAGCCTTGAAGTTACATGGAAGTATGTCCACTTCATGCCGTCATAAGGACTTCTTATGATTAAAGAAAAAAGAAGTTACTAGGCTAAGAAGGCAAAAGCAAAAAATCTATAGGTTTCATTCATTGCACATATTGTTGCATTTACCCCAATTTGTTGAAATACTGTTTTATTAAGATTTTAAATATCCATTTGATTTAATTTGACATCTAAACATCTAAACTCTAAAATAAATCTAAACGAATCTATTCTAAAAGAATCTAAGAGTTTCTCTCAAAACTAGAAGACGTAATGTAAGATTTTGTTGTTTTATCAAAAATTAAAAGTGTTTGACATTTACCGAGACAGACCTGCGAATGTGTCGTACAAATCCAAGTATTCGAACCAGAATTCACAACACGCTAGTAATGGATGTTTTTGTCACTTAAATCATTTGGATCCTAACACATTTTGTTAAAACCTTCATGTCACACACTGAGTTATGCTTTTGGCTAACTGCTTTCCCCCCCACTGTCTCTCGCAGTCCGTTCGACAAAGATGACCAGGCCTCCACGGCCAGCACAGTGAGCAAGGCCCCTACAGTGAATAAACGGTTCTCCACATACAGTCCCCCAGATACGCCATCGCTTCGAGAGCAGGCATTCTATGTGAGTGTCTCTCTTCACAGTGTCCAACCAACTGAGCTTCTGTACATGTTCATCTGCATTCTTTGACATGCTTAAATATCATGACCCTTCAGTTTATTAGAATCGGGTGTTCCTTTAATGTTTAATGTAGTGCATCACGTTTATAATGTAGCCCTAATTGTCAAGTTTTTTTTTTTTAGTTTTTTTTTTACATAAGCCCGAGCCAGACAACACAGGAACTTTCTTTCTTGTTAACACCTTGTTATTATGATTTGATCACACTACTAATGATGAAAGCTGAGATTCTCCGTTTTTGTAATACGTCTTCTCACACCTGAGTAAGCTCGCCTTTGAGAGTAGTCACGGATCCCAGGTGAATCCCGATCTTAGTTTGTTTTCATCATGCCTCGATGCAGTCCGTCCCGCGGAGTTTGCATTCCAAGCAGTGCTGGTCCCTCCTGGACGTGTTCCGGGACGCACTGGCCGAGAAACTGTCTCAGACGCATAGCTGTGGCGATGTCTCCTCCATCAGCTTTGGACTGTCTCGCTTGCACACCCACGTAAGTGCTGCTAGCTGCTAGCAGCGAATAGCCAGTAGACATAGTGCGATAGGGTGTGTGTCTTCGGCTAACAAGTTGTAGCTACAAGTGCTTTTAGTTGCTAAAGTAGTGCAGCTTTGTAATTCTAGATTGACCGCTTTAGTGGGCTTTTGAGGTGGTGGCTGTTTGAAAGCTCTTAGTGCTCAGGAGTGGACTGGGGTGCATTTTCATTCAAGCTTTGTAGATTTGTGCTAGTTGTAGGTTACTCGTACTGTGGGTTCTAGTAAACTAGAAATACAGAGCAAGTAGTCTGTAGTCAAGCATGCTTGTATCTACCTGCACACAACTGCATGCACACACAGTCATTTTTACACAATCCAAAACCGCATCCAGTGATTGTCACTCTTTTACTTTGTCGGGGTGACAGAGTGGCAGCAGCAGAAGTTAATTAGCGGCAGCGTGTTAGCTGCCTGGGCCTGAGGCCAGCCTCCAGTCAGCCTGGATAAATTACTGCGGAAATGATCACACTAACGCCTGACAACAGATGCCATTCTCCCATGTGTCTCCATCGCACATTTACTCTGTTTTCCTTTCTTACTTTGCCTCTCCACTTATTCCAGTAATATGAAAATTAACATCCATCTAAAGCACATAATAACTGTTTATTTTTTTTACTATGAATACTCCTATGTATCTCTATCCTCTGCAACTAGAGTGCATTTGTGATTACTTCCCGTCAGTTTTAAACACTTTGATAATGCAACTATACAGCTGAAATGTCAAAATCAAACCGGGACTTTTGATTGCACAGAGTAAGAGAACATATGTGTGTTCACGGACAATTTCAGTTTTGTGAATGGTCAGAGGTTTGTGCTCCTTAAAAATGAAGAAAAAAAAAAGAAATCCTGTCTCTAACAGGACATTCTAAATTGTGCATCAGTTTAGAATTTAGATCTTAACTCCTCTCACAGTACAGTATCGCGCCGCTATGTTGTGAGAACATCCTGCGTAAAAACAAACACCTTCCTTCTTTATTTTCACTGTATCATTCTTCACAGTTGTCATTTTCTCTTGTCTGCTCCCTCCGTGCAGAACATGTTAAGGCGGCAGGAGGAGTTGGAGAACGGTACAGCGTGGTCGAACTCCTCTGAATCCTCAGACGATTCATCAAGCCCTCAGCTGTCCCAGGGTCTTCGTCATGCCCACAAGAATCTGGTCCAGCCTGAGGTGCAGGCCTCCGCTCCTGCCATCGATATCTCCTTCACCCCCCGCCAATCATCCACCTCCACGCCCACACGGCTGGCCAATCAGAAAGAGGAGGACGAAGAGGATGAGGAAGACGAGCAAGATGAGGAACTCCGAGCTCCAACTACATTGACCGTGACCGCGGAGGCTGCTGGGACACAAGTTGTGCCTAACGGCCACGCCCGCTACTCGCGCTCCCTGAGCCATATCAGCGAGAGCAGTGTGGATGTCGCCTTGAATGAGAGGCCTGCGGGGGAACTGTCGGAGCCGGGTGTAGTCGTGGACGTGCCCCTGAGGGCTGAGCCATGCGTAGTCATTCCTGAACCACAAGTTGACCACAACGCTGTTGATCTAGACTCACTGCGTCCTGACACCACAGCCCCAATAGAGCAGGAGGTCTCCGACTCTGCTGCTAAATGTGAAGAGTCTACAGCACATCCGCTCACTGATTCCTGTACCAATAGTGAGAAGGACTCTACCTGTGCCTCCGTTCCTACTGAGGCCTCAGTACAGCAAAGTAGTGTTAATGATCTGACTCCCAGAGCTGGTGATGTAAAACAGACTGAGGACACACAAGATCACTCCGTGTCTGTACAGGTCAAGGAACCTGGGACTGAAGTAGATTCTTTGCCAGAAGATGGACAGAAGGAAAAGAAAGAGGATACTGATGCAAAAGACAGCGGCCTGGATGAGGCCCTCAACTCTCTTCTTTCCTCGCTGGATGACTACAGGGGGCAGTTTCCAGAGCTGCAGGTGCTGGAGCAAGAGCTCCGCCTGCTGGAGGAGGCTCTGACTGTGAGTTACTAGTGTGTATACGTCTGCATTGTGAATATCCTTGAATAGTGATAGATGTTAAAAGAAACATAAACAGATGGCAGCATGGAGGAATGGCAGGCATTCTTCGACTTCCCAGGTAGCTGGTTTCAATCCTGAGCTGCTGTTCAGATTCTTCTTGTTGTTGTTGTTTTTTATCGTGTTCTCCAGTTTCCTCCCACCTGCTAAAAAAAAATATGGCAGTTGAATACTCTGGTGGTCGAAGCAAAGATATCCAGCACGTGTCTGTGATGGTCTGCGCGTGTGCATTTCCATTTTTATCCCAAATTTAATTTGTAGTGTTTTTTTTTTTTTTAAGATCAGTATCTGCTGCCATCTGTGTGATCACTGACGCCAGTGTGTTATACCGAGAAGAAAGATAAAAGAGGATGTGAAAGCAGTTTCTAACTCTAGTCTCCCTAGGGTTCAGGTTTCCACCCTTCCTGCTCCCAGCCCACAATGTGTTCATGTGTTTTTGTGTGTTAGGTTCAGGGGGGTTCGCTGCTAGAAATCCTTAGATTTATGGTGAAAATCATTAACATTTCTTGCCTGGGTGAGAATGTAACGACGTGAAAAAACTTGCAAGAGAATTTTTTGGTAAAGTTAAAGATGCTCAACTTATTATTCACAAGTGAAGGGGAGGCTAGTTATTATAAAGCTATAACACATTGATTCTGTTTACAGGTAACTACCAATTCTGGGTATTTTATTTATAGTAAGATCAAATTTATAGACTTGTGGTTGTATCGGTGTGTCTGCATAGGGTCGAAGTCGAAGTCGTGCCTCCAGTGTGAGTTTGACCGTGGAGACTGCTCTTGAAAGCTTCAGTTTCCTCAACACTTCAGATCTGGAAGATGAGGAGGAAGATGAGGAGAGGCTGGATGCCACCGACAGGTAAGAATGGTTGCTGAAAATTCACACCCGAAAAAAGGCATCAATGATCATCATTTAGTTTTCCAGAAGATGGGATGGGCCTTAGGGTAATGCAATGCTGCCATCTTGTGGCTGAACAAAAACTGTTCCCCATATATTTTTTCCCCTTTATTTTAAAAATATAGCAAAAATGAACATATTTCTATATTTTATTATAAGGCACATGTCATGTAGTTCCTCCTGTATGTGTGTGTATATGTGTAAAATTCTATTCTGTAACAGGCCATTGAGATATATAGAAGTGAAGCCATAAGCCCTATATTCAATTCAATTCCATTTTATTTGTATAGCGCTTTTAACGATTGTCCTTGTCGCAAAGCAGCTTTACACAATCAAAAGAATTATTTCAGTTTCTATGGAATGTGAATGTGTATGAATCAAAATGGTCAGATAGTCCCTATCTATCCCAGCTGGGATTCCCACTGTGTGAATGAGAACCCCAACCATAAACTCAGAGAAGCATTATGCTGTTCCCGAGCGTTCATAAACTCATCAGTTAAAGATGAGCCGTCATGCAATGTAAAAATGCTCACTTTGTACTGTGGTGCTGCAGACCCAAAAGTGAAACCCCGAAGATGGTCCTTGAGTCTCGCTACTCCTGTATCACAAATGTAGGGATGAATCCAAATGATTTGCTCGAGTTATTCCTCGGGTGTGTTTGTGGTCTGATATTTTTTTGTTCAGTTCCCCAGTTTGTTCCTATTTAAGCACTCGCTACACGCCCACAAGAGACAAAGTGCAAGTGCTCGTCACTTGCTGATGTGAGCGCAGGGTCAGTCAGGCTCTGGATGGTGTGTGTGGCTCAGTGCTCACACTCTCACCTCCTATAAGGGTAGGCAAACAGCTGACTATGCAGACAGGAGAGAGAGTGTGCTTACCGCACAGCACTGCTTCAGAAATCTACAGATCTCCCTTTGGGAAGGGGGACACATGCCACAAAATAAATACATTTAAAAAAAAAACCTCACTCCTGTACAACAGATTAATGTATTAGTGTAACTGTTACGACCATGCAGATATAAACAGTAAGCGTGTTATCCTTATGGATGTTTATTATTCAGTATTCAATATGGCAGGTAATATTACTAATCTTTTAAAAAGCATTGCACCATATGATTCCACACTAATAAAGTTACATTAAATTGACTTGCCTTTTGTGTATGTGTGTGTGTGTGTGTGTGTGTGTGTGTGTGTGTGTGTGTACAGCTCTCAGCCAGTGGCAGGTGAGAGTGTGCTAGTAGATGAGGGTTGTGCACAGAATTGTTGGGACACTCCCTCTATTCCTCTCAGCACTGGCCACCAGGCATTAGATCAAACTCTGCTCATCCATCTACAGAACTGCTCCAACCAGCTGCTGGTGAGTCGATATGATCACATCTTATGCAGCCTCTGTCTTGTGCTCTATGCAGCCCGTGTCTAGCGGAAGTCATTTTAGCTTTATACACTGCTGATGTAAAGGTTTGAGACCCTTTCACGTTTTCCATCTTTTGTTATGTTAAAATGGATTCAAATCCTTTTTTGTTATCATTCTACACTCAATACTTCACAATGACAAAGGAATAAATAGCTGTTTAAAGTGTTTTATTAAAAATATAGACTTAAATATTTAATTTACATAAGTATTCAGACCCATCATTTTGGCACATCTTTCCTTTGGCAGTGTCTTTCATTCTTTGGCAGAATAATTCACAAGAAGACTTTAGGACTGACTTGTCTTTGCTGCCAAAGGTGATTTAGCCAAGTACTAGTACTAAGTAATGGGTTTGAGCATTTATGCAAAAAATTCTCCGGCTGGGGAGATGGGTAACATTTCAACAAAACAACGGCATGAAGAATATCGCCAAGAAGAGGCAGGAGTGGCTTCAGAACAACCCTGTGAAAGTCCAGACGTTCTTGGATGGTTGGGAGACATTGCTGTCGGTGGATGTTTTTGTACCATTCTCTGTGTTCTCAAGCAAAATTGTGATTGAGCCCACTCCCTTGGCTGAGAAGAATAGTCTCAAGATGCTTTACAGCTGGCAAGTCACAGGACTCATGGTAGCACTCAGCTTTTCTTCTCCCTACAAACTTTTTTTTTTTCTGGATTCCCCAAACATTTGGAAAAGGGATTCATCAGAGAAAATGACTTTACCGCAGTCCTCAGCAGTTCAGTCCCTGTACCTTTTGCAGAATATCAGTCTGTCCCTGATGTTTTTTTCCTGAAGAGAAGTGGCTTCTTTGCTGCACTTCTTGAAATGTATGACGGTGAGTGCTACCGCTATCAGTTCTGTGCCATGCCAACAATAAAGCATCTTAAACCATTAATGTGTGGGGTTGCTTCTCAGCCAAGGGAGAGGGCTCACACACACTTTTGCCTAAGAACACAAAGAATGGTACAAAACCATCCTCCAAGAGCAACCATCCAAAACAGTTTGGTAAAGAACAATGGCTTTTCCAGCACGATGGAGCAACTTGCTATAAGCCGATTGTGATAACCAAGTAGCTTGTGGAACAAAACATCAAAATTTTGGGTCCATGGCTTGTAAAATCTCCAGACCGTAATCCCATTGAGAACTTGATCAATGGGGTTCATCAAGTGGAACTTGATCAATCCTCAAGAGGAAGGTAGACAAACAAGAAAAACAAACAGAAGTTCTGACAAACTCCAAGCACTGATTGTTCAAGAATGGGATGTCATCAGTCAGGATGTGGCCCAGAAGTTAACTGACAGCATAGGTGAATTGCAGAGGCCTTGAAAAATAAAGGTCAACACTGCAAATATTGACTCTTTGCATAAATATAAAGTAATTAAATTAAAATTTTAAAATGTTAATAAAAGCCTTTGATATTTATAAAATGTTTGTCATCATATTTCTGTATACCGTAGTAGCATCTGACGAAAAAGATGTAAAACCACTGAGACTTGTGAAAGTTTATATTTGTGTGATTTCTAAAACTTTTGGCCACGGCTATACTGTACATTATTTCCTGTGAGAAAATAGGTTTCACAATAGAGGTTTTCACATTCGGAATGGACGTTCGTATTCTGAGGTTCCACTGTATATAAGTGAATGCATAGAAATGCAGTGACATATTTTATGATTGTGAATGAAGTGAATTATTTATTTTGTATTTTTCTGAAGAAGAAGAGTAAAAGCAAACAGACGAGTAAAAGAGATTTAGCCTCATTTAATGCTATAAGCACATAGCAAATTCCCAGTGTTGATGTAACACTTTTAGACTTAAAATCAAGTCCAACTGGACCTATCTAAACACTCTAGAGCAGGGGTCTCAAACTCCGTTCCTGGAGGGCCGCAGCCCCACAGAGTTTTGTTCCAACCATAATTAAAAGCACCTGATCCAACTAAACAAGTCATTAAGGCTTATTTGAAAACTACATGGTATGTATGTTGGAGCAGGGTTGGAACAAAACTCTGTAGGGCTGCGGC
>QMIH01000114.1:64666-76608 GCA_003987875.1 Clarias batrachus
CCTATCGACTTCAAATTCGCTCAGGATGCTCTTAAGGGCTGAAGGACCAAAAGTTATCAAAAGCTTGCATCTGGGTCACATGGTCTGGCGGTGGCGCCGCCACGAATTTTACCCTCCCCCGACGCACAGGAAATGGATGTTTTGTTGCGAATTTCTCCCACATACTTCTTCCAATCTTGACTAAACTTTGGAGTCATGATCTTCGTTCGAGTCTGAACACAATGATATGCCAATTTGACCCTATAGCTATAACGCCACCTACTGGCAGTAGCTTATGTCTTTTGCCTGATTTTCCCCTTTCCACATGGTGTATTTGAACGAACTCCTCCGAGGGAAAGAATGCAAGAACTACCACATTTTGCCCCATGGTCCTGAAGACATTGGTGAGTAAAAGTTATCAAAAGCTTGTATCTATCTTCTACGGTCTGGCCAGGGCGGGGCCGCAAATTAGATACGTCGACAGTATTGAGAAACTTGCTGTATTTCTTACAATCCTTCACCAATCCGGCTGATACTCTAGATTTACATCAGCCCATGCACAACTTTCCTCATGCCACTGTCGTCATGAGTGGGCGTGGCCAAATGTCTCTGCAGCGCCCCCTAGTTCGTGATCCGGGTCCCTGTACGTCCTACAGGCATCAAATTCGGCAAACTGATGTATCTCCTCACCACAGGAAAAAAAGTCTCTTGGAGGTACTCTCTACGATGAACAGGAAGTCGGCCATTTTGGAAAAACTGCGAGATGTTGCGTTTCGCACACGTCGTACTTTGACGAACTCCTCCTAGGGGCTTTGGCCTATCGACTTCAAATTTACTCAGGATGCTCTTAAGGGGTCAAGGACCAAAAGTTATCAAAAGCTTGCATCTGGGTCACATGGTCTGCCTGTGGCGCCGCCACGAATTTTACCCTCCGCCGACGCACAGGAAATGGATCTATTTTCCCCTCTTTCTCCCACACGCTTCGTCCAATCTGTCCGAAACTTCACACCTTCATTCACATTTACACTCTCTACTCATTCACATGCCAACATGATCACTCGGTCATAGCGCCACCAACTGGTATGAGAAAATTTTTGGTTTCACCCTATTTTTGACTGTACTTCAGCTCAAAATCAGGGACCACATCAGAGAGAACATGCATGAGGTCAGCGTCCAGCCCGCATGGACTGCGCCGCGTGCGAGGGCCCGATCATCGCTGCTTGCAGCTTTAATTTTTATTATTGTCATTTTGAGCTGTTGTATGAAGAGCTGTGTGTGATGTCTGTGCAGAGGCTTGGTACTTTTGGGCCGTTGCGTTGTGGGGAGATGTACGCTCTTGATCGGCTGCTCAGGGAGACACGGGTCATGGAGCTCATTCGCCTGGCTGTCCAGGATACAGTGAAGAGTGAAGGCCAACCTGAGGAAGGTTAGTCTGTCTGAAAGAATTGCTGGGACAAAATGTAGCTCTTGGCTATTTTTATTTGGTGTTGTATGGTTAAACTGTAAACACAATGAGTTTCTTGCTCACTATTAAAGCTTTCATATGTTACTGTTTTTTGAGAAGGCAGCCTAGGTCATAGAGGTCTCCCAAAGTGTGTCGCTTAGTACTCCAGCTAACACAGATCACATAATATTATTTTGTATCTCACATTCCCTCCGTTTCACTGCTGATCCGAAACGCACAAGTTTAGTGTCTTTAAAAATGCTCTGTTACTGCTGAGCCAGAATCGGATGTGACATCTGTATTTGTTTTCCATGGCACTGCTTTTGTAACTATAGCAAAAGTGCTAACATGTCCTTTTTAGCTCTTAAAAACAAATGGCCCATGAATTATAGATCAGTCGTGTCTAACTTAAAAATGAAGGATGCCACAACAAATTAATTAAATTCATAACCATTTAAAATGTTTTCTTCATATAGCGCTTTTAACAATGGCCTTGTCACAGGGCAGCTTTACAGACTAAATATAAACGTATGGTTCTATGGAGGATTATGTTTTAGCATAATATTTGTATATTTTTTAATTGTACATGTGTTCCTAATGACCAAGTCTGGAGCAACAGTGGCAGGGAAAAATTCTCTGTGGAGACAATAATCAAATTAACACTCATATTTACACAAAAGAAGCTAAGTTTGTTGTTCACAGTTAGCAGCTAATGGCTAACTCACGCTTCTTAAGCTCTTAAAAAGAAAAAAATATAAATTTAACATATCTATATTTCACATATAGGTTTAGAATATCAAATATCAATGTGTTATTTTGTTTGTTTTTGGGAGAAAATCCCTAGGGAGAGTGAGTTTTTATATGGTACAGCTATTGCAGCCAGTAAACCGACTTGCTCTCTGTTTAAACACCCTGCAGGCGTGCCCTGCTTTCTCTCAGGTCAAGAGGTCCATATTAGCCCTGGTTGTCTGGGACTTTTCTTCAAAAAATTATTTTTTAGTTTACACAGTGTTCAATGTAGGTCGTAGCAATCTGTGCAGTTTCTTGGTGACGTTTTTTTTATAACTTCTCCCTCATCTGTTCAGTTCAGTTTTATTTGTATAGTGCTTTTAGCAATGGTTACTTTTGCAAAGCAGCTTTACAGAATTAAAAAATGATAGAAATTAATTAAAAAAGGATCAGCATCAGCCCTGTCCAAGGTCATCTTCGTGGTCATTAAATGGAACCGTCGTCCTCAGTCACCACATGCATCCCATTTGTCCAGATAGGTGATATTACTCACTGTTAATCGCAAGAAGATTTTTCATGGAAAAACTCATTCTCCGGTACATCCTCACCCTATACAAACCTTGAAGTCACTTGAAAAATGACAACAGGCTCTGGGCAGAGCTTAGTCCTGAGCTGTAGGAGGCGCTATAACAAATGATCACCCTTTTTCCTGTAAAAATGATGCACCCTTGCGAATCTGAGGCATTTTAAAAAGAGGAAAAATTTCAAAGAAGAATTTCTTGAGAGCATAAGTTTTTCTCATGTTTTTTTTTTTTTTTTGGCATGACACAACTGTGAGCCACGTTACTGTCCAAATTGATTAAAAAAAAAGATTTTTTCATAATTGTTTCTCTTTATTACGGTATAAAATATGGATAAATTGTTCAGGTATGTGAATCAGAAAATAGGGACGAATGAATTTACATTTTGTGCTCATATCTGTTTTTTTCTGCTCTCTCTGTTTGGACATTGTGTGTGTTCGGGAGCAGTTGTTCCACAGTTAGAGCAGTGCCAGGGGGCTGTGTTGCTATGGAGGCATTGTATTGCTGGCTGTGGTGTGTTCAGCACCTCCACTGAGGCTTTCCTGCAGACATTGAAGAACACTTATGCAGACAGAATACCAGAAAGAGAAGCCAGCTTTGCCGACACAGGTGTGTTTGAGTTGTTTCATCATGTGCTTAAAAAAAATAATAACCAGCCAAGTGATGGTTTCCAAATAAAAAAAATTTAAAAAGCTTTGCAATGAATTATGATGTATGAAATGTTCTGAAAAGCCAGTTTGTATGGAAGGAATTTTGAGTATTAAATTCATTATTGAGTTTTTGCGTGTGAATTTTCTTACAAACACAAATCAGTTTAATACTTCACTTATTCTTCATATATAGTACATTTATATCTGGGGCCCTTTTAATGTCTATGATGTCACATAAACTGTGTCCCTTCCTTCCATTAGTATTCATGCGTCTAGTGGAGAGGATTCTGGAGAAAAAGCTGCCTAGACGATGTGGAAGTGCAGTTAAAGAGATTCTCACAGTTTTCCAGTTTTGGAGCTACCTAGAGGCTGAGGGTGTGAGTGAGCTGGAGACACACATCACCGAGCTTGCAGAAGAGGGTATGTTTATTTGTGTTTTCTTCCCATGTGCAAACCAAGTCATTTGCTGCTGTTGTCATTTGGCAGCAATCAATTGCCCGTTCGAAAACAATTTAGCTACCCTGAATTCAGATGCCTGCCACGCCCATCTTCTCATTTGCCTCTTCTCTCTTTTCACTTTTGCCTTCTTCCTCTAATCCCCTCACACAAACCCCCTGATCCATTTTCCCTCCCCCTCTGGTTTTGGCTGCAGTCTGGCTGGTGCAGTGCCTGCAGTCTGGTGATCAAGATGTGCTGCTGAAAGCTCTGAAAAAGCCTCCGGAGTGCAGTCTGAAGCGTGAGGGCCTGCGCGCCGTCAGCGTACTTCTCAGTGATCCACGGGGGAAGGTGTGCAGCAGTGCCAGTTCTCTGTTACGCAACCTTGCAGAGCAGCCACGCCACAGAGAGAGGGTACGCCAGGGGAGTGGGCGGGCTCATTTTGGCATGAAATGTAAACTTAAAGGTTGTTATTAAGAGCCTTGTTTTTCATTATGAATAAGGATTATTTCTAATACACTTGCATATGATCAGTATGGACACAACAATTTAATTGAAATAATTCATATGAAATATGTAACGTAAATACTGTATTCTGGGGTTTTAACGTGTTTTTGTACATTTCAGGGGTTACGTTTTATTTATTTTATTGATTGACTGCATTTTTTTCTTCCTGGAAATGAGTATTTTCCAATAGAATATTTAATGAGTGAAATAATTTTTAAAAAATTACGAATGGGTTTAATAATCCTGTTTATTAAGGTGTTTTGTACGTTGTTTTGCAGTTATAAAACAACTTGCGTCTGTTCTTCGTCAATAAACAGACACCTACTTATACTAGGTTTACTAGGAGTAATGAAAACGAAAAATTAATTAATATATCTATTAGATTACATTAATTCAAATAAACATTTAAGCTTTTTTTTACTTTTTGTAACTAAACACATATTAATATCTCTTAAGCTTTGCTGACAAATTTTTTTACAATTTAGGACCAACATTAAAATGCTAAATATTAAGCACAGTAATGGGTATGTTCTCCTTGTGCCACTGGACCATCAGACCTCTTGGGGAGCACTGTCGTGTATACTTTGGGTGCTGGGGTTGCAGGGTGGGGACTCCATGGAACTTGATTGATCGAGCATCACACTGCACATTGGACTGTGGTGCTTTAGGTGTTGTGGTGCCTTTTCAATTATGGCCAGCATTGACTTTTTTGCCAATTTATGCAGCATTGGCTTTTCTCTGGGATCAAACCAAAAGGGCTAACCTTTGGTCCCCGCAGGCACGGGTGAGCTTGGGTACCTGGGATCCTGTCACAAGTTTACTGGTTTATAATTGACAATCAATGATAATGTGATATGGTTATGTGATGTTAACATGATGGCCAATCGGAGTAAGTTGATTAATTACAGTTCTGTGGATTGGCAGCCCAGTCTGTCCAAACAGCACTGGTTGTCTTAGGATGATGATTGAAAACAGTCCTCTTCCCTAAGCTCTTAAATGGTCACTAATTAATAAAAAAAAAAAAACACTAACTAACTACTAACATAAGGTTGTTTTCTGACAGCATATACAAAGCTGAAATGGATGTCTGTTTTTTGATGTTATTGGATGCATTTATATGTCAGAATAAAAATAATTACATTTTCAAAATTTGACTTAAATGGAAATATGCTCAAACCTTTTATATGGTGAATATAATGAAATTCTTAGAAATATGTACAAAGCTTTGAAAGAAACAAACCACAGACTTATGGTTATGTTGCCACCTGCTTGCTACCCCACCAGACCTCAAAGAATCCACATTCATCTTTTACCTGCTCGGGTTTTTAATTATGTTGAATTATATGTTCATTTCTTATGTGTGTTTTAGGCGCTTGTAAGTTGTCTAGAGCTGCTAGAGGACGAAAGTGTTGAGACCCGCGTTTGTGGTTGTAAAGCACTCGCATGTCTAAAGGTCAGTATCATTATCTGTACTGTGGTATATTTCTTTCCAGCTTTAAAACTGCAGTTTCTGGCCAAATTTTCATAATTTTGCATTTGACATTGGGTCTTTTTAAGAACTAAACTCTTATCTGTTCTTAATTTATAACTTTTATAATACCAGGTTATTTTCTAACATGAATAGATAATGTTTAATGTGTTCTCTCAAACGTTTTTTTTAAATAAATAAACTATATATTCAGCTATATTTGTATTTATAATATACACTATGACTATGCACCACTTTGAGAAGCACTGATGTGTAGCACATATGGCAAACATTTAATGCATTTTAAAATGACCAGAAGTGAAGATTTGACAATATGACACATACATTATACATCATTGTATTTGTCAACACTTTAATTATTATTTGAATGTGTAAGTAATATATATATAGTAAAAATGATTGCATTTGTATGCCAGGCCAAAGAAAGCATTGAGCAGCTGGTGTACTTGTGCCGCACGGACAAGGAGGATGTAAGAGAAGCCGCCAAACAAGCTCTGCTGGTGCTGGGTAGGTCAGAATACCAGTGTTTAGACAAATAGCCATTTGAATATTTGATAAATATTTGATAAATGAACGAACAGCCTTCAAATAACACAAATCAACTCTGGAAGAAAAAAAGAGACGTTTCAGTCGTTAACAGCTGTTTGATTGTTGATTGCACTGTGTTTGCAGGTGAGGAGGGGAAGATGGCCCATCGACATGTGGAACAAGATGGAGTCTCTCGACTTTTTGCACCTGGCAGCATGGCCAGCACTGCATTTTAAGCCTCGTCAACCTGCAGAGGCTATAGACCAAGTGTCTCCTGTGTACACAGACATGTATTCCTGCCAACTAAGGACACATGATCAAATATGGATCACACTGTCGAAGTGCAAATATAGACCCAAATCACCTTGTTGGAAAGAGTGACTGCAGACGTTTCAAATGATCACTGGATGAGTGAATCTGATTGTTAAGCTACAACTTAAGTCCAGTGATACAATGGACGAAAGAAGGTGAACAAGCATAGAAGAAAGCTTCAGTGTTTTGCTGCCTTGTCACTTGGCCCTGTGGTTTTTGCCTTCACAGTTCAAAAAGGCTGGACTCGGACGAGTTCCTACTGCATGCATGGACAATTTTTACATGGCCTCATGCCTACTGACACAGACAGGGGAATGAAAAGTGTTACTTTCACGTGACTTATTTAACATGGGTGGACTTTTTAAATCTGATGAGCATTTACTGAAGCTTGGTTGTTTGTAAAAAAAGGTGTGCTTGTTTGTGTGTTTGTCTGGTATAAGTGGGACAGAGTTCAGGTGGTAAGAGTCAGTGTACAAGTTTCCAGTGAGTTTCGGTATATCTGCCATCATTCCATACTGTCACTATATATGCTTTACTGATACAGCAGTAATTTGTGTACATGTTTTAACTGTGTTGTATTTTTTTTTCTTTTAAAAACAAACATGTTTACACTCAAAAGCAAATGTAGGCCTGCTTTGAGTGCTAATGACTCCTAAAACCTTCATGGTGCACTTCCTAAGACTCGAGTCAACGGCATTGTATCTGAGGAGGATATCTGCTGTAACAAGAGGGGCTATTTTATTCATATATACAAATATTATTAGTATTAGTAAAATGAAAATATATGGGCTATGATGGACTAGTGCATGTAATATTTAGACCAAGCTCATTGCATACTGAACAAAAATCCAGAGTGTGCTGCTAGACACCAAGGTTCAGTGCAGGAATCTCAGTTATAATTTACGAAGCTCTTCAGTCGAGTGTGTGTTAAGATTTTGGAAGAAGAGAAAGCCTCCTCAATGTACAAGTGCCTCAAATGACTGGGGAGTGTGTGTGTTAGGACAAGTAGACTTTTATTTAAAGTGAAAAATAGCAGTTGATGACGAACTGTAATACAGATTTAATTATATTTTTCTTTAAAGACACATTGTGCAGCATTGAGTTTTTTAATAAGAAAATTTTATTGTTTAAAAAAGATCTTACCAAGTGCAAAAAGAATATTAAAATAAAATTAAAAATTAAAAAAAAAAATGTTGCATACTGTGCTTGAATAAATGAACATCCAATTAGCATATTAAACAGTTGTATAAAATGATCACATTTTGTAAAATATTTGATTTTGTAAAGTAATATATAATAATGAAAGAGAATCTATGAATAATGTATAGAATTTAATGCTTGAAATAAAGGCTATCTATGATTGAGTAAAATTCTGAGCAGGAGCAGTCTAATGGCACGCGCGCGCGCACTCAGTGAAATCCGTTGGAGCATAACGCATGAAATTTAAAAGTGCTAGCGCCCCTTTTGGCCAATCGGCACAGCGCTGTGTTTACACCCCTCCCTCCTCCCCGTCGCCACCGCCCCCCTGTGTGCCGCGCATGCGCAGCAACCGACTCGGGCCGCCATTTTGTGCGGAGCCTACTCTGCAAAAGCGGGAGAGGATTAAAACCAGCGAAGGGGAAGCACGCAGTTGTACGTCGCCTCGTACTAAAGGAAGAGCGGACCGCGGGCCTCGTGTCGGATTCAACGAGAGGATAAACGAGCAAAAGCAGGTAAAATAGTGCCACTTTTCCGACAGGGGGGAGTTTTGCAGGATCTTTAATCGGCCTCTAGGTGTCACGATGGGGCTCCTGGTCCAGGCGGCTGGCGGGGGGTGTTTGTCTCCCTCTATCGTTATCGAAAATTTAGCAAAAAACACTTATAACCCAGAAGTTCGGGGTTATGCCCGATTATTAAGTGCTATTGAACGTATATTAGATGGCATTTTGGCAAGATGCTTCATTTTCACACTAAGATGTTTGCTCCCCACTTTAGGCCAGGCGTCCATTTTCTTTTTCTTCTCTTTGTTTCCGTGACAAAAACCCGCCGTTTCTAGATGGAGCAATAGCTTAGCCAACAAGCTAATACTACCTCTAAACATCGATAGATTTGAGTTTTGTAATCCCACAAACATCACAGATATGTCAACAACAACAAAAAAAAAAACATTGAAGTGTACTTTCTTCTCATTTGGTCATTTTGTTTGTCCGAGCGGCGATAACAAACAGGCTAAGCCGTTAGCTAACAGCTAGCTAGCAGTTTGTTTGGCGCCCCTCCTCAACCGCAATTCAAACCCGCTCAGCCCTTCCTGGCCCGTTGCATCGCGCGCGCACATACCCTCACGCAGCCCGGTGATCGGCACTACTAAAACGTCCAACACGACGATCTCGATCTGTAGTTTCCCCCTCTTCGTCTGTCCTCGAAATATGTTGAGTGTCGAGCAAAGTTAAATGCCGGGATCGTTAGCTAGCTTGCGGCTGTTTGCTAGCCAGCTTGTTGCGCAGATGAAAATCGGACGAGGAAGACGCCGACGCTCAGTGAAGCCGACTGCTGATTTTAGGTGACTCTACACATCGTGCTTCCGCGAAGTCTTAGCTAACAGTTTTTTTTTTTTCCCCCCCAAGCTCAAATGCATCTTACAATTCAGTGATCGTTGATCCCAGTGGAGTGCTGTATATGTTCATTGACCGCTCGCTTATTGAGACACTGGCCACCTCGAGCAACAGACGACTGAGGGGATAAAACTGTCGAGAGCTCCCTCTACAACCCGGCTGGTAGCGGTACAAAAACGCTCTTAATCAGCTCAGAATGCCCTCTTGCTGTAGTGGAAAATCTTTCAGCATAACTCAGTGTCTGAATAGTTGATGAGTGCCTGTGCCTCCATATCAATCAGTAATTTTGGGCGTTTTCACGAAGCCCAGCTTTTTTGGCGAGTTCATTAGTAATATCAGGAAATGAGAGAGTCCTAGCAAGGGGACGTGATGCACATCAAGTGTTTCTTAAGCACAAATTGACAAAGTAACATAGTTTTGAGCAAAAGTTGCACATGGTGTGTGTGTGTGATGCGTCAGATCCGAAACTAGCAAATACCCAACGATGGAAGATAAAACACCTGTTAACGGCTTTTTTTTTTATTGTGGTTTGATATAATTTTGATGCTGGTAAAATGGAAAGGCTGTATAAGAAAACTAACCAACAGCGCATCCTGTTTAAACTTCATGTTGCATTTAAAGCCCTGTTTCTTAACCACGTCTAGATCTTAATCTGTATTTTGTTACAAGAGGGAAGGTCAGAGATAGCGCAATCACCCAGTGCAGAGAATTGAACAGAAAGGAAAAGTTCCCCTTATTGGTCCAGGAAACCCTGGCAAGTCGATGAAATTGTACCATTACACAGAAATGTAAGTCTAATCTAGAGAGTCTCCCTGATTTCTTGGGTAAGTTTGTGTGCATTTTGTTTTACGTTCCTTGAACATAGGACTGTTTTAAGTATGTAAGATCGGGGGCTTGATCGACAAACACACAACATGATGTCCTTAAAATAATGTCTCTAATAAATCCGAATTCATGCTCTGCCTTCTGTTAAAGGTTGTACCCATGGATGTGGGACAGACTGAAGCCGTAGTGGACGAGACGGGGGACACTTTCAAAGCCAAGGATTGTAAGACGTATCAACGGCGGCGTGAGGATGAAGAAGTTGAAGCTGAGCTGCTACAGGCTGCTGGTCTAGAGGCAGTAGAGCAACCCATAGCCGAGGGTGAGGTGACGGGTACTGTGGTCGATGCACAGCAGCAGCTAGTTGAAGGTGTGGTGAGCGTAAATAGTGGTGTAGAAATGATGGTCATGGACTCGCTGGACCCAGCCTTATTGCAAATGAAGACAGAAGTGATGGAGGGTACCATGACCACTGGTGTGAGTGTAGCTGGGGCTGCACATGAGGCCACAGTCACCACAGTGGATGACACACAGATCATCACCCTGCAGGTGGTCAATATGGAGGAACAACAATTGGGCCTGGGTGAACTGCAACTCGTTCAGGTGCCTGTTTCAGCTGTGCCCGTTACTGCCACCACTGTAGAAGAGCTGCAGGGAACACTGGTGGATGCCACTGCCATGCCCAAAGATGGAGAGCCTGTCATCTGTCACACGCTGCCTCTCCCAGAGGGCTTCCAGGTTCGTCAATAGTCACTGATGTAGTTAAAAATAAAAAATGAGTTTCTTTCCTGTGTAGGGCCTGTTTTCTTGGGTGTTCATGAGGACTTGTTCCCATAGGTTGTGAAAGTAGGTGCCAACGGAGAAGTGGAGACTGTAGAGCAAGATGAGCTTCATGCTCATGAGGAGCAGTCTATGCAGCAACCAGAAGATGAGGAGATTCCTGAGCCCCAGAATGATGACCCCACTTGGGCCAAGGACCCCGACTACACGCCTCCCGTCAAAAAGACCAAAAAAACAAAGAAAAGCAAGCTGCGCTACAACACTGAAGGCGAGAAGGATATGGATGTGTCTGTTTACGACTTTGAAGAGGAGCAACAAGAAGGTCTGCTCTCGGAGGTGAATGCAGAGAAGGTTGTGGGCAACATGAAGCCTCCAAAGCCAACCAAAATCAAGAAGAAGGGTAAGCCTGTGCAGCAGCTGAAATATGTTGCCGTTACTTTTATGAATATAAATGACTGAATTTGCCCTGGGCTTTAGGGAATGTTTTTGCCGAATTTTTTGCAATCTGTATGCTTGTCCAGGTGTGAAGAAGACATTCCAGTGTGAGTTGTGTAGCTACACCTGCCCAAGACGCTCCAACCTTGATCGTCACATGAAGAGTCACACAGATGAGAGGCCGCACAAATGCCACTTGTGTGGACGTGCCTTCAGGACAGTCACCCTGCTGAGGAACCATCTCAACACGCACACAGGTGTCTGTCTCCTTCCGCACATACGTCTGCTATTATCGTCAAGGCTCATGATTACAATCTCTAATTATTTCCCCCCTTCTTTTTGGACAGGCACAAGACCCCACAAATGTACCGATTGTGATATGGCTTTTGTGACTAGTGGTGAGCTTGTGCGACACCGTCGCTATAAACACACCCATGAGAAACCTTTCAAGTGTTCCATGTGCGACTATGCTAGTGTGGAGGTATGTAAAATCTTTATTTAAAAATTTTTTTGAAAAGTTTTTATACAGGAAATATGGGCACAGAAGACGATGCATTTCATGTTGTTCCGCCGTAGTGATAGGTTGTGATGTTCTGGCAGTAGCTTCAACAAATAATTATTTTCGCCCATTTTATATTTTAAATGCTTATTTGGGATTTT
>QMIH01000114.1:76672-88253 GCA_003987875.1 Clarias batrachus
ATATATATATATGTGCGTATAATTTTTTTTACTTTCCTTTGTAAACCAGGTCAGCAAGCTTAAGAGACATATTCGCTCTCATACTGGAGAGCGTCCATTCCAGTGCAGCCTGTGCAGCTATGCCAGCAGAGACACCTACAAGCTTAAGAGACACATGAGAACCCACTCAGGTTTGACATCCATCATTCCAGACATCCAAAACTTCCGATTTCTTGGCAGTACATCATGCATGAGTTTAAGCAAATTATTGATTAATGCGTTAAACTGAATAAATAAACAAATCTAAAACTTCATCCTCAATTGTGTGATCAGGGGAGAAGCCGTACGAGTGCTACATCTGTCATGCGCGTTTCACCCAGAGCGGCACTATGAAGATGCACATTCTGCAGAAGCATACTGAGAATGTGGCCAAGTTTCACTGCCCCCACTGTGACACTGTCATTGCTCGAAAGAGTGATTTGGGTAAGATTGTCCCCTATCTGCTGGCTTACACCACACAAGGGGAATTGATGTTTGGCTCTATGTTCTTGTGAATAATGCGTCATCTGTGAACGTCTCAGGTGTGCATCTGCGTAAGCAGCATTCCTACATCGAGCAAGGCAGGAAGTGCCGTTACTGTGAGGCTGTGTTTCATGAGCGCTACGCCCTCATCCAGCACCAGAAGTCCCATAAGAACGAGAAACGGTTCAAGTGTGACCAGTGTGACTATGCTTGCCGACAGGTCAGCCATCTCAAAAAGTGCTCTTATATTAATAGTCAAGTAGTTTGTATGTTGAACATCTGGTATCATTTACGCAATTATTTTATATCTGTCTAATTTATATTGAGGAGAACTAGGTAAAAAAAAAAAAAAAATTGTCTTTTCAGGAGCGCCACATGGTGATGCATAAGCGCACCCACACTGGGGAAAAGCCATATGGCTGCAGCCACTGTGAGAAAACCTTCAGACAGAAACAACTTCTTGACATGCATTTTCGTCGCTACCATGACCCCAACTTTGTTCCCACTTCCTTTGTGTGCACCAAGTGTGGCAAGACCTTCACACGCAGGGTATGCAAAAAGCTTTATTTCTTGCATGCTCCCTATTTTACAAAAAGGATGTTTCCTAACACGTTTCTTTAAAAATAAATGAAACAGAACACCATGGCGAGGCATGCTGAGAACTGTTCTGGAGTGGAAGGGGGTGATGGAGAAAATGGTACTCCGACCAAGAGAGGCCGTGGTGGCAGAAAGAGAAAGATGCGCTCCAGGAAGGATGATGACGACAGTGGTGAGCGACTGGACTCTGGTAACACTTTGCTCAACCAAGTTTCAAATCCATCGTCACTGTGAATTAAAGTATTTTGCCTCATTTCCCTCCTGTGTTAGATGAACATGGAGAGCCTGACTTGGATGACATTGATGAGGAGGATGAGGAAGACGAGGATGTTCTTGATGATGTGGAGATGGAGGTGGAACAAGCTCCACCAACCATTCCTGTCCCAGCACCTGCCGAGCCACCTGTCAAGAGGAAACGTGGCCGACCCCCCAAGAACCCTCCCAAAGCTTCCCCTGCTAAGAACACAGCCATTGCACCCACCGGTAATTAATATGCCTCTTATTAAATGATACCCTGTGACATGACCTGAAGGCACATTTCGACCAGAACATCTTGGCTATAATTGGATTCGACCGTTCCTCACCTCACACATTTCTCTACTCTAACTTATCCAGAACTCTGCTGCCCGTATCATAACCCAATCACCTTTAATTCATTACATTACCCCCACCCTTCAACTCCACTGGCTCTCCATCAAAAACCGTATAGAGTTTGAAAAGTGAAGAGGATAATTTTATGCACTCCACGATCTTGCTCCCCCTTACATATCGGAGCTCGTTCAGTTCTACACCACCTCTCGCATTCTCTGCTTTTCCTCATCAAGGCTTCTTTTTACACCCCCTGCCCGCCTGACCACCATGGGCTCTAGTCCCTTGAGTCGTACTGCTCCTCGCCTCTGGAATTCTCTCCCAGAAAATATCTGTAACAGATTCTAAATAAAATGTATTTATTATTATTAGAAAAGTTGTGAATTACCCCGGTGAATTATTACCCCGGTAAGTCATGATTTCTGGGTGTTCTTGTTGGCAGAATCACGTAAGACAAACAGTTGAACAAATTTTATAACATGCATTACAGAATCTGTTCACAGTAAGTTATATAGCAAGTAGTGACTACAATCACTTTTGCCATCTTAACAAATGTATACATTTTATTACTTTTTGTTTTTAAAACCTGATTTTAAAAAAAATGCATTAAAAATTAAATTGCAGAGTGTCATGATTTTGGCTTGTGAAGTAAAAAAAAAAAAAAAATAAAACCGAATAAAATTGTTTTTGCAGCTACTGCCATTATCCAAGTGGAGGATGAGGGAACAGGAGCCATTGAGAACATCATAGTCAAGAAGGAGCAGGATGGCATGGATTCTTCAGTGGTGGCATCATCAGAGCCCGTGGTGGAGGAGATCGAGGCCTCTGAGGGAGGCGTGGAGGCAGAACATCTCTCCGTCCCTGAGGCCGCACCTAATGGGGACCTCACCCCTGAGATGATCCTCAGCATGATGGACCGGTGATGTGCTCTCCCAGGCCTAATATCCACACGCTCATGTGCGTCCTCCCCCATGCTGTCACCTCCCTGCCTCACAGAACACAGCCAAACTTCTTCTTTCTGCTGTGTTCTCCTTCAGTTTCTGATCTCTGGAATGAAATATCCAATGTTCCTTTTTCACTTTTAATTTTCACTTTGATTTTTATTTCCTTGTTACATGCTTTTGACTCATGATGTCTACTGTGCATGATGCTTTTTTTTTACATTGAGTTATTAGTCTGATTATCTTCCCATGTATACCATCTAGTGTGTGGCGGCGGTTTGCAGAGGTGCTTATGTGCGAATCGTGTGACTGTAATTGGTTCCTCATATTTACTGTAGTGAACTGAGCGCATTTTAGATTTTTTTTTTTTTTTTGCTTAATTAACATGCCAATATTTTTTCAGCATCTTGCATTACCATGGCAATATTTGAAAAGTAAAACTTAGTGGCCCTGTTCAAGCCTTGATATTTAGACTTTCACTGTTGTAGAATATTTTATCCAACAGATACCCTTTTAACATCTGACACACATGGCAACTTTTTATTCTTTGTTGCATTTCTTTTTGATTTCACCGATTACAGTTGAGAGTAGGTTAGGAATATAGCCATGCAGTAGTATGGCCTGGGAGGATTTCCATCTTTCATGTTTGAAATAACAAAAAATCTGAGCTTGATAACATTGTACAAAAGAAGAGTAATCTTTGCTGGTCTTGCGTGTAAATATGTTTTTTATTTTTCTTTTACTATGAACATTTTAATCTTTTTCAAGTGAATTGACAAGCTTGAATGCTGACGAGATGACATTTTAAACAGCAGTCATTTGAAACCATGCTCCTGAAGAATTTTAAATCTTGACAAGGGTGTGATAGCATAAGATCATGTAAACGCCCCATTCCCTTTTCCTTAGCCTTGTACAGCTTCTAATGTTACCTAGGTTTGTGTTTTCAGCTTTTCAGGGAGGGAATTAGATATTCTCCTATATGATTCATTAAGGTGGGATGGTAAGAGTCTATAGCTTGTTTCTGTCAGCATACATTTCCATGTTGGTTTTGAAACATAAAAGGGTGTGCATAAGAGTGGGGTGTCATGTAATTGTATGACCAGGGTTTAGATCCTGATTCTGTAAGGGAAGGGGGGAAAGACACGGAGGGAATATTACGTCGGCTGATGTTAGAGGAGCGGAAAGTTCTATGAATTGGTACAGGCTATAACCCAACTCAATAGATTGAGTATGACTGCTGATGTGCAGCTGAGTTGTTTAACAACGGAGCAGAAAACGGTCTCTGCCCATAGCAACTTTCTCACATTTGTGTTCACATACAGTCCACAGAGCTTAAGCTTGCTAAAGCCATTTTGCTGCATTCTGTTCCTGAAGAACTGTTTGCATAGAGTTAGTTTGTGAGTTCACATTTAGAAGGACTGTTATTTTCCAGATTCCGAATGTTTTCCTTACTTTTTTTTTTGTTTTTGTTTTTTTTTGTTAAGCTCTTAATTTTAGATTGATGCCTTTTTTTTTTTCTTCCTTTTTTGTACCTAGCTGTAACTGTGTGAATTTTACAGTGGTCAGAAAACCAACATATAAAGACATTTATTATGGCTGGGTGGGGCTTTGAGGGACTAGGAAAAATGTGGAGAATGTATTGCTGTACAGCTAATAAAATAATATTGTCCTATTTTGGTGTGAAGAGTTTTTCTCTCGTGTTTTAAATTTTGTTTCACTTCAGTGAATTAAGCAAGTCTGTCCAGGAAGGGGTTCAGCAAGTCAAAGCAGTGTTTGGTTATATAAAACTTCTACAACAATACGAACATATGAGTTTTCACTGCAATTATTGGTTAACTTGAGTAACTAATTATTATATCTGTTCATGTGAATTTAATTGCACACAAGTTTAAAAAAAAAAAAAATACACCACCAGTTGTCGAGTTTTGGAAGGAACTAAAATTTTTACATGTTATTTTGAAGTGTGAATTGAATATGTGAGCTTGTGTTTAAGTACATTTCAATTGCACACTCATAAGTTTGCATAACTAGGCATAAATAGGTGTAGCACCATCTGTTGAAGTTTGAGATTAACTAAAAAATTTCTAATATAATATATTTATTTGATCGGGTATTTTAAATCTTCTCTTCCTGTAGGCCGATTCCGATGAAACAACACATATCTTACCACAAGATCAGGCAAATACACCTTTGAAAACCCGATTAAAATTCTCTCAGTAATTTGTTTGTGATGCGTGCACAAACAAAATTTCCAAAAACCGATGTGTTCTGTTACTCATCTTGCACCCCACCCCAAAATTATTGTTCATGTACTGACTTAAAGTAGGGTGGCATGGTGGTGGTTAGCACTGTTGCCTTGCATCTCCAGGGTCTGGGTTCGATTCCTGTCTGTACTATAGTACTCGTATATCAAAACCTTGCTCGTTTAACAAGTTAAAATGTATTCAAAGATTTTGCTTGTCTGAAAAAGAAAAGAATCAAGGTTTTGGAAGGGCCAAGTCCAGACCTTATGAGAGCTATGCATAAGTGAATACCCATAACCCTCAATGAACTGAAGCAATATTGTAAAGAAGAATGGACCAAGATTCTTCCACACTGATGTGCAGACTGATAAAGAGGAAATGATTACTTTAAGGTATTGCTGCTAAAGGTGGATCTGTTGAATCATTGATCAATTATTATTATTATTATTATTATTATTATTTTTATACAAAACATTTGTATGAGTTTTGCTCATTTGACTAAAAACTAAAACCTTTTGTAAAAAAAAAATTCAGAAATAATCAGGCATATTGGTTTTGTCAACTGAACATCATCTTTCAGAAGGAACCAGCATGCAAGCAAGTCAATGGGTATTATTCTCTCCTCCACCAGGGGGCGATATTGTAAAAACATTTGAAAACCTTTTTTGCAGAGAATGGATGGAAAGGTAATCTCATCAGCCACACTTTCATTAATATTTAATGCAATGAACTTATGTATAAATAACACGTCATATTTAACCATTTTTTCAATTCTAAAGTACGTACACACCAAACAGTAATACTGTAACTCAAGTCAATGAGCAGATCCCGAGCAAATGGAAAGAATCTGACATGGTTATTTCGTATAAATGAATGAGAATGTATTTGAATCAAATCCAGAATCTAAAAATGATGTTGTTGTCTTATTTAGTTTCATACTTATTGAAGATTCGGGTGTTTGATCTTTTATCTAAGAATTAAAGAGAAGTTGTACTTGATGAGGTTAGAATGTTAGATGTTTTACTGTAAGCATTGTTATCTGAAATGCCTGCAGAAGCACTTTAAGAGCACATGTGTCACATTTGTGTAATACGCACCCTTATGTAGTGTAAGCTTAAAGTTGTCACTTCCTGCCTCAGAACCTGTGGTTTTTGTACCATCAGCATGAATCACAGTGCAGGATGTGACTGTGTATGTGTGTATTTTACCTGCACTTTGTAAGATCTGCCGTTGCTGGCCTCTCGTGCACCCTGTTCATGCACACAGAGCAGATTAGGGTGTGATGGCGTCTCCGACAGAGGTTCCCTTCTGCCTGAAAGGTATTCAGCTTTATTGTTGATTTAACCTTTTTTGTTTTTCATTATTATTAGTATTATTATTATTATTATTGTAATTGTAAAATATATTTGATCTAGACATGGGGATTGTGTGACTCTGATGTTGCATCAGTTCTTTGGTGGTGCACTGAGTTCACCCATCAGCCATCCTTTTTTTTTTTTATTGTTGCTGTTTATTTAATAAAGCCAGTCATTAAAGTATTTTTCATTTGCTCTAAAAAAAAAATCTTTGTTTTTTGTATCTGTCTGTCAGATGGCATTATCCAGTTGCTGAAACCTCAGAGGGTCCAGCTCATGAGGTTTGTGCAGCTCAACCAGTCCAGGGATCGGGCAGAAGGCAGAGTCCTTGTAAGTCTACATTTAATATTCAACAGAATGTTAATGTTTATGGATTATGTCCATTTTTGCAAGTTCAGCTCGGTTTAATTTCCAAGAACAGATTAATGAATACTTCTGTTCGCTTTTGTTGTGTGTTATTTTGACACAATCCTTGTCGATGTATTCTATCATCTGTGTTGTGCAAATATAGACTATCTAATAATTAACAAGTGTGTTTTCAATGTGTTTTCTTTACTTGATGCTTTTGAATGTTACATATATTAGGTCTCACATGCCCTTAGTAGTGTAAAAGTTTTTTTTGCCGCTCTGTTTTAGCAAGCATGCTAAAGTTAGCAGGCTAGCGGCTAATGGTGCAATGGTTCAACGTCCTTTGATTGAGTTAATTACACGATGTTAACCTTAAAACTTTTATTCCTAGGACACTTCCGTAAATTGGAAGAGGGCATCCTGTCAACTATTGTTTTTCACAGTTGGACTAGTGTTTTTCACAAGGGCTTTGTGATATATAGCCAGGAGTTCACAATTTCAGTTGTTTATTTGTAGTCACCTAATGACAGTGACAATGATATAGACATGAAAGCTGGAGTGTAGTTATTTATTATGACTGGAACACAATGAAACACAATGAAGGTTGTAGATACAGTACAATAGATATAGGTATAATGACTAAGTCACCTCCTTGAACTTATATACATATATACTTTATATACATGACACTACATATATATCATATACATAACATTATATATATGCCTTAGAGATTGGACATCATGAATCTACACAAAATAACTAATAATAGTGAAGTTCTGGATAAATATGATTCAGGGTTTGCTGATAAAAAAATGACAGCGCATAATCAGTTGTGTTTGGGGAAGGAGGTAGTGTTCCAAGAAGTAAAACCAAGGGTAACTCTATGAAGGAACCTGTTGAGAGAAATCCATAGTGAGAACACTCTTAAAATCTTGTTAAAAAAAAAAAAAAAAAAAAAAGGTCAGATTTTACGAGATTAAAATGTAATGTTTTGGCTTTGGCACAAAGCGCTGTGCTTGCTAGAAACCTAACACCACTCGTCAGCATCTCTTCAATGAAGCATGGTGGTGGTAGCATCATCATGTTGTCTAGGATGTAACCAAACCTGTTTCAGTGTGGAGATCACCTTGGATGTGAGAAACAAACCTAAGAAAAATTACTTTGACTTCTAACAAGCTAGAAATAATTGTGAATTGAATATTGTTAGCTATCAGTAGCTAATAACAGATCGGGGGGAAAAAAATCCCCTGTTATGCTTCCAAATGGTAAACATTAATTTTCTGCTAGTTAGTTACACCACTGTTGCGTTGTAGAGAGTTTTGAATCAGCTATGGCTGGGAATGTAGACAGGACTGAGGGTAAGATACATGGAGCCAATCGTTTGACAACAGATCTGAATGACAAGACCCAACGATAGCTGAAAGGTCATGTAAGTTGTACCAAATGCACCGAATCTGCAGAATATACAGGCAAGTTTCTTTTTCAGTTGTGCTGTTGCTGAGCTGAACTTGCTGTATTCCACCAGCAGATGGCACAACTGTCCAAACTCTCTCTCTCTCTCTCTCTCTCTCTGACAGGTAATGACACAGTGGAGAGCTACTGTCTTCCACAACAAGCACCCAGTAAAGGTGAGTGATACAGAGCAATAACAACAGCAATGCTAACACTGAATGCCATGTTTAAGACAAACAAACAAACCAAACCTTGTCAAAATCAAGAAACATTGTGATTGATACCTGTAAAAAATAATAAACCCCTTAGAAAACTGTAAAACATTTTGTCTACGGTAGAACATTTTGGCTGTATCTGTTCAAGGTCTTACACAGCATTGGAGCTTTTGGTGCAGTGGTGCAGTAGGTCACATTGCTGCTTCTCAGCTCCAGGGTTTCTGTTCACTTTCTCCCTGTGTCTGTGGGGTTCATCTGGGACCTTTAGTTTTTTTCCTACCTCCTAAAAACATACCAGTAAGTTTATTGTCTGAGAGAATTGGCTTCGAATCCACCGTGACCCCGATCAGGGTAAAATGGTTACTGAAAGCGAGTGTGTGTGAGTAAGTTTTTCATTTCTCAGTATTTTCAGTTGATTCATTTTTAGGGTCGCCTGCACGTTTTCTGAACATTAAAAAACAAAACTAAAACAAAACATGAAAATAGGTATACATGAACTGCAGCAGATTCTCCAGCATGCTTAAGCATAACCTCCCAGCCAATTATAAAACTAAACAATACTTTAGATAACGAGCTGATACTGTTTTAATGACATGCCTCATTTGTTATTCTTTATTGGTAGGGACTTATTTATGCTGTACTATATGCACGAACGGGTTTCACATCAAAACAAGATAAAAGCTGTTGAATTTCATTCATTATGGCGAATTGTTGTCCGCAGATACACATGGTTGTTTAGGCCAATAAAAAAAATAATAAATAAAAATCGCAATATAAGTGCCAGTGCAAGCTTTGAACTTGCACTGGCACTGGTTTGCTACTGTACATGTTGGAGCCATGATGCACTTCATTATTCACTAACATAGTAATTAGGAAAGAAATTAAGCAAAGAGATAAGACTTCAACAGTTCAACAAGAGATGCGTGATTCCTTTTTTTGTACATGAGAAATAAGACGCACATTTTGTGTGCAGGAAGCCGTTGTGTTGGTTCTGTATGCTTTGCCCCTTTTGTCCGTCTGGATTCCTGAACTCTAGTATAACCCTGGGGACCACAGACATCCTGCATACTGTGCATGCTCAGTCTGACATCGTATCATGCATCCCTGTACCGTGATAAGGTGCTGTGTTCACAAACTGAAGTGAAACTGAAACTGGGCGGGGAGAAGGCGGATGAAGCATTGTACACCAGTCATTGTTTTTAATGTTTCTCATGAGCTTTCTTTTTTCTTTCTCAACAGTATTCTTATTGCTTTTAAACAGGGAAACCAAGTAAACATGTAGCGTTTCAATGCACATATTTTATAACCACCTTATAAACCCTTATTACCACCCACTCCACTCGTCCCTGACTCCAAGCCAGCTTTACATGTGCAAGAAAGATGCCTAGGCATATTTAAAAAAAGGAAAGGAGAGAAAGGAAAAAATATGGAGCTGGATGTTTTTTTGGTTCTGCGTGCAAAAAAAAAAAGGGAAAAAAGAGAAAGAGAGAGAAAAAACAAACAATTAAATAGGAAGGGAATTAAACTAAAAATGTATATGAAAAAAGCGAAGAAAAGTCTGAATGGCGGATTGAGGGACAAACAGGACATAATATCTCTGAGCCACTGGGTGTGAATGGGTGACGTGGCATCCTTGCACTTGAATAAAAGAGAACGCCTGGCCAGGAGACAACAAACGCTGTTTAGCTGGAGTTAGAGACTTATCTTCTGTTCCTCATGATCTTCAGCAATCTTTATACTTAAAAAGGGCTTTATTTATGTGACAAAAATCAACACTTTCCCCCCCTTTTTTCAAGTTTCTGTCAGTGACGCGATACAAAACACAGTCAATGCAGGAGTCTGCGTTATTTTTTCATTGAAACTCAACCAACACGGTTATTGATACTGAACTGCCTATTTACAAGATCACGAATACAACTGCAGTCGAATTTATACTGCATTTGTACTTTTTAACACCCTTGTAACTCAACACGCACAAAATATTTCCGAACACTTTGTAATACTTGTGATATCTTGTAATATCTTTATTTTGTAAACCTGCAAAAATGGAGAGATATCTCACATTGCCGTGAAGCTTCTCATATATGGATAAATATACTTTACACTTTCATACAAGAATCAGAAACATTTAAAACAGTCTTCACACATTTTTGTTCACGAGATGTTTGTGCAGTAGTGTATAATTGTAATAGTATATTTCAAATCAATCATTTATAAAGGAAACACTACTACTACTCCTAATCCCAGTGACACAGGAGGTCATGACTTCTGGCAGCACTGACAAGACACTAGGCAACAGGATTCAGCACAACCCATGCTGCATTATACTTTCTATACTGTATGTACTGCAGGCTGAATCTTCAGTGGTCAATAAATATAGATCAGAGCAAATGACCAATATTTATTGTACATGCAACATTAAATGAGCCAGAAAAATTGTATTTTCTACTGTTGTTTACAAGTGTGTTGAATGTAGAACACATGCACAATACATGCAGTACTGTCCTGATACAATACTATGAAGATATTAAAAAGTCTAAAACTGAATCTTTTTTATTAATCTTGCCAGTCCAGCTCTGTGCACTCCATACATACACTAACACACCTTTTATAGTCAATGACTTCAATCATCTGAAGGTCAGAGACAGGGTGACCGTATCACGATTCCGACCTGCCGGTTTCCTCTGTAGCGCAATTTTGTGAGTGTCAAGATTTTGCAAATCTCTCAATTCAACATTAACATTAACATAAAAAAAAAGATTGTTCCAATTTTAAACAACTGTGGCAAATAATTTTACTTTCTCATCGCGTAGAACGAAAATTCATAACTGGATATTAAGTTCGGTTTGACGATACATGAATTCACACTCAATACATTCCTGAATCGTTTTCCTCCTCTCTACTGATTACCTTTATGATTAAGGTCTGCCTTGTCTGTTTCAATCATATCATATTGTTTCTGTTGTAAAATCTAACTAACATGCTTATACCTTTTAATAGGGATGGAATGAGGATATGGTGTAAACCACACAGAGCAGTAAAACAGTAACTCTAAGCCAAGGTCCCAATCTATTGAGAGAATAAACACAGCAGGCACTCAGCAAACATTCAAAATCTGCTGATTATATCTTGCAACCGAAAGTGCACTCTGATAATTCTGCTGAAATACAGAGTGCATGGTCATGTTTACAAGATAAAGAAGTCTCATAAATAATATGGGGTGTATTTAATTGATATATGTGTGAGAAATGTGGAAAAAGAAGCAGAAGTGTGTTTAGGTGGCCTCTAATCCCAGCTTCTGTATTTGAGTTTCATGTGCTGGCTTTCATCCTAACTCT
>QMIH01000114.1:88385-188957 GCA_003987875.1 Clarias batrachus
ACACACACACTGACAGTCATTTATTAACTCGTACGTCCTTATGTTTTCTGAGTGTGTATATGAGTTGACGTCTGACAGCGTGTGTGTTGCTGACTGTAGTATAATGTCTGTCTGCAGGTGGAGAGCTCCTTCAGCTATTTAGAGATCTACGGCATCAGCGTCGAGAGCCATGATCAGGTAAAGCCACCTTTTCCCCTCTCCTTTTTCATCTTCTTATCAGCAGCTTAGCATCAGGGCTGCTAATTGATCCTCATTTGTGTGTGAATGTGTGACTGACTCTGTGATCGCTTGCATTGTATGAATGCTTAATGTCTCCACACTCTGGAACAGAATATTTTTAGATATCCTGTTTTTTAAAAAATGTACAAAAGTCTGTTAGTGAGAAATGACTCATATGTCCATGTTTTCTATTTTAATATCTAGGGTTAGGGATGATGTTATGACCCACATCATTTTAGAAACCTAAGATACTGTAAAGCACTGTTGCCTATTAAACAACATACGTTAAACTCATGTTAATCCTGGGAATGTTATATACTTATATATAGTGTATTTCTTTAGGCTGTAAACTGTAGGAATGTTAAATACACATTCACAAAGGCTATTAATTATTAACAAGTTTTTGGCGTTACCAGGATTTATAATACCTACTAAAAAGTACGGTATGCCGTGGAGGTTGAGACTGAACTTTTTCTAGGCCAGATTTTAGACTGAAAGAATGCCTGCTGTTGACAGTCAAGTCCCTATACACAACTGAACTCCCTAGAACTTGTGTACAATGAGGTGATTTATTTCAACGCATCATACTGAAGCTCAAGGGCAGTAATTGTAAATACAGCGTTTTTCTGATTGAGAGAAGGTAGAAAGAACAAGACTTCTTGGAATCAAAGTATGGATTACATGAAGAGACAAAAAAAAAAAAAAACAAGGACTAAAAGGTTTGCGTGGTATGAATGACAGCTGGCTAATGGCATGTACAGTACAATGATTCTGTCGACTGTATTTGCTGTTCAGAAGAGACTAGCCAGAAACATGTGACTTGCAAACACGACTGGTGTTCCCTCTCAGTATTTCGCTCAGTCTGTCTGTACGTGTATGTGTGCTACTTTTATTTCCCTGAGAAGAATCTGTGCTGTATGACTATGCTTTCCGCACACACAAACACTCAGTTATGTGACCAGCCATCACTGTATACTCAACCATGGGATTTCTCTATTACTCTATTAATGTATTGCAAATTTTTTTTTTTGCATCTTTCTTTAATTTATAATTGAGCATGTTCACAACCACTTAATCATTAATGATGAGAAAGAATGAATCATTAATAAATGAATCCACACATGTAATTGTGGCAGCCACCCACATATTGGTTTTCTGTACTTCGTCAAAATCTTATAAAATTGTTGAAGTGCGTGTTGCATAATGATTTTCTCTCACACAGAAATAAACCCATCTGTGAATTGGCCCGCCCCTTTTTGTGAAGGACTCTTCAACATATAACAGTTTGTTTTCTTGAATGGCCATTTTGCTAAAATTGCTTCAAAACATCCGTAAACAGTTTTGAGACTTATCGCTCCGGGAGAAAAGACGATGGCGTGAGGGGAAAGAGCTGGAGACAGGCCAAATCAAAAGCAATAGTAGAAACCCTATTCAAATAAATAAGGTGCCGGGTGGGTAAGGCTAGCTAAGCTAATGTTAGCATACAGCTGTGATGTCGAGGTTAGTACAGTATGCATAGCTGTCCAGAAATGAATCATCCAGAGGGGTATTGAAAAATATTTTCCAAGGCTCAAAAGGCTAAACAGAAAAAAATAAAATGTTCAGACCGTGCAATCTTTGTGGCACATAAACTGAGGAGCAATTACACAAGACACCAGTCTTTACTTTAACAGTCAGGTTGTTGGAAATACTGCTTATCTCCCTGAGCACATTCAGAAACACCAGCAGCATTTAAATTACAATGTCCAGCACTGCACATCAGCGCATCAACCAAACTGCAAATGCACACTCGTGTAGTATACAAGTGAATAGATATACTGTAAGGGCTGTGGAGGGATATGATGCAAAACAAACATTACTGGTTAATAATATGTGAATTGAGTACATTCTTAATGCAATTACTCAATTCTAATCCTAATTATTTTAGCAGAAAATATCCAATATGATCAAGTGAATTGTAGTTCATTGTAACCAACTACACAAACATGACCATGGCAAAAAAAAAAAAGAAAAATGGGTCACATAGGCAAAGAAATAGCCCAATCACATGTTTACTGGTTATAAAAAAAAAAAACAAGGTCATTTTAAGAGTTCTACATTTTTGTGATTTCATTCCTATATTCCAGTACTGGTAAAATGTACTTTTTATAAAAGTAATGATAACTTTTGATTTACCTCCTGACATGTCCGAAAACCCAGATACACAGTTTGAAGCCTGAAGCCTTGTTGTTACCGCACACTGGCAAGGCTTCCGTATAAATACATACTTTTCTTTTAATCATCATCGAACTATGCTGTGTTGCCGGCATGTATCTGTGCGGTGTGAGTTGAACGTTAACGCCCCTAAGTGCAATTTATTACTAGACGTGTCTGTTACTGTACTAATTACAACTTTGGTCCACAAATTACAGTACGTCTGACTAGAATAAATTTAACCAGTAGACTGCTACAATACAGAATTTTTACAGTCTGTGTCATCTTATGATAAAAATCAGACATGTGCAAAGTGCTGTACACAAAGTGACCTGTGCATTAGACGTGCCTTTCCTTTGATTTAAGACCTGATATATAAAAACATATTATTGTAGCGACCATTGCCTTAGAGATTACTCAGACCCGAGTATGACTGAAAACGGATGAATATATTGGACATCTTTAAAATATCCATTTTGGCTTAATGTACCTTTAATATTTCTGCATGTTTATGTGTTCTCAGTAGCTATCTAAAAGTTTACTTTGAATTAAATGTGGGACATTACATATGGGTTACATTAGAAATCCAGCCTCTTCTGTTAACAAATGGGGAAATGTATTAAAATGCAAGGAGCCGTTTTCCTCTTCACTTAGTTTCACGGTATGCTTGTTCGCAGAGGAACCATGTGCTCGGGTTTGTGGTCTGTCATTATGATGTGTGTAGACACACCTCCCAGGATCTCTGTGATCGCTGTCATCTGGAAAATCCGTCACTGTGTGGTCCAAATCAGTGGCTGCTGTTAGTTTTAGAGAAGAAAATATATGCAAGTTGATTTTGTCCGGCTTTGTTTCTCATCCTGTGTGTCTGTATATGCGTGTACCAGGTTGTTATTGAAACAGACAGACAGATATATTCACTCAGCCTGATGTCAGCGGAGGATATGGAGGCTGTGGTCAGTCATGTGGCAGCTTCACTCAAGAAAATCTTCCCAGACTCGTCCCCGGGGTGAGTGATCAGCCTGCGAACATCATCGGGGCTCAAAGCTTTGTGCTACTTTGTAGTGATGAGGCGATCATCGAATTCATTATCTTAGCTGTCAGGACTGTTGCTGCTGTTTGAATCAGAGAAGAAAATGCTCCTTTGAGGGCCTGCAGATTGTATAGATTCACTTGTGATCTTCGTTTCATCTTAATGATTCGTCAGATTTGTA
Organism: Clarias batrachus; assembly: GCA_003987875.1. Taxonomy (NCBI): domain Eukaryota; kingdom Metazoa; phylum Chordata; class Actinopteri; order Siluriformes; family Clariidae; genus Clarias; species Clarias batrachus. The sequence continues at coordinate 92,009 of QMIH01000114.1, forward strand.
ATTTACTTAAGTAAGTGTACATTCACTGCACCTTATATCAGAGCACGGTTCATCACTTCCTCCAGATGCAACAGAACAAGAAGACCTTTTATTGGCAGCCAGGGTTGCTTGTAATTCGCTAAACTGGTGGACATGAGTAACTCTTACAATAATATTACTGTGGTAGTGCCCACTTTCCTTTCCCAATCTGTGGTTCTTAGACAAAAAAGAAACAAGAGCAGTGTTTCAGTTTGGAAAATATTAATAAACAAGGGTTAATGACTCATGCTCTCAAGACTAGCAACAGCACAACAGCATTTCCTGTGTTTCTGTGGGTGACATTATGAGGAATCATTTCATTAATGTTGCTTTTTTTTTCTTAGGAAACTATTAAAGAAAGTCCCTCCTGACCTTCAGGAGAAGTTGTGGGGTCTGACCTCTAGAATTGAAGAGCAGCTGAATGGAGCACAGCGGCCATGTGGTCTGTATAGATTATAATGTTGTTGCTGGTATTGTTGACGAATTTGCAGTACTTGTTAAAGAGTTCCGATCATATACCCCCTCAAATGCCTTCCAGCTGCTATTTAAACTCTTATTATACTCAAAGTGCTTTCACTCCTCGGATAATGAAGTATTTCTGATAATGTTCCAAATCTCAGACATGCCAAAACCCCTCGCGGTACAGTGTTTAAGAGTTTGTAAATGCCAGTGTTCTGGTTGCTTGATTACTTTAGGAGGGTTCTCGGACACATACGCCGCGCTGTGTGACTTCAACGACTTCCTATGCCGCGAGGAAGTCCAGTGGGTCAGACTGCTTCATTGCTCATTATTAACTTTATATTTAATTAAAGCATATTCATGCCAGATTTCTCATAACTTTTACATAAATGGACCTTACCATTGTTTTTGTAGGACGTGGACAATATTTACCATGTCCAGAATTGTCGGGAATTCAACCTTTTGGACTTCAGTCATTTAGAGAGCAGGTAAGCGACTTCTTTGGATTCTTATCTCAATGGTCATATGCATGGTTAAGAAAACATAATAATTTTATGTTACATAAGCAGTTTATTCAGTATAGTCTCATGCAGTCCAATAAATATGTACAGTGGAATCTTGGATTGCGAGCAACTTGGTCTGTGAGCAAATTTTGAAAATAAATTTTAACTTAATAAGCAAGCAAGCGAGGTCTTAATGTATGCATGCGCTTTGTCTGTCGAGCATCACGTGATCACAACTGATGGTTCTTCTCCTTTTTCTCCCTGAGCGCTGTGGGATTATGGGTAATCGTGCCCATGATCAGTCTCAGTGCGCGTCGTCACTTGCATAGTCAACATCCGCGCGTGTGTACTGTTTACTATAACGTTATGTCTATGTGTGTGTGTGTTTGCGTAAAGCAAAAGCAAATGTCATTAGAGGGGTTCCTAGTTAAAGATCCAGAGTCTCTTTCTCTGCAAGAAAGCAGTTATTGTATTAGTGTGTGTGTGTGTGTGTGTGTGTGTGTGTGTGTGTGTGTGTGTGTGCGCGTGAGTGTCATTAGAGAGGTTCCTTGTTAAAGGAGATTTCCGACAGAGCAGTTTTTCCGTTTGTGTGTGTGCGTGTATGCGTTTGTGTGTGAAAGTCGTCCTACACCATATCCCTCCTCCTCTCCTCTCGCCTTCACACATATACACACACACACACTAACGGAAACAGAGGATTCTTTTTAAAAAAAGTTAAAGAGTTTCCATTATTTCTTATGGGGGAAATTTGCTTTGATATATGAGTGTTTTGATATGAAAGCATGCTTCTGGAACGAATTATGTTCACAATCTAAGGTTTAACTGTATAAAAATTTTAATGAAAAAATAAACAATAAAAAATAAAAGTGTGTTAGATGATGTAACATTTTGCATAAATTATTTATTCCATGCTGTTTTTACCCCTATCCCATAGAGATCTGGCCTTGGCTGTAGGTGCTCTGTCCTTTAACCAGTGGTTCACCAAGATCTACAGCAAAGATTTTAAACTGGTATACATGGAAACTCTCACCCATTGATACTGAATAAGAAAACGTCATAGATTCATGGATCATAGATTTAATTTCTTCATTTCTCACACAAATTTCATTACATGTGAGAAGTGAAGAAATTATAACACGAGGCCACTTATGTAGCCTCCGGTATCATATCCGTGAACATCACATTATTTTCCCAACTATGTATATCCTTGTAAAATATGAGGACTGACAAACCTCTTCCTGTTTAAAGAGATTGATAATGTTTAATAGTTATCAGCTGCTAATAAAATTAAACTGAAGAAATAACAAGGTACACAACACTATATATATATATATTATTACACCTCCCCTGTGTGTTAGATTGACTCATCCTTAGATCATGTGTTATATTAAAAGCCTTTTTTCCCCATTCCATTTCATATGTGTGTGTGTGTGTGTGTGTGTGTGTGTGTGTGTATGTGTGTGTGTAGACACTAGATGTTCAGGAGCAGGTGATCTACCTCATTAGCAGGTCTACAGCTCTGCAGGAACTGAGCCTGGAGGCCAGTGGACTTAAAGTGTGAGTGCAAACACACCCACTGGCACGACACAGGAATTTAACTCCTTTGCAGATTATCAAAATTAATTTGCATACAAGCCACACATCTGAGCTTGTTATTTTTATCTTGTTTAGAGCTTCCAAGTGCAGAAGTTTAAAAAAATGTATAACAATTGCTTGCATTTATTTGTTGCACTCATACACGCTTTTAAAAAAAATGTACAAGGCCATTTGTTCAATTTTGAAAAGGGTATTGCATTATTGCATTTCTATTTAAAATTCAAATTAGAATTAAAGAAATCTTCTCCTTCCGTGGGCCGATTGCGATGAAACAAAGCCTATATGTTACTTCAAGCTTGTCAGATACCTTTGTGAAAACCCCAGTAAAATTAGTTTTTAGTAGTTTACGTGATGCGTGCACAAAGAAACAGACAAACATACAGAACATTTTTTCAAAAACCACAATTGTGGTGTTCTATTACTCATCTTACATCCACCCAAATTATTTTTTCGCAAATATCTTTAATGTACAGACACGCCAACTTTACAGTTTTATTCTATGTATAAATGTTAACTCTAAAAAAGGATTAGTCAGTTGTCTAAGTTTGTCTTAATTTGGTGGAATTGCATCGCTAAAATTGAATGTGTGACCTCGGTAATACTAGTTTGTGCAGACAAAATTGTACCTTTAGTTAATAAACAGATGAAACTCAAGTTTGCACACGCTTCTGAAAATCTAAATCTTTCCGTCTTAATTCTAAATGCCGATTTCCGTAATTATTTATTCTATACTTTATTTACTCAATATTTACTTTCTCATTCTCTCTCTGAATTATGCTTTAGGGATTTTGCTGTAAAGATGGCTATCGCTCTTCATGAACAACCTTCTTCTGCACTCAGATCCATCAACCTGTCATGTAACCCAATAGAGGATAAAGGTGCTTCATTTGTCTTGTTCAGGATCAGCTTCCAATTTGCTTTAACACATGTTAAACATTACAGTATGTTCTACAATACAATGCAAACAGGTCGAGACATGGACAAGCAAACTATCAATTTTTTACTCATTTTCTTTGAATAGGATGTAGTTTGTAGATGCACAGCCTTAGTAGTATGTTTCACCTACTGTGTAAATATTGGAAATCATTCACTTAATACTGACAGAATTGACCGGATTTCTTTTTCTTCCTGTCTTTCTCTTTAGGCGTAATGGCGCTCAGTCACAGCTGGGCGCGACTGTCTCCTGGTCTCAGTCAACTCTATCTGGCCAAGGTCTCTCTCTCTCCTAAAGGTACTTTGGACTTTATGCACATATATATTATAGCTGTCCCCATTTTGCAAACTTTTCTCAACACAATGCAAAGATTATTTACAGGAGATTAGGTTCATTCAAAAATTCAAAAGTCGAAAATGCACTAAATGCTGATGCTGTTATCAAATGGAATTTGAGAGCGGACCTTTAATGCTACAGTATAATGTGCAAAAACATGCTTGAGATTTTTATCCCTTTCTTCCTGGGTGTTTGTTAGGACTGGGCAGTATAGCTCAGGTGCTCCACCAGAACAAATCTTTCTCAAAATCACTAACACATCTGGATCTGAGTGGGAACCCTGGATGTCTGGCTACAGAGGATGCCATGGTAAGAAACATAGAGACATTAGAGCGGTTAAAGGAATCTGTACAGAATTCCACTTGGCATGCATATCCTGGTACATTATTTTTCACATATTTCTTTCTCTTTATAGGATTCTAAAAAGAATTCTATGTTCATTTTCCATAAAATGTCTGACTGATGATATCTAGCATGGTTCGGGTGAGACAGGTGTCCGATAACTACACCTCCCTTTCCATTTCCCTTGTTGTCCTGAAATGTTGTTCCCTGGCAGATTTTATGATGCAAGAGTGGACGTACTCCATAGATATGCCATTCTGGGTTGTTGAGTTTGACCCCTGTTCAAATGAACTTTATTTAATTTATTTGTGAATAAGTTCAAATCAAATAGATACCGCATGCTACCGGTCAGTTATTTAGAAGGAACAAATGAGTTGCCAAATGCGATAGAGATTACAAAGTAGTTTCAACGTTTTATATTCATGCCAATGAATTAAATAATCTGAAGATGCACAGTGTTTGAACTCTGGCGTTCTTGTCTTATAGAGTCTCTTCAGCTTCCTTTCATCCCCCAATGTTGTGTCATATCTCGACCTCAGCTCTTCTGACTGCCCTTTGGACACTGTGAGTAAAATCTCAGTCTTCAACATCTTATTTGTTGTATTTTATCGTATTTGTACTTTATTTCAAAAAGCCATATGTTGACCACATAGTTTCTTTTCATGTCATGAAGAGGGCATGTGGCAGTTATGTACAAATTAAATCTCTTTTCAGGAGATTAACCACATGCTGAAATATATAGCTGTAACAGCACACTCAATGTTATATGAGCTTTATTCATTTCAGTTAAATGTGCAAATAAAACTACAGTATGTACAGCTCTATTTCTGACTAAACACATGGCCGTTAGATTTAAATAGTACATTCCCACAATTAAATGATGAGAAATGTGTAAACTATGTGTGCTTTTATCAGTCTTCATTTATCTTTATCTGCCTTTTTCTAGCTCTTTGTGTCACTTTCGTCTGGTTGCTGCACTACTTTAACACACCTCAATCTCACCAGGAACATTTTCTCACATAGGTAAGGATAGCAATCCTAGAAAACCTTTATTTACCCAGACGAACCTCCCTCTCTGAATAGACTGATCATTAACTGTGTTGAATACGTGCACAGAGCTAAAGCAGGATGTCTGTTGCAGGAAGGTACGGGAGGTTACACGAAGTGTGAGAGACTTTTTCATGAGGAGTATGGAGCTGAAGTATGTTGGATTGTCTGGTACTAGACTACTCCCAGAAGCCCTGAGGTACCAGTTTCTCAAAATCACAATGTATATATAAGGGGTATGTGACTACTGTCTCTGACAGTTCCTTAACTTCAGCTTCTCTACTAGTGTGTGCAGGACTGTTTTTTAAATGCCACACAGATATAATTTTGTACCTGTTCCAAATATCTTCTAACAAATTTGGTTGGTGCTTTTTCCTATATAAACAGTTTAAATTAACCCACCGTACTCCTGATCGAGCAGCTACTTTACACAATCAAAAGGAAATTATGGAAATATGTATAAACTGGGCGGCACGGTGGTGTAGCGGTTAGCACTGTCGCCTTGCACCTCCAGGGTCCAGGTTCGATTCCTGTCTCTGAGTGCCTAGAGTTTGGATGTTCTCCCTGTGCTTGGTGGGTTTCCTCCGGGTACTCCGGTTTCCTCCCGCAGTCCAAAGACATGTAGATTAGACTAATTGGCATTCCCAAATTGGCCGTAGTGTGTGAATGAGTGTGTGTATGTGTGTGCCCTGCGATGGATTGGCACCCTGTCCAGGGTGTACCCTGCCATGTGCCCTAAGTCTTCTGATATAGGCTCCAGGCCCCCCGTGACCCTGAATACAGGACTAAGCGGTATAGAAGATGAGTGAGTGAATGAGAGTGTATAAACTGTGAGAAAATGCCGAGAGAGACAGTGGTAAGGAAAAAACACCCTGAGATGGCAATAGGAAGAAACCTTGGTTAAACAGGGAACCCATCCTCACTTGGGTGATAACGAATGGGAAGAATGATTTTTGTCGTCATATTTTGTGTTAGGCGGCTGGAAGTTCATGTCAACGTGTCAATGTGGAGTCCAGTTTTGTAATTGGAGACTCAGAAACAGTAGTGCATTTCCTATTCATTTCTGTAACAGATACATAATCTGTTCATTTGAAACCAATATATTTGCATTACAGCATTCTTCCAGGACAAAGGTGTTACATACAGTACATACAACATAAATTAACAGAAACTAGCTAGCTAACTAAGGTACCTAATTAGCTGACTATCTAAGACAAACCAAATTAACACCACGAGTTAACAAGAACTATTCTAAATACTATACAAAAGACAACAAAAAGACAGCATAAAGGGCACATGCCAGTGTGCCAGTAAGAGCAGCAACGCGATCACACGATACAGAGCAATATACTGTGATAATGAGTTGAGGTATTCGAGTAAATTGCATGATAGATAAAAAACGGTGAACATTTCTTGTAAAAGTAGCATTAGAGACAGGTAGGAGTTCTTGCGCAAATGGCACCTAATGATAATAGATAATAAAGCAGCTAATAAATATTATGCAAATTTCAGGGTGGTGTGTGAGATTTGCTATATGGTTGTAGATCAGTGTGCATGTGTGTGTATATTTATCAGTCCAGTCCCATTTTATTAAGGTAAATGTTATCTGAGTGTGTGTGTGGGTGTGTGGGTGTGTGTGTGCGTGTGTATGTGTGTATCAGTCCTGTCCTTTCTTACTTAGGATACGGATGGCATTTGCAACTGAGCTGGAAGTGAGCGCCCGAATGCTTCTGTACCTTTTTCCAGATGGCAGGAGGGTGAAGAGTGTGTGTGAGGGGTGTGTCTGATCAGCCACATTGCAGGTTGCTTTTCAGATGCAGCGTGGGGTGTAGATAACGGGAAGAGAGACCCCGATGAGCTTCTTGGCTGTCCTCACTACCCGCTGTAGGGTCTTGAGAGCCGAGATGGCACAAGAATCGGTGGTTGAAGCTGGGCCTTCCTCAGCCTTCTCAGGAAGAAAAGGCACTCTTGGGCTCTCTTATTCAAAGTGCTGGTGTTGAGGGACCAGGTGAGGTTCTCCTCCAGGTGGACACCAAGGAATTTTATTGCTCTTGACGATCTCCACAGAGAAGCTGTTGATGTTCAGCGGAGAGTGGTCGCAATGATCTCTTTTGATTTATCAGTGTTCCGAGACAGGTTGTTGACAGGTTGTCATTCTTGCTGATCAGACTCACCACGGTCGTGTGTCATCAGCAAACTTGACAATGTGGTTGGAGCTGTGAGTTGCTACATAGTCGTGAGTCAGCAGTGTGAACGGCATGGGACTGAGCACACAGCCCTGGGAGGCCCCAGTGCTAAGTGTGGTGGTGCTGGAGGTGCTGTCCCCAATTTGCACTGACTGAGGCCTTCCCGTCAGAAAGTCCAGGATCCAGTTACTGAGGGAGGTGTTCAGACCCAACAGATTCAGCTTCCCGATCAGGTGTTGGGGGATGATAGTATTGAAGGCTGAGCTGAAATCTGCAAACAGTATTCAAACATAGGTGTCCTTGTTGGCCCAGATGGAGTGTGGTGGAGATGGTGTTGTCTGTGCAACGGTTAGGATGATACACAAACTGTAGCGGGTCCAGTGAGAGGGGGCAGCAGGGTCTTGATATGTCTCATGATGAGCCACTCGAAGCATTTTATGATGATAGGTGTGAGTGCAACAGGACGGTAGTCATTGAGACACTCAATGTCCTTGAAGCACGTGGGAGCAACATGCTCAGGGAGATGTTGAAGATGGCTGTAGGAACATCTGCCAGCTGTTCAGCACATTCTCTGAGCACTCTGTCAGAGATGTTGTCTGGTACAGCAGCTTTACGTGGGTTGCATCTGCATAGAGTTTTCCGCTCATCAGCCATGGTGAGACACAGCATCTCTTCCTCGCTGTCTCGTCATTTTGCGCGTCAAACCAAGCAGGGCATCTGGAAGGGAGCCGTCACTGTCACAGGCAGGTGACGATGTCGTTATAGAAATACATGTCTACAATGTCTACAATATGTAGTTGGTCATGGTTTGTTTGTCCTGCCGTATGCCCCATGTGGGTCATTGTTGTCTTTGAAGCGGTTGTGGATTTTCTGGGCGTGTATTGCCTTCGCTTCTCTGATGGCCCGTGAAAGTTTGGACAAAAATACTCTTTACATGCAGTAGTTTGGAAAGGAGTGTTGGCTTCAGATATTGTAAATATATAAACAAGTTGACAGCAAAAATGGGTAAAAAGGTTGGCAAAAAGAGAATATTTGCACTTGAAAAAAAAACTTTTTACAGTCTTTGCTGTAGATCAAGACTATTTTGTGCTTGTTTTCTTTGAGTCCTAAGGGTGCTAAATGGCACAATTGAAAACACATTTTGTCAAAATAGTTACAAAATAGGGTTATATACGTGAATTTTGTGTGATTTTTCGAAAAAGCTCCACTGACCACAGTTCTGTGACAATGGATAAATCAGCCTGCAGTTGTGTTTGTGGCAATTAAAGCATGCAACTTTTTTATTAATGTTAACATTTTTTTAATATAGCAAAATCATGCTTGTATGTGACTTAGTAGGGATTCAGAAAGCAAGCAGTGGCAACAAATTAGATCGAGGAAAAAAGTGTTGCAAACAAAACCTTTTAAATTCCAAAGGTGTTAAAGATCATGAGAAACATTATGAGCAATACAACCTGGGTTTACAGCATCATCAACTTCCTCTTATAACAGTTTTAGTTTCACTTTGGTAGTTGTCGACAGTTCCCTGTTCAGTTGTGCACCATTTAACGTCCGTTCCTGCATTAACCAATCGCGTACCCATCGATCATCCTCTAAGGTTTAAGAGACTACAATACAGAACAAGACAAAGCGAACTTCCACACATTGCATCCATCTCATGCCTCTTATACACAAATCACTCATGTTGTATTGTAACAGTTTCTTATTGCTTCTTTAAAAAATATTACCTTAAAAGCATCATGGCTTCCAAATGCAGCATAATTAATAGTAAGCGAAAGCAGGAGAAAGAGGGGGAAATATATTTATAAAATAAACAGAAATTTATACTAAAACGCATACATTACAGTATTAAAGTATAGTTTTGTTAAGTATGTACGGCATAATGCCCTGTTTTATTACTGCTGAAGTGACTAAACTGTAAACATCCTTTTTTCTTGGCTTCAACATCACATAAACCACTCACAACAGCTGTATGGCACAGAAACTATCTTTGCTTGAAATTTGGCTGGACTTTGACTTCAAAACCTGGAAGTTTAAAGCTTCTAAAATAAGGTTGTATAGCAGTTTAGATTATTTTTGGTTAGTTTTGCCATAGAAAAGCTTGTGTGTAAGAGGATAATAGTTTGCCAAAATGAGTACAAGTCAGAAAATAACGTTTATTGCGTTTCGCTGTTTATAATGTGCTTTTCAAACTGTCTGTATTGTGCTTTTATGTATTCTGAACTTACATACTTGCATGTCTTACATTAGGTTATTACTCCAGGGCTTGGCATCCAACACTTATCTGTCTGATCTGGAACTGGATATTAGCAGCTGTGAGGTACACACACATTCACACGCACAAAACACACACATACACACACACACACACACACACACACACACACACACACACACACACACACACACACACACACACAGTAATTTGCTGGCATTTTGGTCAGGTTGTTTATGTTCATGTGTATGTTATGTGCAGCTGAGGTCCAGTGGAGCACAGGTCATTCAGGAGCATATATTTGAGGCGAAGGCTATCTGCAGCCTGGATCTGTCTGACAACGGTACAACCTTTATTTTTCTATTTCTATTTCTTTTCATGTCTATAATCCTATTTACATTTACCTTCATGCCATCATTAGTTCATTAGATCATAAACTAAACACAACGTCTGTCTAAAAACCTTTTCTTTATTTAAGTACTTTAGGTCTTATGAAGAAAGTCATTGATTAAGGACTACCAGTGTTTCAGCTGTTGCGATCTATTTCATCTGTTATATTGTGTTATTTTGGGAACGTATCTCTTCTATAATATGCTAAAATATTACTTATATGTACACACCATTCTGGAACAGGAATTATCTAGGCATAGATGGATATATACCTAGTTACAGCCTAACTAAATTTTTAAACGTATTGGTTTGAGGCCTGTATGTTAAGTAAGAGGCATATAGCTGGATGTAAATGCAGAGTGTTTATTGGAAATTAAGTGGCAGTCATACGGATAAGGGTAAAACTCCAAAACAAAACACTGTAGCCTTGCACCTACAGGGTCCAGATTAAGATAAGTGGCGTTCTCAAATTGCCTGTGAAAAACTGTCACCACTGGCTTGCATGGTCCTTAGATGGACGACAGAGGTACAGTGGAACCTTGGATTGCGAGTAACTCGGTTTACGAGTGTTCCGCAAGACGAGCAAAGATTTTAAATAGATTTTGACTTGTTTTACGAGTGCCGAGTCTTTTGACACCAACACACACACCGACACACACACACACTCTCTTGCCTTTACACCCCCCCTCCCCGGCTTCACACAGACAGACATACTCTGCTTTGTCGCGATTCTTTTCAAAGGTAACGCGCTGCTTCATTTTTTTTTTTTTTTTACTTTATAGCAGTGATTCCTTTAGTCTGCGCTCACATGAGTGTCATTAGAGAGGTTTCTTTTTTTTCTGTTAAAACAGTGTTTCCGTTGTGTGTGTGTTTTTTGTGAAAAAGCAAGGTGGGGGGAGGGATGAGGAGTTGTAAGACGAGGCGAAGGAAAGGCAAATTCCACACACACACACGCACACACACACACACACACATACACACACACACACACACACACACACAGACATATACATGCGCGCACAAACGGAAACACTTATCTGTTGGGTTTTATTTTAACTTTTTTTAAAGGTAAAGTGCAGATTAAGTTGTTTAATTTTTACTTTATTGTATTAATAATTTTTCTGTATTTATTTTTTTGGTGTGTGGAACGAATTATTTGAGTTTTTATTATTTCTTATGGGAAGATTTGATTTGGTTTACAAGTGTTTTGAAATATGAGCCTACTTCTGGGCTCATATTCCAAAAGCTTTAAACACTGTGATTACCTACTGTATAAACACAGTGTCACACATGTACAGGTACATACTGTAGACTCTCAAAGCGAAGCACTTAGGACGTGGGAGATAGTTCCAGTAAGAAGCCGTTTAGAGAAAATCATTAAATAAGGCGAGGGCATGCTGCATGCTGCTTTTGACAGGCTGGGGTCACTGCCATATTGTAGGCAAACCTCAGTCAGCCTTGAATTTACCTGGAGCAAAGATTATACATGTTAAAAGCACTTTACAATAAATGTGTTTATGGGATATACAGGTGCTCAATTGTCAGGGAACAGAAAGACATTAAATGTGATAATAAAACTGGTATAGAGAAACCTTTAGAATTTGCATAGCAATTAAACCACAATTAAAGTAATCACATAATCTGGATGATTAAAAAAGAAAGACAGCCAGTGGCACCTACTAACAGTTCTTAATTATTTGATTCAAACAAACCACAGTAGTATCAATGTTAGTGTAGCTGTCAACTTGATGCAACAAAAAGAAACAAGCATTTAAATGATCTGAAATTCAACATCAAATGATATACAGGAGAATAGTAGCAAATGAAAAGTGAAATGTGTAATAAGGAAGGAAGATAAGGGCTCTGGGTTCATTCCAGTAGATGAATGCTTTTTACAGAACAGCTCAAAGTATTATTTCTAAGTAACTGATAATATATTGATTTTCCTGTGACCTGATATAATCAAGCTAGACGTATTTTTTTCCTGCACCCACACAACCACACACAAAGGACATCTGCCACGGTATGAATCAATGACTGAAGTGCTTGTCAGGATCAGAGGTGATAAACTGCCTGCAGGTTTACTCAAGCAGTACATATTATTACAGCATAGAATACAAGTGCAGCTGTATATTGATACATAAAGTTAACTCATTTTCTGCATTTTTTGCAGGCTTTGAGAACGACATGGTGACCCTGGTGCTTTCCATTGGCCGCAGTCACTCCATACGACACTTAGCCCTCGGCCGCAATTTTGCCATGAAGTCTAGGTGGGCACTTTTATGGAACACCTACTGTAAGGGATGTTACATTGTAATCTTGCCGTAACCTTGTTGATCTTTCACTCATTCACATATCTCATTATCTCTGTCAGTCTGTCCATATATTTATACATCTTGTTCTTCTGTTCTTCACACCTATCCCATTCACCGTTATCTTGGCTCATCATCTCTCAGAGCCCTGACAGATGTTCTGCACCGAATTGTACAGCTCATCCAGGAGGAGGAGTGTGTGAGTAATGGATCTTTTCACCACAAGTTATACTTCATCACATACAGCACAGTACATCCGCATGTAAGCATTATCATCTGTACGACGGTTACAGTTTTAAAGAGGGAGATTCGACTTGATCCATAATGCGGCTGTCCATAGTGGTAATAACAGCCAGTGTTTTTACCTCTTATCTAAGCTCAGGTTATAAGGTCATCTTAGCAATAGTGGAAGTGTATAACAACAGACCGTTTATGTAGACCAAACCGTATGCGTATGTAGATGGCGTCGTGTGTGTGGGCATCACTCTAATGGCTGTAGGAGTCCTCAGGGATGCCAACCCCTCCTTCCAGCAAGGCAGGAGATTTAATCACCCACAATCCTTTTCCTCTGAGGCATACCGCCCTGTTAATTATCCATCTATCTTTAAGACTGACTGTGCTCAGCTGGTCTCATCTTCTTTCTATGTTTTTCTCCATTAATCATCTACACCAGCCAAATACAAAATGCAAGTTTATCCACTCCTCCTCAAAGTCATGTGGTTTGGCATTTGTCATTTAAGACTATTTTGAACACATTTTGCTTGTAACAAGACAATAAAGTACATTAGTTGACGTGAATATTTAGTGACGTGAATATTTCTTGAATAAAGCTGGTAATCAATGGTCAGGCTGTCTGAAACACCAGATTAACCCCTGTCTGCCTGTCTGTCTGCCTGTCTGTCTGTCTGTCTGTATGACTGTATGTCTGTATGTCTGTATGTCTGTCTGTCTGTCTGTCTGCCTGTCTGTCTGTCTGTCTGTATGACTGTATGTCTGTATGTCTGTATGTCTGTCTGTCTGTCTGTCTGCCTGTCTGTCTGTCTGTCTGTATGACTGTATGTCTGTATGTCTGTATGTCTGTCTGTCTGTCTGTCTGCCTGTCTGTCTGTCTGTCTGTCTGTATGACTGTATGTCTGTATGCCTGTCTGTCTGTCTGTCTGCCTGTCTGTCTGTCTGTCCTCCCAGCCACTGGAGTCTCTATCTGTGTGTGATTCCAAGCTGAAGACAGGCACTACCATCCTCATCAACAGCTTGGGCAGCAACTCCAGCCTTTCTAAAATTGATATCAGTGGAAACTGTATTGGAGACACTGGCGCTAAGATGCTAGCTAAAGCTTTAATTATCAACACCAAGCTCAAGTAAGCTTTCTTTAAGCTTCTGCTTTACGGTATATGTCTTAGCCTTTCATTCTTTAACCATGATGGTGTCTAATTGTTACATGGAAGTCTTGAATGAAATGTTGTGAACTACTTGGGTTTATTGTACTAATATAGTTTGGCTTCGTCTGACACAGGACACTGGTTTGGGACAGAAACAATGTGACTGCCGCAGGTTTTATGGATGTGGCAAATGCTCTGGAGAGGTGTGTGCTTTGAGGGGGGGGTTAAATCTGTAGGTGTTTTTAATGCACTATTAAAACATGGTGTTGTGTGTGTGTGTGTGTGTGTGTGTAGGAACACTACACTACAGCACATATCCATACCTATGAGTGATATGACTCAGTCGTACCGTGCCAACCCTGAGAAAACTGAAGACGCACTGAGGAAGGTTAGTAAATTATGCACTTGTTGTATACCATAGATATGAGCGAAGCGCTTACATTTACATTTACACATTTAGCAAACGCTATTATACAGAGCGACTTACATCAATCCTTTGACATTTGCATCATTAATTGTAATCCTTGCACTGGTTCATTAGGTTAATAACTAGAAATATCATCATTCAAGCACTGTTTTTTTTTTTTTGTGTGTGTGTGTTTGTGTGTGTATGCATGTGTATGTGCAGATCCAGATGTGTTTACAGAGGAACAATCAGAAGCTATGCAGTACTTCAGATGAAATGCTGAACCTTCAGCATGGTCTAAAGACCAGCCGCTCAGAACAGGTTGATCTATCACAGTCCACACAGAATAGAAATATTCAGAGCATATTTTATTTTATGTAAATAATACAGTATGTCAAAAAATATGTGTCAATTTCAGTTTTTAGTACATCATCTCAATTGCATGTACTTACATGGACTAAAACGTGAGACATCTACAGTACATGACTCCTATACAGTGGTTATGATGTAATATGCTAGATTAATCCAATCTGCAGTGATCTCCTAGCGTAGTAATAAAGTGAAAGAAAAGTCTGATTGCAAAAGCAGTTTCATACAAATGTTATTACCCTCATCCTGTCGCACGTTTATGTGTAGTTACCTGAAATAGAGCATCCTGTTACAACTGTCAAAACCGTGTCATATTCGTGCTCACGCCCACGTTTATATGTATATATCTTCATAAGATGTGCTGCTGTAATTCATCTGTAACAGTGCAATATTTTTAGTAGTCACACTGCAGGTGCATGCATAGTTTATAAGTAATGAGTTTTATTATGCTTTTTTGCCATAAAAGTGACATATTGGCTTTGAAATAATAAGGTTCATAAGGTTGCTAACTACTAAGATGCATGACTGAGGGCTTTAAATCACATTGCAGGTTCAAAATTAGCTGGTAAGCATGCAATCTGCTTGCAATCTTACTAATTTTCTCAGTCTTTTTAGCTGGTGCAGAACATCTGTCAGAGGCTTCAGGAGACCATGAGACCGCTGGCCTGCTACAACATCCAAGAAGTTCAAAGTGACATCTTGTCGGCAGAGGAAGCTCTCCAGCATGCCAGGACGGCCATTGTAGTATGTGTCTAGCAATAATATCGCTCATATCTTCTCATCCAGATTCTGGTATTAAGACTGTATCAGTACAATATGATGAACAATCATGACTTAAATGAATAATCTCTGGAGTTTTAATGTAAGCCTCAATTCTTCAGTTTCTACCCAGACTCTATGAGTTGGGAAGGTCGCCCTCTGCTGGTGTAATGATGCAGCACATTCTGGATGATACAGCCAAAGCAATAACCAGTGAGCTGACTGAGGAAATCCAGGTAAAGTATAAAAGTTGTTATCCCTTAAACATTACAGAGTACCCTGAGTATTTCCTGCAATTATTTTAAACATTGCAAGCTTTCATAGAAAGGAAGTCCTGTGTATTAGTGTTATGTCACTGCCCTGTCCTGAGAGTTGTGTCTGCTTGTAATGTGATGGACAGGAGCAGGCACAGGTCATGTTGCAGTCTGCTCAGTCTGCCTGCCCTCGGCTCGTCCAGAGGACGAGTGTGAATGAGCAACTGGCCAATCGTGTGGGCAACAAAACACGGCAGGCTGCCCATTTTGTCCAGAGTGTGGTACAACAGGCAGAAAGCAGCATCACAGAAAAGCTCAGGTAATATACACATTGTAGATCATTTGTACAATTTCACTATATTGAAGTACTAATGAGCAGTATTCTTATTTGATTTTTTTTTTTATATATATGCCATTTTAAAAAAAAATTCAACTACATCTAGGCATTTGGCAGACGCCCGTATCCAGAGCGACTTACATTTTTTAATCTCATTGTACATCTGAGCTGTTGAGGGTTAAGGGCCTGGCTTAAGGGCCCAACAGTGGCAACTTGGTAGTTGTGGGATTTGAACCTGGGATCTTCTGAACTATAGTCCAGTGACGTAACCATTGAGCTATCTCTGCACCATTCATAGTAAAAAAGTTCTACCCTCAATGTTAGCGCACTGTCCAGGGTGTAACACGCCTCGTGCCCTAAGTCCCATGGGATAGGCTCTAGGCCCCCCACCACCCTGAACACAGGATAAAGCGATATAGACAACGATGAAACATTTCACTGAGCATGTATGGCTTCATCAGTTATTTAAACAGAGCTTGAAAGCAGGTAGTTTAAAAAATTTGAAAGTATCATGTTGTGTAATATTTTGTTTCTAAATTAGATAAAATGATCATGATTTCATTATTGACTGAACACTATATGGATCACTGAATTTAAATTAAAGCTAGAATTACCACTTTAGTCAAATATGTAAGCTCAACAGAATGCAAGTTGGCGAATAACGGCAGCTTTATGTTAAACTCATTTAATAGAAACGCATACATTTACAAGCCTAATTTATTGTACTGATTATGTCCTTATGGAGCATTTATATATTTACATTACCTGGAGAGAATGTCAATATATAAATGCCCCATAAGGACATAATCACTTTTTAGAGTGTTATGCAAATATAAGATTTAAATATAACCATCATTTTGTACCTTGTTTTAATTTAATGTACAGCCTTAAACACAGACCTCATGCAGTTTAATAATACGTTTTATTATCTTTCAGCTTCAAGACCTACAAAACCCCAGCAGTTTTCTAACTGTGCATTTTGTTTGCTGCCTCAGTTTGAAATATGTGTCATCCTGTTATGTTTCTCATCTCAGTTTTGCTCTGAGTAATAAGGTTTCTTGCGCTTGTTGTCTTTCTTCAACTCTGCATCCATTCTCCACCCCTTCTTTCCTCTCTCAGTGAACTGAAACTGTCAGTCAGCGTCTCTCTGGTGGAGAGTATCATCGAGGAAGTTATGCGAGACTTGTCAGCGGCGCAGGAAAAACTGGTGTGTGCATACCTCATGTTCTGCCAGTGTGTGCATGTGTCCATGTGTGTGCAAGTGTGTGATTGTGTGCAATCCAATCCTGCTTATTTCAGGAGAAGCATTTAAAAGAGTACTCCCAGCCCTCCAACAGCAAGACCAATGTTCCACAGCTGAGAGTGGTGGAGCAAGTGTTCCCCACTGATGAGGTGAGCTAGGACACAGTTCTCCTACTATAAATCCACTTCCCTTCAACACAAATCTACATGTAGAAACCTGTGATGCACACTGACATGATCCCATTATAGTTCTCCTTCCTATAAAACAGCTAGCGCTATCTTTCAGTGAGTAAATTAACCAATACAGAGCAGAATGGCTCTGTTAAATTGAAATGTTTTAACATAAGCATATCAGCCATACCATCCATATGCAGTTAAAATATGCATAATGTTATATCCTGATAACAGTGATTTTCTTTAATGAAGAGTTAACAGGATTGTTTTTATTTATTTATTTATTTATTTAAAGTTCTGTCTCTGTACCCTCTTGTGAGGTTGAATATTGTTGTTGCCTAGCAACTCTACGACACTAGAGATACTGTGTCTTATTGTAATACTGTGCAGTTACCTGCACAGGATGGTTCAAGCAGTAAACCTTCTAACTGAAGAAAGCCTTAGTCGTCATCATTCAGCCTTTCACTACGCTACATACCTAAACCTTGAATAAGAGACAGACTAGTTTTAAAACTGTGCATGGCTATGAGAAGTTCCATCACATCCATATTGTCTGCACTGATTCTATGTGAAGTTGCTGCTGAAAGCACATTTCCATGGACACAAATATGAACACAGGTGCATTTGACACACAGTGCGGTTATCTTTTTCAAGCTGCAATATAAACACCATTGCCTGTTGCCGTTTATCCAAGAGGCAACTACCCAGGTTAACTAGGAAACAGAGATGCGCGCTCCAACTTAACATCTGTTATTGCAGCCATTAAACTGGAAAAAACTGGTTTACTGGACTGCTGTTCCCACAATTCACTTCTTTTCATTTCTTTTTTCTGTGTGGGCCTTCCAGCATCCAGGGCCCAACGCAACGTGTGTAGTGAGTGTATAGGAAGGTCTGACTGTTGGTGCAACAGAACAGACTTACAGTTATGACATTATTGTGGCATGGTTTTTTGGAAATGGATCGGATATTTTTTGGATCTGCAAAAAAAAGGGAGACTGATCTAATTTTGCTTTCTATTTATTGCTTGTAGACCTTGAACAAAGCTTAAAGCAAGGGATGTTTGCCTTAACTCTTAAATAAAAACAGCAATGAAGATGTCCAATTAAAAAACTAAAGTATATAAAACTACTTTTTTTTCAGGATTCTTTTTTTTTTCTCTCCAAAAATTTTAAAAAATTGAAATGAATTATGTATATATATAATTTGGCTACAGTCTGAGTCCTAGTAGTAATCTTTGGCCTGGGTTTTATTAGAGTGGGAGGGATTTTGGCAGAGCATTGGGGGATTTGGCGGTGTGATTTGGCAACCCGAATAAACACGAAACTACCGCACGAGCGGGTTTGCTAAATGTGGATTAGCAAACCCGCTCGTGCGGTAGGTTTGTGTTTGTTCGGGTTGCCAAGTATTTACTTTTATTTACGGTAGCAAGTATTTACTCATTAACGTTATTATTCATTTATAATGCATTTAACATTTATTCGGTAATTTATTCGGCAAGTCACAGCATCTAAATAACTCTATTCTTTTCTTTTTTTAAATAATATAATTGGTGTTGCTGTAGTTCACTGGTTCTGTGTTATCTGTAGTATGTGCCTGTTATCTGGAGGAACAGTTTCTGCACGCGGAGCATCAGACCAGCTCCATCTGTCAAAAGTAGGTCCCTAAATCTCTCTCACTGTCTCTTAAAGAGAGTACTGTCTATCTATCTATCTATCTATCTATCTATCTATCTATCTATCTATCTATCTATCTATCTATCTATCTATCTATCTATCTATCTATTTTTTTCTTTATAAAAGAAATTTGCATCCTATGAAAGCACATATGTACGTATAGTTTTCACATATAAGGAGACTCTCTAATAAATAAATAAATAAAAAATAAAAGAGCATGGGGTATCACAATGGTTAAGACTTTTTGGCTTCTGATTAACAGGGTATTTCAACAACACCAGGATGATACGTTTGGGTTCTTTAGCAGGACCTTTAACCCTCGCCTGCCTTGCTAATCCAAAGTTAGTCAAAACAATCAAATAACAGACTTTAAATGATACAATTAAACATCGATTCAAAAGACAAGCAATTCAGTTCATATAAAAAGAAACTTATAAGTTTATTTACTTTATTTACTTTATTTTTATTTACTTTATTTACTTTACTTACTTTATAAGTTCATAAAAGAAATGAGCCTGAATGGCTGGCCCACATTAGCTAAGCTACATGACTGGATTTAGCTTGCACTGCACTCAGGAGTTTGACTGTTGAAGTCCTCACAGTTGAATCATTACTTTAGTGTTGTCAGCTTTCTGTGAGCACATTGTGTGTGAGTGGGGTTTTCCCTTATTTGTGTCAAAGGGTTCCTCAGTTTGTCTGTCACAGGCTATTAAATGGGGCAGAGGACCTGAAAAAAGGGTGGCGTGGCGTGGCGTGTGTTGTAGCTAACAGAAGTCATTTGAATCACCGCTCACTGAGTCCTTCTGAGAATAAAAACAGCACAATCCTTCCTCCTACTCATCCTATCCTCATCCTCTTTCCTTATTTTTGCTCTTTTCCCACATACAGTCTGCCCCTGCTGCATAACAATGCCAATTTTTCATCGCAGTACCAATTTCACAGTGGTCATTTTTCCGATAAGCAGTTCCCACCTCCAGCAAGCATCCCCTCTATCCTATTTTCTTCATCTCCTCTTTGGATTCACACATTAGAGAACTGGATTCAGGCGTACGCCTCTCTCACTATCTCTCTCTGTTGCTTCGTCCTCGCCCCTCCCTTCTCTCTCTCTCTCTTCTGCCTCTCTAACTCTATTCCTCCCTCTCTCACCCCCTCTGCAGGTCTGCTGGAGACGGAAGGCGAGCAGCAGGCACGAGCAAGTGCGGAGTCCCAGCAGGAGATGGAGGCAGACAGAGAGTCAGGAGGAGGAGGAGGATTAGGGGGAGGGGTGTCGTCATTGGCGACGGGCTTGTCCGTCACCACAGGCCACACCCAGCTGGGGAGGGAGGTGGAGTTTGGTGGTTGTGGCGCTGGTCCTGTGGCCGCTCGAAGCAGCAGAGAGCCGCGGCGTCCCGAGCCCTCGCCTCCTCAGCCCCCTATGGACCTGCCCAGCGGAGGCCACACGCTGAGGCACTACACCCGCACCAGGCCCCGACCCAACCGCCACCATAGGCAGCCACCCAGCAAGCCTCAGGTACAAGGGGATGATGGGGTAAATAAGTGGGGGGGGAGAAGGCAGATATCAGGGGGAAGATGGGCAGAGAGGTTCGGCAGCAAGCAGTGGGCAGGGAAGGGCTGAGAGGGATGGAGAGAATTGAGAAGGGAGAACGGATTGAGATGCAAGCAGGAGAGGGATGGAGTGAGATGGGGGATGATGGAGGACTAGAGAAGGGGGAGGGATGGAGAGAGGGAGAGACGGAGATGGCGGCACTCAGGTTGTTGCAAGCAGCCACCGCAGCAGCAGCCAAGGCTGCATGCATGTATGTGTGTGTGTGTGTGTGTGTGTGTGTGTGTGTGTGTGTGTATGGAGCGTGCAGCAGCCCCAGGCTCGCGCTCTATCGTTTCTGCTCCACTCCTCGTTATTCTCCTTATTGTTTTTCATTTGCTTTATAATAATGCCATGACACGGGTGGAGAGAAAATTGAATGAATAGAAATGAAAAGGAAGAGAGAAATAGTGCTGAGGAGGATGGAGATTTTTTTGGGTGTGTATTTTCCATTGCCATTTTTGAAGGTGCTGTGTGATTCCCAGCTGGGTGGTGTGTATGTTTGTGTATGTGTGTGTATGAAAGAGAGAGAGAGAGAGAGCACTGTCAGAACAGGGCATGGTCTCTCTTCAGTCACTATGGTTGGGTCCTCATGGTGACTACTGTATTATCTTAATTATTAATGTTCCCACATCAAGCATGTTTTTTTCACTCTCTCTGTCTCTTTGCCTTGCGTGTTCTGTCATTCTGTCGCTCTTCCTTTGAGACCCTCTGTCGTCTCTCTATCATTAAGAACGGTGGATCTGTTGGATCTGTATATTGACGTAATTCACTGAAATAGTGTCACAGTGTTGGATCTGAATCTGCACCAGTCTTTGTGTGTGTGTGTGTGAGAGTGTATGTAAGCAGGTTGTTATCAGGTGCAGTGTAATATTTGGTTAGAAAAAATGATTTGATGAATGAATAAATTGAGGTATTTTTATGAAAAGTGTTTTTTAGTGTGCGCTGTGTGGATTTTCCAGCGTTTTTTGTGCACGAGCATCCTCGGTTTGAATGAAGTGCTTAGATGCCAGTGCTCTATTTATGGTACCCTGTGTGGCGTGACTGTGTGTAGGGAGGCGTGTTTGCACGAGTGTGTGTTTGAGTTTGAGCTGCTAGTCAGTCAGTGAGTGAAAAAATGCAGTGTGTTGATTTAAGATCCCACTGTGTGTATTACAGCGATTTCTCTGACTCTCAGAGCAGCGAATACACAAAAATGAGGGATTTAATGGACATTTGTGAATAGGGATGGCAACATAGAAGGGTGTCCATTTTTCACCATTATTCACAGTGTGCACTCGTCAGTATCTGTGTGTGTGTGTGTGTGTGTGTGTGTGTGTGTGAATTGCGCTCTTCCTGTCTTTTGCACTGATGGCTGTATTTCCTGGTTGGTGACTGATCAAATGGTTGCCATAGTGATAGGTGCTGGTCTCATAGCGAAGCTAAGTGTAGAAGCTCTCAAGCTCTCTCTCTCTCTCTCTCTCTCTCTTTTTTACACAACCATACACACACAGTCAGCTTTGGTTAACACTGTCCTATGCCACTTTAAATGATAATAGAGGCTGTTATAAAAGTGCTATAAGAATTCTAAGCATTATGTGTGAATATTGTGTGTGTGTGTGTGTGTGTGTGTGTGTGTGTGTGTGTGTGTGTGTGTGTGTGTGGCAGGCAGTTGGGCTCTTTTTGTCTTTTTATATACCTATCAATCAAATTGTGTTAATGACCATTAGTGCTGCTGTAAATGATCTGTCATAGCTACCTGTGGGTATGTTTAGTTAATAGGCTGTACTCACGCAGAGTGTGTTGTTTCTGTGTGTGAACTGGGAGTGTTTGACTGGTAGCTGCAGTGTGGTTGCTGCTTCGTCCCTGCCGGTGTCGTGAGTCGGGAGATTTTCATTGCTGTGTTGTCATGGATACCTGTGGGTGTACATGCCTCGGTTCTGTCACGCCTAACCGTGTGCATGTATTTTCAAGGAGAGGTCTTTTCTTGTACATCGTTTTTTTTTTTCATGTATATGTTCGTGTGTGTGAAAGAGAGAGAGAGACACTGGGTTCAGTGTGCAGTCAGACTGACCGGCTTTGTTAGATCAGAGTCTCTCGGGAGGATGCCTCTCTCCCCTGGAGCAGCTCAGACGTAGAAGGAAGCACGGAAACACTGCAATCACTGCCTGAGACCACCTGAAAATGTGAGCCTGTATTTACTGCTCAGTACTGACAGCCACTGTTGTATTAAACGGCAAGCTGAAACCTAATATCTATCAAGAGCGCTCAACAATGACACTATTAAGGTTGAGCAATGCATTTAAACCGTATAGTCATCAATGTTTAAAGAAGAATGATGTGGGGCAAGAAACACTTAAAGGCAGATCAGCTTCCACGATTATGTGGTAACAGTTTATTTGTAGCTGTTTCATTTAAAGGAAGAACCATCAAATGTACAGTTCTGTTATCAATCCTTTGGTGCAATTTGTACTTTCATACATTGGACAGCGTCTCTGCACTTGCTTTCTCATCCAAATGCGAATTTACATGGGAATAAACGATGCTAGTATAAATAATCCACTTTCATTACACCTGCCCCTGGATTTGACATCACATCACATTGATGCCTTCTCAATCGCTGCTGAAAATGGTGTGACTAAGAAATAGCAGCAAAAACTGTGTGTAATCATCTGACACGACTGTTACTGATCTACATGAATCTACAGTCTGGAGTGGAGATAAATTATCCGAGGCATATCTTCTTCATGCCGTTCTGTTTATTTATTACTTTGACTTTCTTCTCTTAATGCATTTTTTGAGGAAAATAATTAACCTACTCCACAAAAAGTCTTGAGACAAAAATTGAAACCTTTGCAATATATTATTGAAAGACAGCAGTCCATGTACGCCAGCCATGCCCTCTGGCCAGTGATCCACATGGAGCGAGTGTCCATATTGTGTGGCATTTGGGGAGTGGAAATAAAAAGGCAGGTGGTGGCATAGGGGCAGAGTACAGTATGGACAAGGTGTGATGGTTAATTTGAAACCATGTTATTCAGTAACTTTAATTATTTTATTCTCAGCCGGTAAATATCACCTTACACCTGTTCTTGTAGTCTCCGCCTGCATAAGCATTTCTCTCTTGTTGTCTTGCTACTGTATGTTCTCACCTCAGCATTTCTCTCTCTCTCTCTCTCTCTCTCTCTCTCTCTCTCACACACACACACACATGAACACCTCTCGCTTTTTCTCTGTACTGCATGCAGAAGTACATTTTCAGAAAACCAGTTACTTACTAAGAATGTCACACCTCTCTCATCAAAGTTATAAACGTGTCATTAAACCCGATCAGTTCAGGCAGCTCCATGGTCCCTTATTTCTAGCGAACAATTGTACCAGAATTTGTGTTGACGAGCCTCAGCGTCCCTGGTGTTGGCTTTCCAGTATGATATCAGATTATTCTCCAAATTGAAATAGCGGCTGACTCACAGATACTAGAGGATATCTGCTTATATAATCACAGGTTAACTGTGACAGTCTGTCTAGGACGACATTTGTTTGCTTCAATGCCTTCGTGAACAATGCGCAAGGAAGTTCTACACATACTGCAGTGAATTTCGAGATTTGAAAAGTTGAAATGATGATTTGACCAGGCATGAAGCGCAGAACCAGCTTGTTCAGTACCAACATGAGTTCATCAGAAGTGTCGCATATGAATAGCAAAGACCACACAGCTTTGATACCAGCAGAACTGAAATGTGTATGGTATTTTAGCCTCTGTCCTTGAAACGTCCTCCTACATAAACATTGAAGCCGCTCCAGGTTGTTTCTGAATTGAGACTGCATTTGTCTTTCAATAGCAGTGCGATGATGCTCTGAGAAACCATGAAAAGAAACAGAATGGCGGTGTCCACTTTTAGTGTCTCACCGTATTACTCTATGCTCTACCCAACACAACATAAACAGGTACACTGCCCTGAAATTTCTCATCCTGAGGCCTTAACTACCCCCATGTGTGTGATCAGAGACTGAATGGCTCCCTGTTGGTAAAGTCACAACAAAATTTCAAATCTGAAGTTGACAAATTTATTGTAGGAAAAATAGAAAAGAAAACATAGGTTAATACACAATAAATCATATTCTTTAAAACTTCTGTTGACTTTTTCTTTATTTTTACAAAATTATTATTACTACTTTTTTATTCTAACACGTTTTTGTAGGTCTTATGTTTACTGTATGTGTTGTAAAGAAAAATTCCTGCTTTTCCAAACAATCTTATGTAGATTTGGACCACTGTCAGGGGAAATAAGCACATGTATGTGGATGCTGTGTGTGTACGGTATGTGGGCTGCGTGCACTAATGTGTGAAGATGTATTAATTATGTGGGAAACACCTTGCCACAGCGCCGCCTTCTTTTTTCTGAAGATGCAGTGGAGTGATGACGAGCTGTGCATTCTGATTGGCCAGCAGGCACGAAATGCTTTATAAACCATCTCTCATGCGGCTTGTAGCACTGCATTTACATATGGTCGCTTTTGCTATGCTCCCTTACTCTCTCTCTCTGACACACACACACACACACACACAGTGCTCTCTCTCCCCGCATAGCTTCTCCAAGTGAACAGGAGAACCACATAGCCTGTAGTGTTTTCATGTATATATATATATATATAACCACTTTGACACCAAAATGAGATATGATTTTCAAAAGAAACAAACAGAATTATGAGCTGTTTTAAAAATATTATTTGTGCATTGTTTTCCTTCTTTCAAGGGAGCAAAAATATATTTTGATGTAAAAAAATATATATTTTTGCTCCCTTTGTTTTGGTTACTGTATATTAGAGCGAGTTATGCATGATTTAGCAAAATGCTATAATTCCACTTGTCACATGTTTGTCACAATGGATAAATCAACCTGCAGTTGTGCTTGTGGTATTTTGATATGCAATTTATTGTCTGTAATAGTGTTGCTTGGGTTTGCATAGAAGAATTTTTCCCCTGCTTTTTGTAACGAGTAATGGCAGCAACTTGATTTTGTTGCACAGAAAAACATGTTAATTACAAAGCTTGTTGAACAAGAAACATAAAAATAAAAACTTTCATTAAACCATACATCTGATATAAACCAACTGCATATACATTCATGGTCCCATAAGTTATAACTGAGGTCAGAAATCCTGACTGGAGAACGTTGTGTAGCAAACATAAACAGGCGTACCAAATTTGACTCCTGAATGTTCTAACATTATCTCTCTGCTTAAGTGCATTACTGTATCCAAAATGCAGCAATCACCAGCGCTTAGTGATTGGTCAAAGGATTTAAAAGAAGTATATATCATGATTTTAAACAAAAATGTTTTATTATAGACAACCTTGTGTCATTGAGAAAAACAAGTAGCCAAAATGAATAAAAGTTTAAGCATGTTCTATATTATGGGCAATATAGAAAATAAAATCCTTCAAGGCTCACCATTTGTCTCAGTATTCTTATTTTCAGTCTATATATATATATATATATATATATACATTAATAACACAACTTTAAAATTCTACTTTAGAAAGCTTGTCCTTCATTTTATGGAATTTTACATTTAGGCATTTTGCTGATGCCCTTATCCATAGCGACTTACACTCTTATCTAACAGTGGCAACTTGGTGGTCGTGGGGTTTAAACCGTAGTCCAATGCCTTAACCACTGATCTTAATCTGATCAGTGCCTTAATCACTGCTAAGTTGCTATTTTGGAAACTGAGTGTATACTCAGGATAGCAGTAATACAGTATGTGGGCTTCTAAATATACATTGGATCTGTCCAGCCTGTAAACGTCCTTAAACAGCCAGGAGACATCAGCATGTCCAGACTTACATTCCCCACCATCATATGTATGCACATTTCCTGTCAGTCTAAATATTTTAAAGGTTCTAATGTTTAAACATCCTTATCACCGTAATCACTATATTAAACATTAGTGATTGAATCTTTCTATATTCATTGTCAGCAACTGCTTTTGAGGTGGATTCGGGAAAACTTGATATGAGGAGGGAATATGTCCTGGATGGGATGCTATTGCTGGACAAACACAATTTATCATAGCAAATCCATCTACTCCATGTCTTGGGGTAGTGGGAAGAAACTAAAAAGTCCTAAGGAAACAAAGGCAAACATTTGGACACAGCCAGTACCCGAACCCAGAAATGAGTCTTGGACCCTGGAGCTGTGGGACGGCAATGCTACACACTGTACCTCTATGCTACCCTTCAGAAAAAATAACCGTACTCATCATAACCTTACTCTATAATATGCTCAAACCTGTGTTTTTAGACAATTGGTTTTTAGAAAAGTACACTGGAGTTCTAGGTATCTGGAGACACATCAGTGTTTAGAGACAAGCAATACCTTCAGGAAACTCTAATATACTCTTTGTTTCTAGCTTCTTATGCTCAAATGCACATTGCTTTCAAGAAGATCTTCTTGCTAAGTAGAGGATATTGACATCCAGTTCATACTAATTCGCAATTCTAGATGTGTTTGTTTCTGTTATTAAATTATTTCCATAGCTACAAGATACAGACACTAATCGCCATTGTTGAGCAGGCATTTTCCCATTCGGTGTGCCAGTGTGCTACATGTGGGTGTATTTAAGGGGTCTAATTGCTTTAGGAGGAGGGGCACAGACAGAGAAAGAGACTAGTGCTGGGTTTGGTTCTCTCTTGGGACAAGAGAGACAGATGCACCAGAGTCACAGCCAAAAGAAAACCAGCCTTGCCTGCTAACATCATTAGTTACATCACCACGATTTACCGTAATTTTGGGACATACACAGTGCATGTGCATGCAAATATACACAGGTGTTGTATGAGTATGGGAGTGCATGTGAAACGTCCACTTGATTGTGACAAATATGAAGAGAGACAATATGTGACTTTTATACTTGGAGCAGTGCACACAGACAGCTGAGACAGTGCTGCGGCTTATTTCGTAAATCTTGGGTGTTTTCAAAGCGTTTCCATTTGCTACATTCTACATGAGCATTGAATAATCTGTCCTAGCAAATGACCTTGTCTTTTTTGTCTGTGTATGTGTTTCTGTACGTTTCTGTATATGTGCAGGAGCAGGCAGCTGAGAATGAGAATGAAGCAAATGAGAATATAGGGAGGGTGGATGAGGGCGTAGAGGAGTTCTTCACCAAGAAGATCATTCCTGATGACCCCTTGTGAGTATACACCTATGCAGTTATTAGTTCTACGCTGTGTAAATGTCATTTTCACAATACACACTACATACATTTCAGCTTCCATCATGTCTATCCTCTTATGACTTCCAGAAAGCACCAGAGGGAGGAACCCCTCAACAAAGCACAGCCTCCAGAGTCTACCTGTGGCACAACTTCCCCCCTGACCACCACATCGACAACCTCCACGCCCTCCACAGCCCCTACAAAAAACATAAAGAAGAAGTTTGGTGACTTTTTCGCCTTCAAGAAGGTCCGTGCAAGTCGAGGAGCCAAAGGTGAGGGTGCCCCGGAGGGGAAGGTCAAAAAGACTTCAATAGCAGACCTCATCCGACCACTCCGGGAGGCGGCTCGTGCTGAGAAAGAGCGCGAGAAGGAAAAGGAGAGAGAAAAGGAAAAAGAGCGTGAGAAAGAAAAGGAGAAGGAGAAAGTAGTAGAAGAGAACATTCCCAAGGCAGCCAGCACTACTCCCATCATCACAGATTCATCCCCCACAGTACCAAGTGTAGATGACAAAATGGCACCTTCCACCCTATTCATGCCACTTCCTGCCCCGTCAGCTGCCCCAGCCTCCTCCCCCACCCCCCCTGCATCTTTGCCTGCCAAAACTGAGGAAGTCCCAGCATTGCCCCCTGCTGCACCCCCAACCCCAACTAAAACTCCCAGTCCCGTAACAACCATGTTGCCCTTGGACGGTGAGAAGAGTCGGACCCTAGAGAAGAGCCGAACCCCTGATGGGGAGAGGAGACCAAAAGCCACGCGCCGCTCACTTAGAGAGGGCAAGTCTCAGTCCCTTATCCTGCTTACAGGTCTAGAGCCAGGGCAGGACTCTGGAGCTTTACAAGCTAAGGTAAGTGAACCATGATATTGTATTTAATGTGGTAGTATTTTGCTTTGAGGTTTACCAATTGACCATCAGATTCATCCCAAGGGATGGGTAAAAGAGGCATTATCCTAAGGGCCCTGCTGTTTAAGGGGTGTGACATGGATGTTAAAGTTAAATTCTGCAATTTTCAAAAAAAAAAAAAAAAACTCTCATAAAGCATTTGCAACTCTGTAGGTGATGCATGACAGGTTGTCAGATGACAAATAAAACAATGGACAATGTTCTTCTGCTGGAGAAAGATTATGAGAAGGGGTAAATGAGGGAGGTGTATTCCATAAGGGGTGGGTAACTGTATATATGTAAAAAAAATTGGCATATCTTTTGGGTTGCATATGAGTAATTATAGTATCATTCATCATTATCAGTAGTCCTGAGCTGGTTGCTCTGCTTCATATGTTTTTTTTTTATTATTTTGGTTTATTTTTTTAAATGATTGGCGTCTTTAGGGTAAAAGAAATTGTACTATTAAATATTATGCCTGCCAATACATGAATTGCCTCAATCTAGAGTTTCTGTCCCTCTCAATCAACAAGAGGCAGTTGAGGTGGTGTGGACACTTTAAAAGGATGCCACTCCTTTGGCTCCATCTAGAGCTGTATCAGATGTCTCACTGGAAGGAGTGCCTGGTGCCCTGCTGGAGAGATTATATCGAACACTTGGCTTGGAAATATTCTGGTATCATCAAGGGGGAGCTGGAAACTATGGGTGGGAAGGGAGAATTTTGGCTTACCTACTTAGCATGTTTCCACAATGAAACCCTCCCCTATTTTACTTCTTCTGTAAAACGTTGATGCTAATGCTCCAGCTGAAATACCCCCCAGATAATGCATTTTTCATACCTCTCTTTCTCTTTATATTACTTCTCCTTGTCCAAATGCACTGTTGCAGTGTCTATGTAAATGAACCATTAGAGAAGAACATAGATGAGCAACTTGATGGGGGGGAGGGGCTTTTATTATTAGGAGTTCACAACATGAAATATCATCTAATTGGTTTGTTTAAGCCCTGGCCAATACAAAAATGGAAAAAAAGACTTTTTGTTTTGTTTTGCAAACTTGAGACACATCGGAAAGTCTAAAAAAGACTTACAAACAGGAAATATTGGGAAATCTTATAGCAACACGGAAGAGTTGTGAACTTCACACGGTTAGAGAAACAATCCCTGATAAACTGGGCAAGTCTTCTGCTTTTAGTGGCTTGCATGGTGGGTATGTTCAGCGTTACCAGCCAACTGAATGTGAATGTCACCACTTGACATGTTTCTGTTGGGAATGTGAATATGCAGTGTGTCTGGAGTTAAAGTTAAAGTACTTTTACATCCAGCTAGAGATAATAGAATAGATAAACTAGAGAAATAATATGGTAAAAGTGTACATTGTATTTTTGAACAATGAATACATTTGGTTATTTTTTAATGAAAGGTGGCAGAATGCTGAATGAGAGGGTTGTAGTGTGATAGTGTGATACCTTGATACTGTGAACATGCTGTGAAAATATCATAAGCCTGTCATGATTCGGCTCAATAATTAAATATGTTATCCGTCTTTTTCAAAGAAGGGCGTAATGCTTCTATGTGATGTGAAGAGTTTTTTTTTTTTACTATCTTAGCTATAAAATTACACTCCATATATTTACTATGCTATCAGTAACAATTTTTTCCAAAATATATTTTGCCCTTCTTTGTATTTATAGTACTTTGCAAAAGTCTTGAGCCACCCTTAATTTCTTCGTATTTTGCTTCCAAAGAGCCAGACACTCTTGTATTTTTAATGTAGTCTTGAGGAATAGTTCTCTAGGCGTCCTGAAGGATTATTTTGGCTTTCATTTTCAGTGCATTCCCTGTACCTGACCAGTTTCACAGGATGTTTTTTGTTTGTTAAGCCCCATAGTGACCTATGAATCATTAAAGCATAAAAGAATCTAACTTATGGCATAAACAGTGAGAAACAGGTGCAGATAATGACAGATGATCAGGCTGGTGATTAGTATACTGGTGATGCTGAATGTGGAAACCTCAACATGGAGTGGTTGGAACAGACGAGAGGGGAGATGAGGTTGCTGCTATAGATGTTACATAAACATCCAATTTTTTATTACATCTTTATTACAGTAAAAAAACAAAACAAATTACTATTTATTTCATTTAGCTTAATTAAACTTAATATAAAGACGTTATATGGATAAGTACTGAATTTAGTGTTCTTTTGTATGTAATTGTGCTGTAATGGCAATTATAATTATCAGCTGAACACACTGATCATTGACAAGTCATCAAAATCAAAAATGTTTGGGCTTACTACTCTATAAAACAATCCAATTGTGTAGAGGTTAGCCGAGAGCTCCTTTTCACAAGCCATGCATGTATTTAATGTTACCTGTAGTAATATGCACTTTGTTGGCCTCGGTCACAACTGCTTTCTTTCCTTCCATCTTTTTAGAAACACTCGTCTGAAAGCTCCTCAACTTTTGAACAGCGGCTCCATGTTATGCTGCACCGCATGGGGGTTGCCAAGACACCTCCTTTTGACTCCAAAAAAAGTCAGGTGTGTGTGTTTGTGTGTGTGACCTAGTCATTTATAAATCTTCTTTGTTAAGTAACTTACACAGGTACACCAATCAGACATAACATCAAAAACACTGACAGGTGAAGTGAATAACATTGAGTATCTCACCTGTAAAGGGATTTGATATATTAGGAAGTTAGTGCTTAGGAGAAATGAGCAAAGTGACTCTGCCAAGGGCCATTAATGGCTATCAACTGGGTTGCAGCATGTCCCAAACTGGTATGCACTGGTTAGTACCTTACAAAGTGTTCCAAAGAAGGGAAACAAGGCTCACTCATGCATGGTGTGTGTGAGATCCGTGCCTTGACTGGTCAGAGCTGTTTTGGCAACACAATGGGAACCTACACAATATTAGGCCTTTTCATTTCATGGCTGATCAGTGTACATTATTACAGGAAGTCTCCAATTTATTAACAATGTTTTCTAGCAAATGCTATTTACCTTATTTGGCTGCAGCTAAGTACAAATGTTAGAGTAAATGACAAGCAGTCTGCAATCTGTTTGGATTATGATCTAAGGCATAAAGTTCTGGACAACAATTAAAATAATGTAGTGATAATGCAAAAGGAATGAACTACTCTTGGACTTCTCTGAAAACTATGTAATGATTTGTGCTGCTCACTTACTGTATATGTAATACTTGCTTAGTTTCTTAACCAAAATATCAGAAACATCATAATTTCATAAATTGGGGATTATTCTACCAAAGACATTTCAATCAAGACTATTCTCTTCCAGAGCAAAGATGAAGAGCTGAGAAAAGCCAACTCAGAAGGTAAGGCCCGTCTCTAATTCCTCACGCTTATAATCATCAGGATGTGGCTGTTCCTCTTTGTAACTGGAGATTGTTACTGCATTCTGAGATGTGCTACATTTGCAGTTCTGTATGGCAATGAACGCAGCCTTACACTGCATATTAGATGTTATTTGTGCTATATGCTATCTTGCTCGATGCAGATCCATGTGTGAAGGCTCATAGTGCATAAGCTACATAATGTAATTTTTTAGGTAAACCATTCTGTAAAGCCAAAAGGATAATCCTGTTTTAGTATTTACAGCAGGTTCACAGTTGGAACTCCAGTGTCTTCTTAAAGGATTAAAAACAACTGTGCAGCACTTTTGTTTTTGCTATATACAGTACTGAAGAGATTTGCGATTAAAATGAAAAGAAAGTTGAGATAAAAGCATCAATTTCTTGGTATTTTAGATGTGCTTAACAATTTGGAACCGGTGGCTATAAGACACACAGCTGTTTATTGAGCAAAACTATTGGAACAGGTAAATGGTTGTAGGTTCCTTGCTTGCAATAACTGGAACAAGTTGGCGAAAAAGCTATTGCATTTTCCTAATGCTTTTTTCAGGGTTGTACAGCAGCTTCTTTCAGTTTTGGATTATTTAGGGAAATTTCTTCTTTAATCTTCTGCCAGTGAAACACACGCTCAGTTTGTTTAGGGTTCGGTGATTGACATGGCTGGGCTAAAACTTCCACCTTCCTGTGTCGATAAATCCTTACTAGTGTTTGGATTCGTTGACTTGCGGCATGATAAAGGTTCTCCTAGTGTAATCGAATGGATTAATCTGTGCATCAGCAGACAGCATGTTTCCGTAGACTTTTAAATTCATTCTTCTGATACCATCATGAGTTACATCAATAAAGATTAGCGGGTTTGCTCCAGAAGCAGCCATACAAGCCCAATCCATGACACTTTTTTCGCTGTGCTTGACTGATGAGCTTATTTGTTTTGGATCATGAGGAAATCCTTCTTTTACCACACTTTGTCCCTTCTGTCACTTTGGTAGAGATTACTTTTGGTTTCAGAACATTTGTGGCTCATGTGTGGATTTCTCTGTAATTTAATTTTGGTCTCTATATTTTTACTCTTGAGGTTTTCTTATAAAGGTGTATGGTGGACGTCCTTCACTCCTCCCATGTCTGGTTGTTAGTACACCGGTGGGACATTCCACATGTGGTATTAGTGTGCCCATCATCAGTTCATAGACTAATCCTGATTTGTGCAAATGCTAGGGTGATCTACTCAGTAACAAAAAAAGGACAATTTAAAATGACCAATTTTACAAACACATTTCGAAAACCAAGAAGTAATGCAAAAGATAATACAATATATGCAAAGAGGGAAATTGTTTAAGTGGAAGCCTATAACTACATTTGTGATACATGGAAGCTTGTAAGGAGAAAATAAATGAGATGAAATTCCAATACCAAGAAACTTCAGTGACCACCAGATCTCAGGGGTCACATACAGACCCCACTAAGGTTCTCAGTAGTCTATGTTTATAAAACTAGGATTATATTGTATGTGGACATGAAGGTTGTGTGATAAAAATGAAATAATTTTTGCCA
This sequence comes from Clarias batrachus, assembly GCA_003987875.1. NCBI lineage: Eukaryota > Metazoa > Chordata > Actinopteri > Siluriformes > Clariidae > Clarias > Clarias batrachus. The sequence continues at coordinate 125,531 of QMIH01000114.1, forward strand.
CAATAGAAGAAAATGGGTGCAAGGAAATTTAACAGAACCACATTGATAGATAATAATAAATTGTAGATAGAATGATATATTATAGATCTATTATAATGGATCTAGAGAACTTGCTGCTTTGCAAAGCAGATGTGTACCTGTTATTACCCAAATAAGGATGTGTTCCCTGTTGAATCTGGTTCCTCTCAAGATTTCTTCCTACTGCCATCTCAGGGAGTTTTCTCTTGCCACCGTCACCCTCGGCTTGCTCATCTGGGACAATCTGATTGGATTCATACACGTTTTCTCACACATTTCTCACACAGTTCCATAATTTTCTTTTGACTCTGTAAAGCTGCTTTGGAACAATGATCATTGTTAAAAGCACTATACAAATGAAATTCTATTTAATCGAGTTGAATATGTAACACATACAAAAGCTTTCCACAGTAGATGCATTTCTTCCTGCTAAATGGATTTTCTGCATCACATAGCTCACAAGTGCATTTTAGCGATAAAAAATTCTGACCCTTTTTGGATCAAGTGAAATCACTTTCAGTAATATGGATTTTACAGCCTATCAAACCTCACTTTTGCCATGTTGATCAAGTATACAGTGGAACCTTGGATTACGAGCATAATTCATTCTAGAAGCGGGCTCATATTCCAAAATACTCATAAACCAAACCAAAATTTCCCATAAGAAATAATGAAAACTCTAATTATTTGTTCCACAGCCCAAAAAAACACATTAATACGATATATAAAGTAAAAATAAAACAAATTAACCTGCAGTTTACCTTAAAAAAAAGTGTTTCCGTTTGTGTACGCAGGCGCCGTGTATTTGTGTGTGCGTATGTGTGTGTGTATGGAATTAGCCCTTTCCCTCACCTCATCTTACACAGTAAAACTCCTCCACCCTTCCCCCAACTCGCTTTAAGTTTCACAATAAAACACACACACAACAGAAACACTGTTTTAACGGGGGAAAAAAATAAATCTCTCTAATGACACTCACATGAGCGCATACTAACGGAATCACTGCTGTAAAGTAAAAAAAAAAATTTATGACAAATGAACCAGCACCTTACCTGTGCCAGTGTCAAATTATGCGCACGCACACACATAGGAGACACGCTGAAACAGAGAGGGAGATGTTGATTATACCAGTAAGAGACGAGCACTAAGACCCAGCAGGGGAGACGATTACCCACAATTCTACAGCGCAAGAGATAGAAAAATCTTCGGTTCTGTTGTGATCACGTGACACTCGGCAATTGTAAACCAAGATTTTCTCATTTTTAAAGTCAAAATTTATTCAAAATCTTTGCTCATCTTACGGAACACTCACATTGCTCACAATCCGAGATTCCACTGTATTTCTATTGCTCCTGTGTGATGTTTAATTTTAAACCTACCATGAACACAAATGTCTTTTTGTGATTAACATTCTTGTTTGTGTTAGGGGCAATCCTGGACAGCCAGCCTGAACCCCCACCCATGAAGCCACGCACCATGTCCACCTCTTCAGGTGATGAATCACTTAAGTAACACTCTTATTTTTCAAATCGCCTTTGTATATCATTTAAACCATGGTTCATTATTATTAAGACTTCTTCATTTACTATCAGACACCAGACGGCCGGTGCGAGCAACCAACATAGAACGCCCTCCACTCCCTGAGCGACCTTTAGGCCCTTTACCCCCCAAACCAACCCTCAAACCCACCTTTATCCCCCCGAGTGAGACTCCTATGGCCTCCAGGAACATCTCTCCAATCCCCAGGCAGCCCAGTCCCTCTCCAGATATTCCAACAACAGTGGTGGAGAATAGAACTTCCTTCCAGTCCCAGACAAAGGAGCCTCCGACCCCTTCTCCACGAAAAGAGACACCTCCAGCCCCTTCACCACGTAGGGTGCGTAGCACAGACCCCCAGGAGAGAGCGGAAAGAGCACAGTCTGTTACTGAAGGTATGAAGTGGATCAGCTGAAGATGGTCGGAATGATGTTATGATCTTAATTCACTATGTGCACTTAAAGTCAACTCTAAATAGAGTATAATGGGAATGAATAAGTATTATTTTCTATTTCTGTTATTGATTTTTTATTATTGATTTGTTTCGTTCTTTTATTTGTATAGTCAGAAACCCGTGTTAATACATCCCTTTTCTGTAAGTTTCACTAACCAAATTAATAGTATTAATTACTAATTAATAGTAATAGGAGTTACTGAATATTGTCAGTGAACTGTAATATTGTTAGTAGCTACTGAATAATTTTTTAAGCATAATAATTGCATAATAATCCAATTTAATGAGTTACAATTACTCACTCACTCATCATCTATAGCGCATAATGAATGTATTCAGGGTCACAGGGGCTGGAGCCTATCCCAGGAGACTTAGGGCACAAGGTGGGGTACACCCTGGAAAGGGTGCCAATCCTTCACAGGGCACACACATACACACACTCACACACTATGGCCAACCTAACCTACATGTCTTTGGACTGTCGGAGTATACCGGAGTACTCAACCAACATACTTGGCAACCCACCAAGCACGGAGAGAACATGCAAACTCCATGCACACCTAACCGGGCATCGAACCCAGACCCTGGAGGTGCAAGACGACAGTGCTAACCACTACACCACCGTGCCGCCAGGTTACAATTAGTGTTCTGCCAATCACACCTTAGTATTAGCATATTATATGCGCAAAAAAAAGGCCACGTTTTTGGCAAATGAAGCATTTATAAATTCTCTTTTGATAAGAAACTGATAAAAATTCACTCAAACACTATATCAAAAACTAACATTCTGTCATGGTGAGGTGTTTGTGGTTCAGTATTTGGGCATGCCCACCATCTTCTTTTTAACCATCTACACCCCTCTCCCAGTAATCACGGTGGAGAAAGTCATTTTAACTGCTTCACTCTTATACTGATTAAGTTTATATGCACTTGTTAATTGTGGCTTGATGAAAAATGTGGAGTTTATCCATAAAAAGGAAAGCGAAAAAGATATATAAGCTCTAAGGATTACAGAAACCAACAGGAGATGAACATTATACTTTACTTTGTGCAGTTAGGCGTCTGTAATTAAGGCGATAGTTTAGGGGTTTTGTGATGGATGATGGATTTTTTTTTTCGTCTGCATGAATTACAAAAACGGCATTGTAACGAGTCAGTGAGAATTGTTAGTGATAATTTACCATTTCCACATTTGTTAAATTACCTGCTGTGGAGTCTTAACAGAGCTGGGGAAAATGGCAAGCACGGACTGAACCTAAAGACGTGAAAATGCGTTGATTAGATAATGAAATAGAAGGAGCTTCCTCTGGCTTGATGTAAGTTCTGCTTTGTGCATTTTTTAGAGAAGGTTCAATGGTGCACCCTCGTACACAACTTCTCTTTGGTTTAACATTAGTTCATAGATCCAGGGTGACACTTTTCCTCCTCTATGTGGTTATCCAGTGTGATAGAGAGGCCTGTGGAAATGAATGCAATGTGATAGACATTCTGGCCACAAAACACTGCTAGGGTACAAAAACACACACAGAAGCCTTGGTCAAACCCTGAGTGAGGCCCAACAGGCTTTCCCCACAGTCCTCTCACTCTGGTGGATTTGGTCAAATACTGATCAAAGTAAAGAAAAGAGAACCCCTTACCCTGGCATTTCCATATTGGAGGCGCACCCTTTAAGATTGTTTCTGTTAATCTGTGATGATTTTTGCAGTAGCTGCGCACGTGGCACTGGATTGGTAGTTGAAATCCAATGAGGAATGTAGTAGGAAGCTGTGATAATTAGAGTGTGACTCATCCTACTCACATTGTACTTAGAGCTACTGCTGGTGGTCTGTCTACTGGAGCAGGCTGAGTGACCGCGGCAAAGCTTAAGGACCATCTCCATTGTTGATCCATGATGAACTAATAGTCACTAATGGTCTCCCTGCAGTTTTCTCTGCTCTGAGACAGCCTTATGTCAGAGTTCTGAGACCTTATTCCTACCATCATCATCGTGATTACTTGTCGTGTCCTTGTCTTCGGCTATAATGAGGCTGTGCTAGTCGAATAGGGTTGTAAGCAGTTCATACATCTATCATTATTACTTCTGCTTTCCTGGTGGGGATTGCAGTTACAAGCAATGCATTTAACAAATCCAATCCGGCAGCCAATATCACAGGGCCGGCAGAGCGCAATAAACACAGGTCAATATACACAATGTCAATATACTGAAATGACAAGGCTAATTCATTTTTATAGGAAACGTTTTTTATATTTTTGCGTCTGATGTTTTGCATGAAACATGAAATTATATAGCGTTGGCTCAGTTCAAAAGGAGATGATCATTCTTGGTATGTAATAGATGATTGTGCTCCCTTACTGTGAAGTGTACACCAGTTGGAACCAAAAGGGTTATCACATTCTTTGGAAAAGACCTGAGTTGTTTTAGTGCTCTGAGAAGAGCTCAGTCTTAAGTCCTTACTGACGGGTGTGAAATCTGCAGAGAGAATTAAATCGGGCAGTTTGTTCCATCAAGTGTCCGGTTACGGTTTTCTCCTATTGCAGTGGTGGTATCAGTGTGCGCTATCCAGGGTACTGTCCACTCGCAGAATGTAGTAGTCTAGCAAAGAGACCCTGTAAAGTCCCTAGATATCCATCCCTGTCCAAACAGATTTACACATTAACAGCAGGGCCACGGTCACCGGCCTCATCTCTGTTTTCCTTCAACACCTCCCCTGATGGTAGCTCTTAATGCTCTAAGAGTCAGCGGCCTTCTATCGGGCTCAGCTGAAGACAATTTAATTACCTCCATCAGATCAAACATGTCATTCAGTGGCTGAGTCAGCTATAGCAAATAGGCTTGGGTTAAACTGTATGCATTGTTTTGTTTGCGTACAGATGGTCAGTCAACACAACAAATTTACAGTCTTTAAATATCCATGTAATTACGTATATATAACATACAGACAACTGTAATGTAAATAATATAATGCAGTGTTATTGATGGCGCTCTCTAGTAGTGCACAATGTTTACATCAACTTGTGTTGTTTGTAATCTGTATACGGATGCCTTTATTTTGTGTTTACATGTTGTTTGAAGTCTATTATGGATATGAATACAGACACTATACTGTACCACTTTCCCCTCATAGAAACTCTCCCGAAACCACGGCCTCGCATGAAGCCCTCACCTCAGCGCCGAGCCGTCTCTGTGCACGAGGATGCCCTGCTCCAGCACGCTGCCCTGCTCGACCCTGAAGGTGAGCTTTTGTTTCGGTGTCTACACCGCGCCTCGCACTGAACAGGACAGGTTTGATCAATATGGTAATGTGTCTAAACGTCAATGAAGGTTAGTGCGGACCAGTCAGTTGTCTACAAACATTTTTTTTCTGACCTTACGTTTGTAAAGCGGACTTTATATTAACTAAAGCGCATTTCCTGTCATACTGTATAACTGAACTCTCAATCTTCTAGCACACATATATACTGTATACTGTAGCAGGGATTTATTTATGGTTGGACTATCTGGTATCACCCAAGTAAAGATGGGTTTCCTTTTTAGTCTGGTTTCTCCCCAGGGAGCGTTTCCTTGCCACCATCGCCCCTGTCTGAGAGAGGACATTTCTCTCATTTATATCCATAATTTTTATTTTTTTTAGTAAAGCTGCATTTGGAATTGAGTTGTACGTAATTCTCAAAAGGTTTTTTAGCTCAAATTCCATCTTATGACCATCTGACTCTGCTCAGCCATATATTGTCTCAACTTGTAAAATGGGTCAAATGAGCAAATGTAAAATTGTTCAAAAATGTAAGATGAATTATATTCTACACGGCTTCTTTTAAACGGTCACTGATGCACCAAAGTCTAAAACATATAAATGTATTTTGCAATAGAAAGTCTAAAACAGACAAAAGAAATTCCACTGTTTCTACTGCTATCTTGAGTGTTTTTGTAAATTAGTCTACTCAACCACATAGGGAGGTTTCCACTGCGTCGTGCACTTTTGTGAATGAAAATAAGGCTGTGCTTCTTTATTTGCATATGTGACATCAGAAAAACCATCTCAGCTGGAAATTAGACAGGAGTGCGTTCTGAATTGCTGTTACATTTAACCCCTAACGGGGAACCTTTCAGGATACTCCTTGTGGAGCGTTCAGTAGGAGCATGCTGTAGTCATGATACATTCAAAATGTTCTTCATTGGAACTGATTACTACTACTGATAATTCTCTAATATTTTTCTAACTAAATCATGTATTTTTAAATGAGACTATTATTGTACTGTGGTCTGTCTCAGAGCTGAAAGCTGCATTGCCCCGACTACAGAGGTCACCGATACGTAAGCGGGTCAACCTGGGGGAACTGGAGCCCTGCTCAGAGGATTTGCCCGAGGGTGAGGAAGGTGAGCAGAGAGTGATGCTATTAAGAGAAGTGCGACAATGCACTAACAATCTACCATTCATGAACAAGATGGCTCTTTTGGATGAATGTTATGATTACTTGCACTTTTTTTTTATCTTAAATCTTGCAGGGTCCAACTGTACTGCTGGCTGTTGATCATCTAGTAGCGTTTTAGAGGAGGCAATCAGATATCAGGATCAATGGAAACAAATGTAATTTAATTAGTCTAGTCATTTCTGTCAATGCACTTATGAAGTGCATCATTGTTGATTCTACAATTATTTAGATACATTTGTAACAGTTGTGAAAATATTTATGTAATGACCTTACTAAAAAAAATTATTCTTAGTGTTTACTCAACCATTTGGTCAATGTAAAATTTTAGTAAACATATAATAAAATACAATAAATGATCAGATTGAAGATAAAACTTTGGTTGTTGGTAATGAAATTATTTAGATACTTAGAAATGATTATGATTTAGATATTTAGAAATATATACAGTATATACAGGGGTTGGACAATGAAACCGAATCGCCTGGTTTAAGACCACAATAATTCATTAGTATGGTGTACGGGCTCCTTTTACGGTCAAAACAGCATCACTTCGTCTTGGGAATGACAGATCCAAGTCCTTCAGTGGCCAGAGGGATTTTGAGCCATTTTCATTTTTGCAGAATAGTGGCCAGGTCACTACRTGATGCTGGTGGAGGAAAAYGTTTCCTGACTCCTCCAAAACACCCCAAGGTGGCTGAATAATATTTAGACCAGGTGACTGTGCAGGCCATGGGAGATGTTCAACTTCACGTTCATGTTCATCAAACCACTCTGTCAGCAGTCTTGCTGTGTGTATTTGTCCATTATCATCCTGAGACACGGCACCGCCTTCAGGATACAATGTTTGAACCACTGGGTGCACATGCTCCTCCAGAATGGTTCGGTAGTCCTTGGCAGTGACGCGTCGATCTAGCACAAGTATTGGGCCTAGAAAATGCCGTGATAGTGCAGCCCAAACCATCACTGATCCACCTCCATGCTTCACTCTGGGCATGGAACAGTCTGGGTGGTACGCTTCTTTGGGGCTTTTCCACATCGTAACTCTCCCAGATGTGGGAAAGACAGTGAAGGTGACTCATCAGGGAACAATACTTAGGTTTGGCTATAGCAGCATGGCCATGTCCATTGACCCTGTGGAGCTCCCGACAAACAGTTTTGGTGGAAACAGGAGAGTTGAGTTGCACATTTAATGGACAGCCTGGACATCCCTTTCAGTCCGCTTCCTCTTGCATCCACAGTTTCTCCTGTTGGATGTGGTCGTCCTTCTTGGTGGTATGCTGACGTTACCCTGGATACCAGGGCTCTTGATACATCACAAAGACTTACACAGATGGTCACAGATGCGCCTGCAAGACGCGCACCAACAATTTGTCCTCTTTTGAACTCTGATATGTCACCCATAATGTCAGCCACTGTGTGCATTGCAATATTGTAAGCAAAACTGCGCTATTACACTGTTAATTAAACCTTCACACTCTGCTCTTACTGGTGGAACGTCAGTGGATCACAGCTTAGTGTGTGTGGGGCTTTGTAGGCAAAGAGTTCAAGGTTGTAGACCCAGCCCCCAAATTCTCCAGATATTCCCCAGATCTCCTACGTCCCAGTGCCAGACTCCAAAGCACACGCCCAGAGGTCTTGTGGAGTCATGGCCCAAGGGGAACCTTTACAATATCAGGCTTAATGCAGATTACGATAATTGTCAAAGATCAATTGCTGCTTGTTTAATTGTTTAAATATTCTTTTTTAAAACCTTGCTTTAAGTATTGAATTTTTTTTTTTGCTCTGCCAAAAGGTAAAACAGCAGCGAGAGAACGTGACAGTGAACAGGCTGAAGAGACAGACAGCACTACTGCCAGTGATGGCCAGCCTGAAAAGAGTCCCGGTGGGATCGAGGGGAAAGAGACCATCCTAGAGAGGGAGGAGTCGGTCTCTGAACAGCACACAGCACAGGGCGAGTCATCAGACCAAAGAACTGAAACCCCCTCAACTGACACAAATGTGGACTGAGCCCTGTGCACATTTCATTTTATATCATGTCTGCCTTTGCCTTGCACGTCATATTATGTACAAAAGAATGAATTATGAACAAATGTTTAAAAAAAAAAGAAAGAAAAAAAAAGAGTAATTCAATACATATACTTGTTAATAATTATTAAAAAGTGAATACTGTTGTGTCATTAAGAGTCTGGAGCTTATTGCTTTTATACACAATGTGGGTGAGAATACAGTATATTCTTTTTATTTTTTAACATCAGCTAACAACCCCCATGATTTTTATTTTTAAACGTAAACCTGCTGCTACTTGGTTTTCCCTAGAATACAGACTTTGTGAGCGGAAGAGCCCACACACTTTTGAGTCATTGCTGCATGTGTGTATGTAGTGTGTATATATGCACGCTCCTCAGTAACACCGCATTGCTCCCCTTACTGGGCACAGAGCTGCAGGGTTTGGCTGATGGTGACAGTGAGAGCAGGACAGCCATCTGTGATAGTGTGGTGAGCTGAAAAGGGAAGGAACAGAGGAAGGATTATCTGGGAAGGAAGCAGCGCCACACGTGAGGAGGAAGGTGTGAAGAAACGCCAAGCCTGTTTGGAATAAGGGAAAAGCAAAAGAAAAAAAAAAAAAAAAAATTCAAGGATCTCATCGACTCATTTTCTGGCTCAGAGTTGACCTGCTTTATCAGAGGAAAAAAGAAAAATCGTGCAATATCGTGTAAAACAAAACATTAGCAGGTTTATTAGAGTAGATGTGACTTTAAGCACACTTGCGCAGACAGCACAATGCGTCAGCTCGGTTTTTACAGACGGATAAACAACAGGAGACGAATAGCTAGAATCTAAACTCTTTTATTAACATGAAAATATTGGCAATAAGCACTTAATGTACAATTTGAAGACGGATCACAAATAAGCAAATGAAACCATACACCATATTATACAGTAAATAACGTTTTCAGTAAAAACAAAGACGAGTCGCCATGTTGTTTAAGAAGGATGGATGGACTTTAGAAAAATATATCCATATGTGAAATTGTAAAGATCTTAAATCCAGAATAAGGAAATCTTTCAAGCAGCCAACTTTTAATTTACACACTCTCACCAAGGCTGAAGGAAAAAAAATGAAGGCTTCGTATCATTACATAACAGAAAGTAGTCTAAAAATGAATAATGAATCAAATCTATTCAAGACCAGTCTGTGTTATGCAAATCGGATCATGCTAATGGGTCGTCGTTTGTGTTTTCCATGTTAATGTTTTTCTTATCATCATGAAATGTTCCTTAAAACAAATCCCTCGCCCGGACAGATTACCTGAGACAAACTGCTACAACACAACAGCCGCTGAACCTGCTGTTTACTCAGAGTGCTGCGATTACACACGATCGAGCGATCTGTTTAACAACACTCCATCTGCTTTGCTGCCTCCACTCGATGTTAATGATGGATTACTAGCACAAGACATGACTTCGCCGGATCAATAGCAGTGCTTGCATTGGGACTGAAGAAGCTTTTTATTTCTAACGGCAGTAAGTTATAAATAATTTGACCTTTACATCACCCTTGTTGCGTTAGGAGTCATTTAATTGCATAAATGCTTTCCAGGACAAAACGGACAGCTCACAGTCGGTAAATTCTACAATACATTTATATTAGCTTTAAAATCTCTTTGGTGGAAAGCCAAAAAATAAAAGGGAACATGTGAATACACACAGACAAACTGTTTAGGTGATTTCCCAGGGTTGTTTAGGCTCACATGCTGAATATACGCTCACCATTCAGTTTATTAGCAACACCACATTTATGCTTTTTTTTTTTTTTTTTTTTAATTGATCTGCTACTTGCATGGAAGGTGTGCAGAAATTGTGATATCTGCAACCATGGGCTGTGCGTTGTTCCCAAAGTAGCTAGTTCTGATCTGGTATTTTCACACAAACATCTAGAATTTCCAAAAGAATGGTGCAAAACATCATGTAAGGACTGTGCAGTCTGCAGTACATTGTTCCGAGAGATCAGACCATCATCTACAAGTCTATTTAGTCTACAGTAACTCAAATAGTTACTCTTTACAACTGTGATGGGCAGAAAAGCATCTCAACATACAGGCATCAAACCTCGAGGTGGACGGGCTACAAGCCAGACCACACCAGGTTTCACTTCGGTTAGCCAAGAACAAGAATCTGAGGCCGTCATGGGCACGATTGTTTTTTTCTTCCAGCTGGAGTTGAAATTTAAAATAACAGACTCCCCCCCCCCAATTCTAACGGTTGTTTTGATCTTCATCTGAAGCTGGTAGAATCTGGTACACATCTGCATGACTTTATGCTCTGCAGTGCTGCCACATGATTGGCTGATCAGATAAATGCATGAACAAGTACGTGTTTAGGTGTTCCTAATAAAGTGCTTCATGAGTGTAATCTGTGTTAAAAAAAGGCAGATTAAAGCAGATTTTAAAAAAAAGTGACATTTTAAAATTAATAAACATGTAACAATTAAATTGCAAAAAAGACTGCTTGCTGGAGTGCTCTATATACAAAATGAAATCTCCATTAAATTATTACAATTGTCAGGTAAAAAAAAAAAAAAGAAAAAAAGAAAAAAAAGGAAAACTACGGACTAAAAAAATATTTTAGCCCATCAAATTATTTGCTCAAGTTAAGTAAATTTTTAGACTAGAGATGCACGGATTTCTTGGCCACTACTGTTTTCCGATGTTTTACTGACCAGTCTGACCTCACGATACTGATCCTGGCTGATTTTCTTTTCCAGGAATAAAGTGCAGATGCCCATAACTGTCCTGTGGCACTATAACTGATGTGAAAGTGCACTGCTTCCCCCTGAGAGTAGGGATGCACCGATACCACTTTTTTGGAAAACGAGTACTTGCATTTCAGTACTCACCGATACCAAGTACTTAATAAAAACATGGTTTTTAACAATTTCGCTGAGCACAATTTGCAGTCCGCCTTTGTTTTGTCGTCTTCATTCACTTTGAAATAATTCCACACGGCTGACATGTCTCGTTTCGCCTCGCCTTCTCCCCGCTCTGAGCTGCAGCCGGGGCCTGGGGGCGGGCACTCGGCGCTTGTGATTAACCCCTTACACGCCGCTCAAACATAGACATTTCTCAGACCGTGTAATCGGTCCCTGGTATCGGGGGGGACTTTTAACGAGTACTTTAGAAAATGTGGTATCGAGGCCGATACCAGATACCGGTATCAGTGCATCCCTAACTGAGAGCACGGTCAATCTGCTCATTAAAGTCCTGGCTAGATGGCTATAGCAGGATTTGCACTTGCCAGCTCCAAATTATCAAGCAAATGCTTCATGATGCGTTCCATCCGAGAGTGATCGGTCGGTCACCAGTCATGAGCGAACAAGCTAAAAAGCGTCCATTTCTGATCACTGGCTGAACAATCTGTGCATCTTCAGGTTGAACACTGGAATAGTGGAAACAGTTGGAATGGACTTCAGTGGGTTTAACCTGATTCTTATCTGTGCTGACTGAGATAACATGACATTAAAACTATGATAAATATATATATGCAACTCCAAAGACCAGCAACACTACCTCAGAAAGTGGAAGGGTTTCAGAATGTTTTGAGATTCTAAACACAGCGAAAGTAAGATTTTATTTGAAGGAACCGTTTGCAGCTTTTTCCTAAAGTGTGTGACAGTCTACTTTTTACACAAGCTCAGGTGCAAGCCATTTCCATAGTGTACAAAGGACACTCTGATTATTTATAAAAAAGAAAAAAAAAAAAATCATCTGTCCCAAAACATAATGTCCTCCTGAAACCTTTTTAGAGGAAAAACAGCACTATAGGTGCACATGAAAATAAATGTTGTTAGGACACGTGGAAAATAAGGCCTCAGTGTTTTTGCATATAACATCCAGGGGAAGTGAACGAAGTCCACAGCTCTCAGTGTCCTCAGTGGCTCAGTGCTACAGCGTGGCCAACACTCTGAGGAACGAGATGACAAGAACGCAGAAAGACTGTCCGACTCCAAATACAAACGCCTCCAACGAGATCATCCTCTTCCCTGCTGCCATATAGACCCCCGCTATGGCTGCACCTGGAACAAGCCAGACAAAAACGTCCATCATGTAATGTACAGCAAAAACTAAATTGCCAAAGTGGCTCAATGATTAAACTACACATTTATAAACTGCTTGCAAAAGCATTTGCACAAAAGAAATACAGAATGCATCAAGAAAGTGTTTAGATAAAGATTCGTATCCTGTGAGAGCATATAACCTTCTGTATAAGGATAGATATAACAAACACTGATGCAAACCTCAAACCTTCATGCAAATACAAAACCTCAAACCCTATATGCATGGCGTTAGCGTAGGACAGAGTAAATTATTCATTTGCTTAAAACAAAGATACTGTATAAAAGCTCTTGCATTTATTTATTTATTTATTTATATTTATATAACAATAAGCTAAGGTACGTACTAGTGAGCACGCCTCCAAACAGAGGACCTATGATGGCCATGAGCATGATGGCGAGAGGAAAGAAGCGTGCTATCTTATGTCCCCGAAGAGTGGTGAGGGCCAGTAAAGCTGCGGGAAGGTGGAACACCAGCGAGGACACTCCGGCCCACAGGAACACGCCATACCACATCTCTGAGAACAAGCAGAAAAGATGAGATGATTACGTGCTGAGTATAAAGACAACTAATTCATCATTAAAAGGGAAATGCAAGAGATTTTAACAGCATCTAATAACCACTTGGCATAATGTCCGCATCTTTATGCTCTAAGCACCTGTGGTGTTGACTGATAATTATGCAAGTCAAGTAGCTTGGGTAAGATGATTACTTCTCAGCTTGAACATATCATTATCTAAAATAAAACACTGGCAACCTGGGTATCCGCACAGTAACATTTTCTAAACTTCTTTCGCAAATATTGAAAAGTATCAGAAGCATCAGAGCTTCTCCAGGACATAGAGATTATTACATAAATGAATACAAAACTGGAATCACTAAAATTAAACAACATTTTCTCATAACAATGAAGCAGCAGTAAAAACTTTTATTATGGTTAATATGCTCTAATGAGGTTTCTGAAATCAGATCACTTTTAAACTGCTCATGTTGCTGTTTTACACACACGATGATGCATTCTGGTAAAAAAAAAAAAAAAAGCCGCACCGATTCTGAGCCTGAATGACTGCAAGGAAAGAAGTTTAGGACGATATATACAGTACTTGTCGTTATTCTGATGAACCAAATAAAGATGTGATTTACAATCAGTCTCAAATGTGATTCCTAAAAGACACGTCATAGTCTGATTGCTCTAATCACTCAAACCAGACCAAATGATCATATTGCATGGGACATGGATTCGTGGTTGAAAAACAAGCACCAATGCGCTACCACTAAGTACGTAAAAGCCATGTCCTTAATTTTTCCGTGTAGCTGGATTAACTGTTTTCAGATAGAGTGTCTATCTTAACTGCAATATGTAGAGGGTGAACAATAGGCTCTGGACAGAGGATAAAGTGAAATGTCTGCTAACACTTTAGAGGATGCATTAATACAGGCAAAGATAGAGGGAATGTACTGAAACAAGGCCATATATGAGAAAATATTGTGCTCTATTCGAGCCTCCGGTGTTGTTACCACAGCAACCTATGCAGATACGTCGACATCGTGCCAGATTTGGGCTGCCAGTCTAAACAAAGCCGAATCTGGTCTGATCACTTTCATACAACAGTGTGGACGGTCGTGAACTTCATTTCTGGGAGATACTTTGTTTTTATGTGGTTTAGCATGTTTAAAGTTTTCACTAGGCTTGTGTGATGATGTACAGCGTGGAAAATAATTATTTGATACCCTGCAGATTTTGCACGTTTGTCCACTTACAAAGAAATTAAGGGTCTATAATTTTTAGCATAGGATTATTTTAAAGTATAGAGGTAGAATTTCAGTCCAAAATATATATATAAAAAACAAAAACAATATAAATTTTATAATTTGATTTGCACTTCAATAAAGAAATTAGATATTGATTCCCATGCAAACCATGAATAAGTACGTGGTGGAGAAACCCTTGATGGTAAGCACAGAGGTAAGACGTTTCTTGTACCGGTTGTCACCTACTTACGAACGAGTTTCGTTCCAGGAGCCTGTTCATACAGTAAGTCGGATTTGTTCATAAGTCAGAGACAAAGAGAGCTTCATTCACCTTTGACACAAATATACAATATAAAGCGTACCAATCCACTTGATTAAATATGTCCCCTTTCCTAATACATCAAAACACACACATTTTTGTACAATACACGAGCTACTTCCCCATTATGTTTAAGATGGGCCGGACGGACATGTGCCTTATTGAGGAGGGGGCCTTGAGTCAACTGCCTTGAGATCGTTCACAAGCTCCTCCCATGTAGTTCTGGACTGATCCCTCATGATTGTCCTTACCCCATCAGGCCGAGGGTGATTGATAGTTATTTTGTATTTCTGCATTTATCAAATAATCACTCCAACAGTTGTCTTCTTGTCACCAAGCTTCTGCCCAATCCCGCCTTGTCCTGGTCCACAATTCTGTCCAAGACATTCTTTGACAGCTCTTTGGTCTTGCCCATGTTGGTGAGGTTTGAATGGAAATAACACTTTGTTGTTAGAAGCACCTTCTTAAATTAATCTGTGTACCACATGAGCACATTATCATCCTGTGGGAGCCAGAACTATTGTTGGCGATCAAATACTTATTCTCCTCACTGAAAGGCAATTCAATTTATAACATTTATATAATGTGTTTTTTTTTTTCTGGATTTTGTATTCATATCCTGTCCCTAGCCTTTAAAATACGTTTTTGCTAAAACTTATAGACCCTTCATTTCTTTGTAAGTGGGCAAACATACAAAAGCTACAGGGGATCGTATGATTATTGTCCCCACTGTAACAGGATATTACTCAAATAAGGTCCAGGTTATTTAATCATATTATACTAATATACTTGATGACACATTTTGTGTTAAGTGCTGCAACGTAAATATCAGCATACATTAGCAGAATTTAGCGCTTAAAAATACACTAACCTACAAGGTTACCTACAAATCTGTGGATGGAAAAGCTTTCATGACCCATTTGTTTTTTGCTGCAGTTGTGTGCAGCCGCAGGTTTGGTTTGACAAAAACATGTTTCGTCCGCTTAAATACAGTAAATTCTGTAGTTCTCAGAACCACAGGGTGCTTTCTTCTCAGAATGTGCTGACGGTTATTTGTGACCTGAATGTCACAGTCTTCTCCTTGACATGGAAGATTTGTGTCAAAAGGAGCAGAGTGTTCCAACTCTGGAGTTTGTAAAGAAGGTGCTGATTGTTAGCGGTCTGTGGATGCTGCCTAGACATACACCGTCTACCATAACCCAAGGTAGCTCCTGAGCACAGGGTAAGCTTGTGAGAAGCATGTGGGTCAATGTGTGGGATGAGGAGCATGATGAGAGAGCCACACTGCAGATGAGAACCTCATTAAATTCTGAGGTTTGGTCAAGGGATGCAGACATTTCACATCATTGCCGCTGAACCTTCAATGCCCCCTCAGTATGAAAGGAGCACCTGCACTTTGGTCACTGAAAACTTTATAGAGGTTTGCACAAACCTGTGATCTGGCATGTTGTTTTTGTTTATCCAGACAAAAAAAACTGTTGTTTTGTTAACCCAGTTTCATTGCTTTGCTGGATAAGCTTTTACAAGACATATTTTAGAAATGGACAGGATCAGATCTCAGTCACTGATTTCTGTACATTTGGTGATGAATGTAGGTTACAGTGAAGTTTCCTTTTTTCCACCATGCTCTGATCAGGGTCCATCTCTTTTATCCATGGTGTTTTTGTTGTTGTTTATTTGGACAATATGTATTGAACAACACGTTACTATCGTTCAAAGACATCTTACGCACTTCAGTGGATTTTCCTCAACACACAAACACAGCATTTACCTATAGGATGTGCTTTTACTTGAACGGGACACACTTTCTTGCAGTCATCAGATTTCTCAGAGGACCCATCAAGACCAACAATAGCTTAATATCACTGCTTTGTTGACATAGACCTCTTACTGTTTGTTTGGTTTCTGTTTCCTTGGTCCCGACATCTATGTCTGTGCGAGAGATGACACAGAAACTTACAAAAACATGTTTTTGAAGCCTACAAAACAGGCAGAATGTCAACACTCGTAGGATGCACCCACTGACGTCCACTAGTCCCGTACATGAAATGGGACGACTGGGTTGCTGCCTCTTGCGGCCTCTTGTGTCAAGTAAAACGTTAAGCTGGGAAAAAATGCACTGCTCAAAGACACACTGGCCCTTGTGCTGTGTTAAGATTTTATACCCAAACTGAATATTGACGGGACGATCATCGATTATAGTCAATCTATTTTAATCATTAAAAATTCCTAAACATGCCAAGTTGCATTTGAAAGAAACCTCACTCAGTTTAGGTCAGTAGGACTGCAGAACCTTCATATGAGTCTCTGCATAACTTATCAATGCATTTTTGGGGTGAGGGTTGTGGAATTTGGACCCGACTACTTGCACTGTACTCGTGTTCCAGGTGAAAAGCTTGTATGCAGAGCAGGAAAACTTATAATGGCCAGGATCTGTAATAATGTATACTTATTAATGTACCTTTCGTTTGTTTTTGAATTTAGAATTTTTGATGGACTTGGTTTGATTGGACTATTTTGAGACATCTATGAGGATGAGGAGTGCAAAGTAGACGACCCAATGTGTATTATCAAAGTATTTCCAAAGCTCACCAAAAAAAAGCTCATTGTCTTGAATAATTGGACATGACGCACAATCACCCTTGTGGAGCCAGGTAACATCTATTATATTATATGCATATTCATAGTAAGCTGTGGAGCTCTCCTGGGTCTGTGATCTGACTCATGATCATCATATACATGTTAACCATTGCCTCTGACAAATATTGTGGTTCAATATTGTTGGAAATTAATGCGTATTCATTTGAGCATCTTTGGCAACTTGTGCTGAGCCATACGCTTGCTCAAGTCTGTCTCATGGCATCCTGCTTCTGCATGGCTAATGTGTATTGCACTTATCTATCCAACATGTCATTGACTCTTTGCCAAGCCACTTAAACCAAAGTTCTACCTACAAGTCCAAACCTCCAGATGCAATTTTAATGAACGCTTGCAGGCTCTGTGGTTCTGAGACATGTTATTAAACTGAAGTAAGCTTGCTGCCATAAAATGACAACATGAAAGATATCATTCATGCTGGAGATGCTGTTATAGAGGTTTGGAGATAAGCTCCCATGCTGCACAGGACTAGTATTATGGGACAATCTGATCATTTTGATACAGATTTCCACAAATTTCCTTTGATTCTGCAAAGCTGCTTTGCGACCATTGTTAAATTTGCTATAAAAATAAAATCTAATTAAATTGAGGATTTGTGGGGCCAGATGAGGTGATTAGAAAGCAACATTAATCTGGAAAGACTGGTTTGGCTTCAGGTTCGAGGTGTGAAATTTGAACACTGCAGCTAGAGCTCAGCTATCTTTTCATTTTGACATTTTCAACATATAGCTGAACTTCTGTCTCTTGCGCTTTGGCTTGATCAATAAAACTGTTCAGTGTATTGTCTGGCTCTCAAAGGCAGGGGAATCTAAATTTAACTTACAACTACATTTTTCGCTTATTAAATCAACAGCACTTCAACTGCTTCAGCTTTTGCAATGGCTGCAGCAGTCTCTTTTATTTCTACTTAAGGATCTCGATAGATGCGTCCAACTTGTCTTTTTCTATATTTAGGTTTATTTTCTTTTTGGTGAAGGAAGGCTGCTACAGTTGACCCGGTCAGTGGTGACTTTGACTGTACAGAGGAATGTGAAAAGTGTGTCTGCCTCAAGACAGTTTTTTCAGCTATGGCATAGAGTGTTGGTCTGTATCTGCGCTTAGACACTGCTCTGATGGTCATCCACTGGTTGTATATGACCATGTTATTGGAATGTGCCAGATTGCACTGCAATATTTCATCCATCAGAAAGCTGTAGTTTCTCTAGTTTCCCATCACTATATACACACACACACACACACACACACACACATGTGGAGTGTGTGTTAGATGCACTTGCATAAAGACATTTCTTGTTCTTTACAGTTCCCTTTGAGCTTTGTAATGTAAATGTAATGGATTAAAAATTACACTAAGAACTATACACTGTACATGACAAAGAACTTGAAAACAAACAGAGTTCCGCCTGTCAGCGGGATGAACCTCTGTGAATAGGCAACCTCAACCAATCAATACAACTATATTCTATCTTTGTATTCTGGCAGAGAAGCGCAGATCTGATGCTCTAGTATGCTCGAATGAGAGGAGAAACTCGACATTGCCCTGACAATAAACAAAACATGTACAGTACAGGTCCACTATACTTGCTGATATTGCAGTACACAAGTGTAAATGTTCTGGCACTTTAAAAAGTCCTCACTGCAGCGGAAAATTAATAGTGTACATCACATAACATTGGGATTAAATATTACTATAACACCATCAAGTTTCATGCAATAGTGCTTAATAAACTTCTATTGTAACTGTAAAAGAGGCGTGTTGCTCACTTTCTCTAAAATTTTTCCTCCATCCTCTTTCACAAATAAACGATAAACTGGATTTAGGGATCTGCCATGTAAGACACTAGATGAATCCGATTTCCTCTCAGACTCTCACTGGCTGTCGATCATCACAGGGTTGATTACCGGGGGTCTCACAACTCTGAAGAACACAATATCCTGAGCATATTTAAACATGCCTGAAAAGATTGACGCAAATGAGAAAAATAACAGGGAAAGGAAAATTCGGGCCAGCTCTAAATGGACTAAAAACTTACATTTATAGATTATATTCCTAAAGAAAAAACTTGAACAGCAAGTAAGATCATAATGCTGAGGTTACAAGGATTTATTATTAGTTATTAAATGAGTTTAAAAGAAACAGAGACAAAACCTTATAGTAGAATATAAGACTTGATCTGTGTTTGGTCGCTCCTCAGGTTTTGTTTTTACTTTGATTTGTCTTAGAATTGAAAAAAAAATGTGTATATATATATATATATATATATATATATATATTTGAAAGAGGTTTTGTTGAGCTCTGAATGCAAAACCGACCATTGTTGAGTTTAGCTATAGGTGTAATGTCAAACCTTAAACAGGGGTGTGTGACTGGAAGCCTGAGCTGTAGTCTAAAGCAAACTTAAATAAGACAGACATTTACTTACATTGCACGTGAGATTTATGAAAGCTCTCATTTCACGTATTCATAACAAACGCCATAAACACACCCTGTACGCTATCATCTGCTGCTAACACAACTAGCCTGCTAGCTTACCCAAGCTAACACATCACAACATTAACCTGCTGTCTTCCTCGTTTAAAGAACACTTGCTGTACACGTTTGTTATTTATCAACACACATCCACCCATCCATACACAGACACACAGACAGACAGACACATTACAGAACACAGCGCGAGAGCTCACCTGAGAAGTCGCACAGAGCCGTGTCGTTCCTCCCACAGGTAGCATTCTTCCTCGGGACCAAATTCAAACTCAGTATTTGTTGCACAAAACCTATTTCGTTATACTCGGGACCCTGCATTTCTCACAACCTGGACAGTGCGACCAGAAGTCGAAGACCTCCAGCGTCCAAATACCACCATGAGAAACCCGAGCACAGCGCGCTTCTAGCATAAACCATTAGCAAACGTGCTAACCTGACGCTAGCTCCTGTCAGCTCGCGACTGTTTTTCATACACTTCCGCTGACATCACACGCTCTGTGTACCCGCGTGACCTGAAGCGCATCGTCGCGAGTATGAATTCCAGATAAACAGATAAATAGCTGCAAACGGTGACTTCCACATCATGCAAACATACACGTGCAGTTTATATAATATAGAAAATTGCATATGTTGTTGTTATTCTGTGTACGTGAACCAGGGTAAGAGAAATGTTGTCCCTCTGCGCGTGCAGTAGGAGAGCGCGGCGTGCACCGGAAGTGGACAAGTGTTGATCTGTAACGCAGGTGGATAGACCTACTCGGCCATCTAGAGGAAGCCAAACTGCCAAACTTATAAAAAAGACTCAATTGCAAAAATAAAATGCAACTTATGTCAAAAAGAAATAAATAGATTAAATGTACTCATACATTTGACAAATTACTGTACTTATTTGCCTGAAAATATTCTTTCCTGGGGCGGCACAGTGGTTTACTGGGTAGCCCTGTCACCTTACACCTCCTCTGTCTGGGTTTGATTACCAATTGATTAATTTCTTTATCGATTGACATGATTAACCCAAATATTTAAGAAATACAGTTGAACATTAGATTGCAAGCATAATTCGCACTGAGACTAAGCATAGGTGATGATTACCCACAATCCTGTAGCGTGCGAGAGAAAAAAAAAAACATTGGCTCAGTTGTGATCATGTGACACTCGGCAGACAAAGCGCATGCATAGTTACTCATACATCAAGACATTGCTCGTTTAGTAAGTTAAAATTTATGAAAAAAATTATTTTGCTCATCTTGCAAAATGCTTACAGACCAAGTTACTCGCAATCCAAGGTTCCACTGTAGATAGATCTGTAGTCCCCTTATTTTTCCTGTTTTTATTTATGCTTCCTTTGTTGAGGTTTAGGTTGCTACCTAATTAGTCAGGGTTGGGAGGGCCTGGATCCTATGTGCACATGGCGGTGTACAACTTGGACGTGGTGTAAATACATTGCAGGGAACAAGCATGCACACACTCGTACACTACAGGCAATTTGGTAATACCTCTTAGCATATTCTTCATGTCTTTGGACTGTGGGAGTAAACTGGAGTAGCCGAATTTATGATCCCATCAACTATGGAGGTGTGAGGCCACAGCACTAACTGCTACACCACTTTGCTACTGTGCATATATAAGCCTATAAAAATTTTCTGCCAATATTACAATTTGACATTTCTATTTTAAGAAAACACAGTACATTTAACTGAATTAATGTAATGTTACTACCTCCATAATTATTTTTGGTATAGTTCTCACTTGTTACAGATTACCTTTTATTTTGTACATACATTAGTAACACAGAGCTGTGATTTCAGAAACAAAAAGCACTGATGGGATTTAGTATGAAGCATCAAAGTGACAAATCCAATCAAATTTTCTGAAATAGTTCTCACTGATTTCAGACCAGTGTCTATGTTCTGATGTGTTATCGGTTTCCCACTCACAACTTTACTTCCTACCTGCAGTTAGTTAATATTTAAATGGTCACTACACAGTCACAAGAGTCAAATTTCTTACTGCATAATATTGTACTTTTTTCAACAGCGGTCCTTTATATTCCATTCCAGTAGGTGGCGGTGATGCACCTAGACGTTGGTTGACAACCTCCATTAGGTCGAGGAAGAAATCTTGCACTTCCTTTTCCTTCGCTATTCTTATTGTGTGTGTGTGTGTGTATTTTATGAAAGTTTGTGGCGCCGGTGCTCTGTGTGCGCTGGTAGCGCGTTCAAAACATTCACAGTGTTTATTTAGTGCATGCTTTGTATTAGAAATACAGCAGGTGTTGATTTTTGGATAAGTTATTTACTGGCACGGTGAATAACTGTGGGTGAAGATGATGAATTATTCGGACTACGACTCTGAGGATTACTCCTCTAATGAAGATGAAGACTATGTTCCTTCTGGTGAGACATCTGTGATGTTAGTTGTCATGTTTAGCCTGCAAGCTAACGTTATTCAGCTAGCTGGGTTATCTACAGGTCTTAAATAGCCGTGTATCAGCGATGCGTTTCTGCTCCCAGGACTGCCATTCAGTGAATTGTCATCAACACACACACACACACACACACACACACACACACACACACACACACACACACACTGTTGCGTGTAATCTCTAGAGAGTGTTATACATGAAAATGATCAGCATTTTCTGAAAAACTCAAACCAGCCCATTTGGCATCAACAACCACGGTAGAGTCTCTGAGATCCCATTCTAATGTGTGATGTCCTCTACCTGTGAGACATTTAAACCATATCACACTCGAGGTTATGATCTTATAATAACTATCACAACAGCACAGCGATGATGCGTGCAGGCATGATTGTGCAGCCCAGGTGCCGAAGGCATCACGGCCATGCTGATATCCAGCACAACAGCATGACATTGAGTGCAATACTGCTTTTATACAACAGTTCCACAGACACTTTTTATTATGAACAGATTATTATTTGTTTTCTTATTTCACCGGTTATTTTGCATATCCCTTCATCGCCTGGCATAACTAACTAACCGCAACTGGCGCAGCAGGCGACCCGACAGTTAGTGCTGTTTCTTTGAGCTCATCCTTTTCCAAGGCGGAATGATTGTACAGTTTACATCCCTAATAGAAGAAAACTATAATAATATTGGGTTTTCCAAATACACAGGGTCAAAATTAAACAGACAGGGTGGAAAATATACATACATCGCTTTAGGTTATTAATTCAAGAGTGAAATGTCTTCTAATTTGCCGTGCTCAATTCTTTTAACTTCCTGTTAATAATTTTGTCTGACTACAGCTGGTAGCTTCACTGTACCGACATAAAAAGGGTTTGTTCGACAGCACAGATTTGATTAACCAACAAACAGTGCAATGGGAAAGTCCAAGGAGCTGAGAAAGATGGTCATGTCTCATACATCAGCTCACACAACTGTGCTTAATTACAAGCTGTTGGGAGGTGCAGCCACTTTGCCAAGGTCTGGAAGACACAAGCTGTCATTTTCCACTGAAGAGAAATTTTATTTGAATGATCCAAAATCACTAAGGCATGAACTGGAAGCTGCATGAACACCAGTTTCACCTTCCACAGTCAAAGCAGGTTTACACCACCTTGGACTGAAAGGCTACCGTTCAAAAATGAAGCCCCAGCTTCACAATCGACACCTTCAAGCTTAACAACATTTGACAACTGACACATGCACAAAGCTCACTTTCAAGTTTTGACCAGAGGTATGTTTAGAGGAGTAAAGATGAGGCATTTAACCCCTCAAAACCCCATCAACCGTTAAGCATGGTGGTGGTAGCATCATGCTGGTGGTGGAATATAGAGGAGGAAGACTTAAGTCATCAGTTAGTTGGTTAAAACCTGGTCAGATTTGAGTGTTTCAACAGGACAGTGATATTAAACACACATCAACCCTAGGTGTGGAATAGATAAAGCAGGCTAATTTTAATCTTTTGGAGCATCAACGCTATTGAAAATGTGTGGTCTGTGCTAAAAACTCAAGAAACCAACAAATGTAATTGTCCACTACCAATTCTGCCAAGAACAGTGGTCACACAGTCAATCTAAATTCTGTCTAAGGGACATTCACTCAAGTATTATGTATTATGTATACAGTATATATTTATGACACTGTGTGATGTGATCAGAAAAGCCAAAACAACAACAACAATGAAACCTCAAATTCTTTATTTTAGAAGACGTATGATGATCAATTATTTTATGCTAGATTAAGACCAGGCAAAAATAATTGCAAATCCAATATTCCCATGAGGGTATTTAAACGTCTGCGACTCTACAGTGCCAGAATGAAAAATAAAGAAGAGCTCTATCAACACAATCAGTATTTACAACTGTTACCTGTCTGTGCAAAGCAGAGCACTATCTCCGATGATCCCGAACAGTGTTTTCAGCAGTATTTAATCTTTAAATTAGGACAAATTTGAATACTGTTAAAACTACTGTTCTGAGGTATTGCTGTGCTCGTGTATTGTTTTGAGCAAATCTTTAAGTCTCTATGTTTGGACAATTACTTTTCTTTTCCTTATTTTGGTCTGGTAACGCACTAATTTAAGGAACTGGTTTATAAAGTCATCCCCCTGACCGAAATTTAGCTTTGACTCCCCTCTAATCCTGAGATTTTGTTTGTGTTGTTGTGTGGATTAGATGACAACCTGAGTGAGGATGATTTGAATGAGTGTGAAAAGGAAGATGGCCTGGAAGCAGAGGACCAAAGTGAAGCACAGACTAAGCAGATCAATAAGAAAAAGAAGTCAAATAAAGGCCTTTGTGCAAGGTAAAACAGCTTCTGCCCAGAGCTTTCTATATGCACATCTTGCTTGGGGATGAACATACTTGAAAATGTATTCACATGTATTCACAAGTAATTTTGAAACAATTTTTTTGACATATGTCCTCTGTACACTACTACATTGAATTTGAAATGAAACACTCAAGAATACAGATAGGGATAAAATCGATTCAGTCATGTTCTTTTGTGTGGTGATTTATATATGGCCACAATGATGGCAAATCGATTTTCTTAAATTATTATTATTTTTTTTATTCATGTATGGTTGCATTTGAAGTGTTGCTGTTCCTCTGAAATCCAACATGTGGTGCTATAAACATATCACATAGAATTGTATACTAAAGGAATCAAAACACACTACTAGACACTCAATTAAAAGTCATAGGTTTTGACAAAATTGTTGCATTAACCATTCAGCATTAGAATAAAACATAATTCCTAACATATGGGTCATGAATCTGGAACCTATGGAGATTAGATTAAATTTAACTTAGTCACTGCACGTGTAAGTAGAAGGCAGCGAATTACAGTTAGCGTCTAACCTGAAGTGCAATGATTATAATAAGGAGGAATAAGGAAGGTATTGTATGCTATGATAAATAATTTGCATGTAAACATTATACAGATAAAGAGTTATGTACAATGAGTGCAATGATGTAGATGTTTGCAATGAGGAAGATATTGTATACTATGATGATTGTAATGTACACAAATGGAAACTGTACGCAGAAAGGGTTATATACAGAAAGTGTTATATACACTGAGTGCAATGAAGGATTATATATAGCATGATAAAATAATATGCATATTAAATATACACAGAGAAGAGTTATGTACAATGAGTGCTACATGTTTGTAGATGAAGGAACATATTGTTGACGACCAAATGCTGCATTTCCTCCCTCAAGATACTTCAGAATTTGTGGGTCTTTCTGCATTTTGCTATGTTTTCAGTAAGTGAAAAGCACTCTTTCGTTGAGAGAAGGTGAAAGAATATCCCATTTCTTTTCCTTGAGGGTCGGGTTGGGGTGGCAGATGGATGAAATTCCTAAAGGGTTAATCCTACACGTTTGTCAATCCCCTTGAATTAAAGCTGACAATGGCTCACGTATTGTTTCATTTCAAATACAGTGTAGTGATGTACAGAGGTACAATGCCAAAAAACAAAAGACTTTGTCGCTAAACTTATGGACATGACTATATATCATAAAGTTTGTCTTGGCGAAATGTATGGAAATTACTTGAATGACTTGGTAAAATGGGTTAATGATGGCCGGAATAAAAAACAAACAAACACATTAATTAAAAAAAAAAAAAAAGATACGTATTTTATGTATTCGAGACAAACCCGAACAGTTTAAACAACTTAATTGCAAAGTTCAGCCTTCATAGTGTGCAATTCAGTTATTCTCCCGCTGTATGCCATTATTTATTTTGGAAATATTTTTAATTTATATTTTTGCTCGCCCGAGCGTCGCTTGCTGTTTGTGTGCTTCCTGAGTTTGTCGGGTTACAATGTAAAAAAAAAAAAAAATGAAAAGGGTCTGCTTCTTATATCAATGATCACAGAATATCTTAACAAGACTATTCTGAATAGTTGCATAAATCATTATAAAATTCCTTTATTTGGGAGAATTAGCATATACCATGTACAAAAATATACATGTACAAAAAAATACAAAAAATATACATGGGTATCAGGTAAAGGCATGTGATTTTACATTACCTTGAACTGTAAAAACTGTTCTATTACAGTAAATGGACAATTACTTAAATATGTAGTTGTATATTTTGTAAAGAAAAAGGAAAAAAGGAGGATTGAAGCTGGAAGAAGGAGACAAAGGTGGCACAGACAACAAGAAAGAGGAAGAGCTGAAACTGCCTGATGAAGATTCAGTAGCAGAATCCACTCAAGGCGGAGAGGAGAAGCAGAAGAAAAAGGCAGATGATCTTTGGGCTAGTTTTTTAAGTGATGTCGGCCCAAGACCAAAAGCTGAGGCCCCAGGCTCGCAACAGGTGAGTGATGGTGAAATGTTCTGACAAAAGATATAAATGTTGCCAAAGCACACTGCATGTACTGTACATCATGGACAATTATCATCAGCCATGAACTGGGAAAAAAGTCCATAAAAACTTGCTCAATAAATGTCTATTAAAGGGAAACCAGTTATATTACAATACTCAATTATCCCTAATTTGGACCATCACCTCGGCTCAGGCTGGCATTTTTTATACTTGCTTAAGAAAAGGGTCTTGGGTTACATAAGAAAGTGATTGTATGGAAGCCAGTGCACAGAAGTGATGAGAAACTATATACATGGATGCTTTGGACAACTGTGTGCTTCAAACCTTGTGGTAACAGTTTGGGGAAGAACACATACGTGCACATATGAGTGTGATCGTGTCTGATCCTTTGGCTATATTGTGTGGCTAGTAAAGCAGCATTAAAACTATAGGCACATGAGCTACAGTTTAATGGTGTCTGAATTCTCAGAAATAGTCACATAGTCTTGTATTATTATTTGGATTAGGAGCATGATTTTGATTGACGAGCAGTTTTTTTTATAGCATGTTATGCTTCCCTTTTTTATTATAATTACAATTTATTCACAGTTTATATGCTGCTGTTACTCCAAGTAAAGATGGCATGCCTTACGTGTCAGTCAAAAATAGGGGAAGTCTTTAAAAGTCCTGTTGTTCTTACTTGCTTGTAGATCACAGCAGATTCAGACAAAGTTAGGAAGTCCAGCACAGAGTCTTCACACAAAGAACGGAAATCTGCTGAGGCCTCCAAAGTCACAATAACAAAGGTGTATGACTTTGCTGGAGAAGAAGTTCGGTAAGTCCTTCAGTCAGCCAAGCCTCCTGTGTTACTGATCATAATCACCAGGTGGCAGCATGGTATTACCAGCGAATTGAGACAAACAGAAGGACACTCCTTTTTATCATGCTGAAAGTCGAGTCGAGCTGCTTATGTCGGTTAGGATGTTGGCTTTGTGCTGAAGGATAATTATTTAACTGTGTACAATTATCTTCAGCTCTTAAAACCTCACGTCTGTGATTTCATGATTAATGAGTGGTCAGTTCTTGTAATAAAGAATTTACTACAAAATATTTAATATACATATATATATAATAATTAATATTTAATATGTCCGAGAGAAGAGTCTGTGAACATTCCTATATTCTATGCCAATGTTATCATTACGGCTCGTAACATTAAATCATATACTGCATTGCAAATCTCTCAGCCTCCACACTCACATAAAGTCTCATGGGAAGGTGTTTTGTGCACAACCATATGGTCACTACAGAGCATAATGTTGCAGCATTTTTAAGCATCACTGCAAAAATAAATCTTGCTGTTTAAAATATTTGCTAGACTTGTCAAGAAGATGAAGACCATCCTGGGTAACCTTTGACACACATCTCAGCTTACAGAGCATGCTCAGAGTGTTGACATCTCTTGAATCAGCCTTTTTTATTTAGCTTTGGTCTATTTGGTCATCACTCTAGTGCTACTTTAGACAGCTGTTTAATTTGAATTTGCTTGGTACATGGTTAATATAGAAACGTATATTATAAAAAAAAAAAAAAAAAATCACATTTGTGCAGGGTTACTAAAGAGGTGGACGCAGAGTCGCGCGAGGCTAAAAGCTTTCTCCAAAAAGAAGAGAAGGAAGATGAGCAGCAGACCTCCGTGTCTAAAGCTTCAGCTGAATCCTCACTCACTGCTGGACCCAGGTACCACCATAAACACACTGTGGGAACCCTTATAGGTTGAATCTTGAAATCTCATAACAGAGGATTTCTTAGTAGAAAAGTTGTAACTAGAACCTAGAGCTTGTGGAGTTCCTTCAAACTTATCCTTCGAAAATCTTTAATGTCCACTTAATCATGAACATGTTGCATGTGGCTCTTCGAATCCAGCTCTAGAAACAGATTTTCAACACAGTTCGCCGATTCAAGTAATCAGCTGATTCAGTTTCCTCAAGCAGAGCTGATCCAACTAATCTTGTTCATTAGCAGGGTCGGTGGGTGTGTTTAGGTGTTGAATTACGAACTGTGCTGGACGCTTGCCCTCCAGGACTGGATTTGAAGATATTTCTTTTTCTGATTTTGAGAACATGGACACCTGTAGAGACAAAAGGTTAAACCTTGATCCCAAGTAATTCCTGAGCTTATGCTTCAGAAACCCGTCAAGAAAATGTGCAGAATATTGACACAAGGTCCACTGGATACTGTAGACTTCCATCCATAATCTGCTGCTGTAACTCATAAAAACTGTCCTGTGTGCATCTCAGCATTCTTTTCAACTCACTACATACTAAACATTCTGGAGAATAAAGAATTCTCAAGAGTTTTTCCTAAAGCTACTGTCGGCTCTGGCTTTCGCATCAGGCCTCTAAATCTACATCTGAATTTCTCTAAGCAAAAAACATTGTTACACGGCAGCTTTAAAGCGTTCAAATGAAAAGTTGTATTTCAGCACTTCTGGTTACGAGGGTGATGAGACTTAACTGGGTCATCTATCAGTCAGGGTCATCAAGATAAACACCATACTTGCTCCGATGAGCGTAATGATGTTTATTATTGTTTCTCCTCTTGATGAAGTTTTTATCAGTAATTAAAAAAAATAAATGTTAATACTGTATTACCATCATGAAGCAATGAGCAGTGCTAAAATTTGTTGTAAAAGTTGAATGCCATCTTGTTGTGTACAGTATGTGTGTTGGAGCAACAGCACGCTCTCTCACTCTCTCTTTGGCTTTGGGTGCTTTTTTTTTCATAGAGAGAAAGAGATTATAGTTTTATACATTATATACCGTGTGTATAGATAGATAATAAGAGATTACATTTTAAAGCAACCTCCTATTGTGGTTATTTGGGGTTGTCAAGAAAATACACCAATAAGCCACTGCATTAAATACACTGACAGTTGAAGTGAAGAGTGTTAATTATCTCTTTACAGTGGCACCTGTCGAGGAGTAGGATATGTTAAGCACCAAGCATTTCCAAAACAGCAGGTCTTGTGTTAATGGGGTGTTATTGGTATTGAAGTGGGTAGAAGCTACCAAAATTGATCCGAAGAGGAGAAACAATGACAGGGCTGTGGGCATCCAAGGCTCACTTATGAATGTGGAGTTATGGCTAGCTCGTCTGGTCCGATCCTATAGAAGTGCATTAGCATATATTGTTGAAAACATTAATGCTGGCTATTCAATTAAATAAAAAGGTATATATACTGTATATATATATATATATATATATATACTGTACAGAAAGATCAGTGCAAATAAAAAATAATACTGTTGTAATGATAATAAATTGAAATAGTTTGTTAGTGCAAAACAGCTGCAAGTAAACATCTGTTTAAAACATCTGTATATAAACAAACAGTATAACCTATAAAAATAGGTCATGCTTAATAGCAGAAACAAAAGAAGAACATGGCTGCATGTATTAATAAATTAAACTTAAAGTGAGAATATTATTGTGCAGTATGTAAACATTGATATATACAGTAGCAGCAACATTACAGTCTTTGTTACAGAAGAGTCTAGATTTCTATACGAATGTCTTTCATAGATTGTATGTCTGAGAGTCCATGAGTCTATTCATCACAATCTGTGAAAAACCATCTGGACTCTGCTGTGACAATGATTTTAATGTTGAACATTCTAATCTGCTGTATACGTACAGCATAATGTTTAATGTAATACATAATGTTAACATACTGCATAATAATATTCCCGCATTAGGTTTAATTTAGTAATGTATACCATGATAGAAAGGTCTTTGCTGCATGTTGCCTTGACCTCCAGTTCCTGAGATCTCAATCTGTGCATCTGTGCGATGTGCTGGGCAAATAAATCTGATCCATGTTGGTCCCACATCACAGCTTACAGACCTTATAGGATCTGCTGCAAGTGTCTCTGTGCCAGAGACCACAGCACACCTTCAGAGCACCTCCTGCTGTTCATGCTCCAGCAGTTTTCCCGCTGTTTGCACATGGTTGCCATGACGCATAATTGCACAACGTCAGATTTCCTCTTAGGCGGTTGACTGGAGCTGCACAGGAAGTCCTTCTTTCCTGTTACAGGAAGTGCTGTGTGTCCAGAGCCTTTCCTGGCTAAGATGGAAGATCCCACTGCTAATTTCTTTCTCTCACTTTTAGCACAACAAACCCACCCTATTTTTCATACTTGCATGCTCTGTGCGTAATTATTTCTTTATCTGTAATGTTTTTACTATAAAGAATGAAACCAGACTCTTTCCGTTCCTCTGGTGTGCCTCATAATTTGGTCTAAATTTAGAGAAGGCATTTAACAAATTCCAGTTAATCTGTTCTGATCTCTCCTGTCCTGTCTCTCTGTCCTGACTCTCTGTCCTGACTCAGCATGCTGCTTGTCTCTGTTTCTTCACTTTGCTCAGTCGCACTGCACATTAAAAGTGCTGACTCTTGTGTATCACGCGCCCCCCCCCCCTTCCTGCTCTCTCTTGTTACTTCTTGCAGAGGTTTAATGTTCAGCGCAGTGAAGAGATTTTGCTCTTTTTAATCTCTGAATATTCATTTCCGTCTCACCTTTGTTGCACTTACAGTGTGCACACATGTACATAGTATACATTCTCTTGAGTGTTCTGTGCCTTTTTTGTTTGTCTTTACTTGTGTGTGTGGTGGGTAGGGAAAAAAAGGCCATAGTGTAATAAGGCTGCAGAGGGTAAGTGCTATCGATTAGAACACCAACCAGATTTACTGCCACTTGTTCAGCACTCTACTGATTGGTAGATTGATTGTGTCGTGTCAGTGTGCGTGAAACCTACACCTAGTAGTAGTGTGTCTCACAAACGGCTCATGTACCTGTAGCCTTACGACTTGTATGCAACCAAGGATTAAAATTTTTTTTTTTTAGTTGCCCTCTTCCCTTTTATCCAGCTGTGTTTTACATTCTTAATCTTTTCAGTCTAATTGAATTACCTTTGCAATGCCTGTGAATGTTTTCTACCCTAAACTCTTATTGTGAAAAGTGTTTACATGCAATTATATGACAGCACATTCTGACTGAGTAATCCGATTGGACGAGAGGCATTCCACAAACATAAAAGCGACATTTAGCCACAGTATATGTATCACTTCACGTCACAGGTGTTCTAACAGTCGTTAATTACACTAACTGTCGATCACATGGGTGAAAGAAGGCTGGTGTGTAGCGCAGAACCGAGGAGAGAACAGCTACCTGCCAAATCCCACATTCAAGACCAGTCACAGAAGCACTTCAGGAAAACAGCACATTTAATAACGTTGTCATTTTAAACAAGACTTTTTCTCCTTAATAATTTCTTCTAAGATGCTCTGAACTGCTTCTGAGACACCTGTGTTCTGCTCACTCCTGAGGTGATCTGTAAAGCAAACTAGCTTCTAACACATGCCTGAATCCTTCCCTAACACCTAATCAAGGGCACTATTTGGTTGTGTGGAACAAGGGATTGTGCACCCTCGTGTACTAGCTTTTCATTTAGCACTATTTGTTTTTTTTATCTATAAGTTAATATAGCTCATAATCTAAAGCCGGATAAGGCGAAATATAAAGAGAAACCTAGTTGGCTACACAGTACCAGTAAGAATAAAAAATTCAAATTCAAATTTCAAATTCAAATTTTATTTGTCACATACACATTCATACACAGTACGATATGTAGTGAAATGCTTAAATTTACAAATTTACTTCACTCCTGTTAATTATGGCTTTTGATTCTGTGCGACAATGACAATTGTTAAAAGCGCTATACAAATAAAATTGAATTGAATTAATTATACTAACTGTTGGTCTCCAGCTTAATGCTAGTTTGCATAAGGATGTGTGTTGCAGGAGCGAAATAACTGATTAAAAAAAAACAAATCATAATTTTTTTTAATGATGAATGCAATTTGTAGAACTGTTCATCAAACTCATTTGATGTCAATATCTTTACTTCTCCACCAAGTTTCTTTTTTTTCCCCAAGCCTATGTGTGAGTAGCAGAATATAGTACAGTGCTGGGAAATGCGTGTCCGCTGAAGCTAATGACTGCCATATGTACTCCAGTCACAGGTCTAATTATAGAGGTCTATCTCCTGAGTTCTAAAAATATCCCTCATCCTTTATTATTACAGAACGAACGCATACACACACACACACACACACACACACACACACACACACACACTTCACGTGGATCTTTAGATCTTTAATGTACACTATATCTAGAGTGTGGGAACCGTCTTCCTAAAGTGTATTCATTTGAACTGTTTTGTACCACATTTTTATTTCATTTATTTTAGTTTGTGTGTGTGGATACATATTTTTCTTTGTTGCTTTGTTCATTGTTAATTATTTAAAAATACTAATATATCTCTGAAATCCATTACCAGTTTCTAATCATATATTTGTTTGTTCCATGTGGCCTTCTAGCCTGTTATTCATGTCTTACCTTCAGTTCCTCGAATGTGTTGTACATCAATCTCTCTTCACGTGGTCTCGCATGGGTTCAGTGTATCGTGAAGCATTACATGCAACATGAAGCGTCATTTTACAAAAGCCGCACTTCAGCTGTGACAAAACAAAGTATTGAATATGCTTCCTGACCCTCGCAGTACATTCAGGTCATCAGTTGACTTCGTTCTATTGCCACATAACATTGTTGAGCCTCGGCCTGAGCACCTGAAGCAACCCCAGTGTATAACACTGCCTCCGGAGGCTTGTAGATTGTCACTGTGTGTGATCGGTGCATCGTGTCACGTGCCTCACCCTGACACACCCAAACTTAAAGTTCCAATCTGGACTGGCCCAATCCCACTTCCAGAGATTTTAATGTTTTCTTATATTTAAAGCTGGCTGAGAATGTTACGCTTCTTAAAAGGCGCTTCTGACTAATTCGTCCTTAGTAATGAGCTGTTGGTTAGATATGTACTAAACAGTGAGTCAACAGTCAGTATTCTAATGATTACTCTTCCTTTTCTTAGTAATGTGTGTGTGTGTGTGTGTGTGTGTGTGTGTGTGTGTGTGTGTGTGAGACTAATGAACACTGAACACAAGTAGTGTATTTTAACGATGCCAGTGCTTTCAGCAGGACTGTATTTAATTTAAGTAAAGCAGGCGAGCGATGATGTGTGTAAGAAAGGGAGTGATCAGTGAGGGTATTGTTTCCTGCCTCTTTAAAGCTCAGTGATGAGTTTTATGACTGGATTTGAATGAACATTTGACATCACGTTGCCTCCCATCGGCTCTTTGCAGCCCAGATGAGCTGTACTATTTCTGCTTCTGATGAATCCAGGACATCCTTCAATCCCCAGATCTCTCAGAGTGTACAATGACCTGAAAACACAGTGTCCATCCCTGAAGAAGCAGATACAAATTCTCTTTCGTGGATTTGTAAAAACACATTGTGTGCGTCGTCTCCAGAGAACTTGTTTTTCCTAAGGTTCAGGACTTGTTTGTTTAATTTCGAGAGGCTGGAAAAAAGGCTGCTGGGAAAATGGCTGCTTATATCATATAAATTAATGCGATCATAACTAGGTTTTAATGGACTTTCCATTAAATTAACATTTGACCTAGTGACATTTAAAAACCTTAATGGGTCATGTATGGATAAATTGCATTTTTTAAAAGTTTTTGCTTCATCTTATTACACCCACCTAGCATCATTTACTTTCCTATGACTGCATGGAATAGGATATTACTTCCTCAGCAGATAACTGCATGTCTTTAAGCCCCTAGTGTGTGCTTAGGCATTTAGATTTAGAATAAAACTCTTCTTTTGAAACTACTAGGGATGCCTTTTAATTAAAAGACCAAGCACTGCTCTATAATCTCCCTCCAGATATTAATGGTATTTACTTCTTCCAACCCGACTCTGTAAATGTAAGCAAAACGTTTTAAAGCAAAACTCTTGGTTCATGTAGAACATTATTGCAAAGTGAAGGATTTTGCTTTTTTTTTGCATCTTCAGCCTTTCAGAATGATCTCCTTTAACCCAGGCCAGCATTCATTTAGTCCCCATTGTCATCATCTGTAGAGCTGTAATTGCCACCAGTCAGGTCTCCACTTTACTGACTTGTAGCAGGAAGAGAATTTTCTCCTCTGTTCTAACACAGCTGTGTCAGGGGAAAAAGATTGAAAGGCATTTTGGGGGACAGCGGGGTGTTGCACTTAACGAACAAACTGTGGGAACAGATGAACAAGTAGAGCCGGCATATTTGGGGCCCCAGTTTACTTCTGCTCAGTTTCTCTGCCTGGCACTAGTTTCCCCCGAGACGCCAGTTTCTCACAGAACCTTACAACAGGAAGGAGACTGAGGTTGTTAAGCTGGTAGACATTACGCTTCCTTGATCTTATCAAGCATTTTGATGTGAAGTGGTAGCCTAATTTTGCGCCTGAGCCAAATTAATGTAGTGATTGTGTAAAGTTGTAGCTGCAATTACCTGATGGGTGGAGAACAAAGGTTTTTGTTGTTTTTATGTTTTTAAAGATTGATTGATGGATGTGTACACAGAATCAGCCTTGTCTTTGTTCAGTTATTTCCTCGTTTTTATACAACACATTTTTTTTGCTATAGTGACTTTATTAGATTTTTTTTCGCTTCATTTAATCATACATTCTAGTACATGCAATTTACAGTTTGAGAACCATGTATGGTCTGTGCCAATCGTTAAATAAATAATTGCATTATTGTAGAACAAATAAATATAAGCCACTCTTTACATGGAACATATGAAAGAAATAATTCGGTAACTGCTTTGATCTTAATCAGGCTCGTGGTGGATCTGCACGCCCTGGCATCATTATGTATGATACCTGGGGCAGTTACAGCAGCCAATCCACTTCCTACAATATATGCATTATATTGCCAAAAGTATTTGCTCCTCTGCCTTCACATGCATTTGAATTTGAGCAACATCTGATCCTTAATTCATCCATAGAGTTTAATATAATAGCCCACTCTTTGCAGCTATAACTTTATCTTCTGGGAAGGCTTTCCACCAAATTTACAAGTGTGTTCATGGGAATTTTTGTCCTTTCTTAGAGAAGCGCATTTGTGAGGTTAGACACTGGTGTTGGACGAGAAGACCTGTCTCACAGTCTCCGCTCTAATTCATCCGTATTCTATCTGGTTGAGGTCAGGACTCTGTGCTGGCCTGTCAAGTTCTTCCACACCAAACTTGCTCATCTATGTCTTTTTGGACTTTGCTCAAAGTTCTAAGCATGAAATTGTCCAAAATATATTGGTATGCTGAAGCATTAAGAGTTCTTTCTACTTGAACTAAGGTGACTGAAAAACAACCCCACATCATAATCCTCCCTCCACCAAACTTTACTCTTGCAGTAAGACAAGTACCGTTCAATGCTTTGCATTGCACTGTGTGATGTACAGTTTGGATGCAGCTGCTTGGATATGGAAACCCATTCCATGAAGTTCTCTATGCACTGTTAGTGACCTAATCTAAAGTCACCTGAATGACACTGCGGAGAGTTGATGACCTCTGTGTCTCAACATTTGCTGATCCGCTTTGTCATTTTATGTGGCCACTCTGTGGCTGAGTTGCTATCGTTCCCAATTGCTTCCACTAACAGTTGACTGTGGAATATTTAGTAGCGAGGGAATTTCAAGACTGGATTTATTGCACAGGTGGCGTCCTATCACAGTACAACGCTGTGCAACTCCATCCAAGCTCAAAATCTTAACTGTGGACCCTGACGCAGTAAGACTGCAACCCTACCTGCTATACCACTGTACCAACCGTGGGTCTACCAGGTTATTCCTCAATCTGTTCAATGCATATCAGTGGTTTGTCACCGTTATGTTTTCTATTAGGCAAGAATATTTTACTGAGACAAACCCATGAAACTAGTGCTTTTTTCATTCTATTCAAATCTTTTAAAATCCACAGGAATTAATAGAGTATTGAAAGGGAATCAATATGAGATTAAACAACGTAGTTAAAAAATAATAATTAATAACAAATAATAGGAAATACATTTTTTTTTACAAATATTTTATGTACAGACAGTAGTAGCAGAGACAACTTACAATATGAATGATGGTCTCAGAAAAGCATAATGTGACGTTATATATCACAATGCCATATTGTTAAACTGACAAACCATTCAATGAGTCTACACATGTTTTAAGTTGCTATCTGTATGCAGGTTAA
The DNA here is from genome assembly GCA_003987875.1 of Clarias batrachus. Lineage (NCBI taxonomy): Eukaryota > Metazoa > Chordata > Actinopteri > Siluriformes > Clariidae > Clarias > Clarias batrachus. Next base: position 162,278 of record QMIH01000114.1, read on the forward strand.
GTGAGTAAGGGGATATTCCAGCACTTGAGATGTTTGTTGTTTGGTTAAGCATAAGACTTATGTATAATAAAATATATATATATATAAAAGACTAAGCTTTTAAAACTGGAGCAGTGAGACTGAGCCCTGCTACTTGAGTTCTCTGCATTGCTTATTTCAATGTTTACACTTTTCTAGCACACCCACTGTCTTAGGGTTGTCTGATAATTAGCTGATTCGTTAGATCAGTAGCACAAAAACAAAGAAAACAGGAGAATATGTGGAACAGTGGTGTTGCACACTGCAGTACCACACATACACACACACTTTCTCTACCTCCTGAGAGAGGTTTTTGTCTGTGCGCCCTGTTTTTTCGCAGTTGCCCAGGCAACTGTCTGAGGAACATGTGTGGTTTAGGCATCTAAAGGTTTCTGGGAGTTTGGACAGTGAGACTTATTGCTCTAGGTGTGTGGGTGTGTGGTCGGCCAGGCCTCCTCCCTGCTCCGAGGCTTGGCAGTTGTGCAGGAGTCGAGGGGATTTTGTTTTTAGAAACTGTTGTGAAAGTATGAGAGAAAGTAAAGTAACAGGGTTTTCCCTCAAGGTGCTTTTTTTTTCTTGATCCTGCAAGCTCCATCATCATCATCATCATCATCATCATCATCCGCGCCTCCTTCACCTTTCTCATGTGGGGTTATCTCTCCTGGTGTATTCTCATGTAATAAGGGTTAGTTGGACTCCTTGTATGATGCACTGATTTAAATCTGTAAATAGTAATTGGCTAATTTCCCTGGTCATGTATAAATCAATGAGGCTTTTCTCTAGTGTATCTGCATTCGAAGATGGGGGCAAATACCAAATAAAGCAAGGTGACTATTTTGAGAGGGAAACTTGGAGAAGTTGTTGCTTTTGTGCTACATTTGTAGAGATTTCTACTGCTGACATCCTTGGGCTAGAATAAATAGTCGTGAGTACAGCCAAGCTTGAAAATGGCTTTTCATGTTGAAATCATTTTGCTGTTCTCCGTGAGAGTGGGAAAGTGAAGCAAAACTGCACGGGTAAATGCTGAGGGTAATTTTGCCTAATGTGCTGTAATGATCCTAATGTGCTACAGGGTTTCCTGCACCCTAACACACCTGCTTCAGCTCATGAAGAGTCCCATGATAAGAGCATAAAAAGCATTTATTTGTGGACTAGAAGGTTACTCTAGAGTCAGGAGGTAGAGGTTTTATTGTAATTTCTCTATTTTCCTGTCGGCCATTTGCATTTTTAATGCTCGCTGTAAAACTTCATCATTCTGGCTTTCAATCTACCTGACTCTTAATCTGTCTTCCCTTCACAAATAGCATACTCTCCTTTTACTTGGTTATGTATACATCAGCCACAATATGACAGAAAGGTGTGAAATAATCATGTTGCTTCTGGTGAGGTTCTATTTATTTATTTATTTATTTTTTTGGGAAAATGCCATACATACCATTTAACTTGGTGTCAATTAATTCATGAATAAAAATCTAATGCTACTAATGAATCAAAATGTGTGTGCACATGGGTGTCTGAACCATGCAACTGCTAAAGCAAAGGGCAGCTCGTTGCATGTCCAGGTGGTTGAGTGTAAAAGGTCTTTGAACTCTCTGTCTTACAACAACAGCTAGTGGTGTGTATGTGTTTGCACATGTTCATTAGCCGTCTGTGAACAGGTGCACTATTTTTTTTTTTTTTTTTGTCTGTAAGGATTAAATCTGTCCCTCAGGCTGTGAAGGACCGAGCAGGGCGGAGATGCCTCAGGCTACACATGTCTTACTGGACTTTGAAGATCAGAGAGGTAAGATGGGGCAAAGAATAAAGAAAAAGGACGAAGTGGTGAGGAAATCCAGAGGCAGACGTATGCAAAAGACAATGCTGAATGATTCCTTTGGCCGTGCTTCAGTCACATGTGCCCTTCCTCCACCTATGGCTTTGGGTGGCAGGCCCTCATCAGCCCCAGTGCAGACTGACCAGAAGCCACTTGGAGAACTCTGAGAGTGTGTTAACTGACGAGAACAAATATTATCTCTATAGAACTAGTAAATGTGACTCGTTTCATTTAGTGTTGTGTTATGGTGTTTTTCATCAGATCAGAGATTTCCTCTCATTTTTTGACTGCAGAGCAAGAATGAGGTTTTCAATAAGCAGTGGTGTCATTTCAGGCTCTTCATTTCTTTACCCATTCTCTGACTAATTCATTAGTTTCCTTAACACAATAACAATCCCACAAAATATCTTGCTAAGAATGTAGGTCACTGAGGCGATCCTGTGCTGGCTCGTGGACAATATCACTTCCCTTGTTCCCAGTTCTAATAATCCATCCGCATCCTCTCTGAGCAGCAGCACCAACACTGCATGTAGGTCAGTGTTGGCAGTTCTGGCCTGTCTTTAAGACATTCAGCAGTTGTTTACACTATTTAGCTTGCAATCTGTTTAATAATAAGATTTTGGTTTCCATGGTGTACTAGAAATTTTGGAAGCATGCTCCAGCCAGAGAAGCAGCTTTGAGCTGAACAGAAGCATTAATACACACAATAGTGACACATCTTTAATTGGATTTTGAATTCGCAGTATAAAAAAAACAAAACAAAAAAACATTGTGATAGCCCAAATGAAAAGCATCATGGTGTGTAAGCTCTGTCTGCTGTTATCGTGAGCTTGATCAAAGTGGAAAGTTGATGAAGAGGAGCAGGGTCAAGGAATTCGTTTCCTGTCCTGTAATGTTAGAATAGTGTATAATGTTGAGCAGGGTTTCTGCACACGTATGTGAGAGACAGTAACAAGTCCCTGGTCACGGGAGAGCTCAGACTGCAAATAAACTGCGCCAGAATGACAGACTGCCAGACTCCTATCCCGCGTCTGTGTTTGTGTATGTTTGTGAGTAACTGTGTCCTTCAGAATTGTCTCTTAAGTTTTGTCTTCACTTTCGTTCGTACTCAAAATCCTACCTTGCCGTCCTAGACTCTATTTAACCCTTCCTGCCTACTTTCTCTCTCACTCACTGCTGCCGAACAGCATGCAGGATTGACTCTCAGTCAAGTCTTGATTATCTATTGATTCACTGTCTGAGCACGCTTAAGGTGTATGTGTGCATGTGTGATCATCCATATCAATTCGTCTGTTGACCAAGCTGGTGCAGCAGAATTGTTCTCGCACAAACCTCTAGAGCGTGAGCACAAAAGATTTGGCTTTGTGTACTTTCGTGTGCCCTTGATAGGCTCGGTCTGTCGTGGGAATAGTGCTACACTGAAACAGCTGCCAGAAAGCTGTGTGTAATCATGGGCTTTGTGATATGTTGTAGTATACAGGTGTGTGTGCGTGCGTGCGCGCCCGTGTGTACTCTGTAGCGCTGGCTCATTTATTGCTTCTCTAGTTTTTCATCCCTTCTCGTCTTTTATATATATATACACACACACACGCGCGCTTACGTTTGCACATGCTGATCTCCTGAGAGCTGAGCTAGATATGTTTCTTCCTGAAGGGCAGCAAAAAAAAACATACAAACAAGCAGCATGGTCCAGAGAATCCTTCTTCATTCCCTCTTTTTATCTTCTCCCCTTTCCCCCTTGAATGATGCTGACAGCATCAGCACAGATGGCAAATGCATTCTGTCATGGGGACTTTAGCCCTGTTTTCCCTCAAAGTTGTCTTTGTTTCCTCTTTTCCCGTTCATGCTGCTGCCTTTTTCTTTTGCCTCTAGTCTTACTCTTGCCCTAGATTAGTGTATTTTCTGCCTCTGTTATTTTTATGCTGTAAGTGTGTGCATCTTCTTCTTTAAACAGGATATGTTTGGAGTTTCAGAGGCTAAATATACATCACTATACCAATAGAGCAGGAACATGCACTTACATCCCCGTATTGATTGCGTGTTCCTGTGACATGACCTACCTGATCCACAATATTAGTCATACCGTTCAAGAGCACACTGTATGTTGTATTGATGAATGAGCTCATGTTTCATGGTTTGCCGTGAAATAAATCCGCTATGAAATGGTTCGAGTGGTTTGTATCGGGGATTAGGAGTGCACGTTAAGTAGATTTCTGTTTCAGTTCAGTTATGGATATGACAGAGGAAGATTTAGATGGTCCAATTGTAGTGTAGAGAATGATTGTTACTGCTTTTCTGATCGGTTTTTCTTGAAAATGTACCATTTGTGTAATTATTCTAAATAAAAACTGAATGTTTTTAATGTTTTTTTTTTCTTTCTTTTTTTAAACAAACCCTAACTAAATCAGCAAGCATAACTGATACAGTTTTGGATTGATTTAGTTATTTAATTGAGTGTGACTTGAATCACGTGTATTGTAGTAGATGCTGATCAGAAACGCTGAAGCTAAGTCTACCTTCATTGAATATTTTAAACAAAAAAGAACTACTTTTTCTATTGTTGTGGAGGTTGCCATGACCAGATTAAAAAAAAAAAGAAAGAAATTAAATCAGTCGAATGGGATATTTTGACTGGGTTAAACTCGGTCACTATTTACAGAAACATCTCTCTATAAGTAAACTGTTTGGCTCACTAAACTGAGCATGAGCAATGCTTACACAGAGGAGGAAGAATTATCTGAATTATCTAATGTGGGCCACAAAACTAGAATTTTAAGATCCTGATGTAACATGTTGTGAAAGAAACCCGCAGAACACAGGACGCACATTTGTGCGATGCAGGAAATCATCTCAGAATGAACACGTCAATCCTTTAAGGTGGATGGGATGCGTCAGCAGAAGACCACAATGGATTGCATTCTTTGTCAGCCAAGAACAGGATGCTGACACTATAGTGGGCAGAGGCTCGCAGAACCTGGATAGTGAAAGAAAAGTCTAGGTTGTGCATTCTGAAATGCTTTTCTGTTCTCCACAGTCATAAAGAGTGGGTATTAGTGTAGACTAGACTTGCTGTCAGCTGGAGGCTGCCTGTCAGTTCTTCTCTAATCTGTCATCAGCAAGGCACTTCCACCCACAGAACTGAATGTCACCATTCTGTCTGTTCCAAACACCCAAAATTCGAAAATCCCAAGCTGTCCAAATTCCCAGCTCATCAGCAGTTTCTGAGATATGCAGATCAACCCATTGAGCACCACCAACCATGCCACTGGCATGTTTCGTTATTCAGATATAAACCTTTTACCTTGTACCTGGATAAAGTTTAGCATTGCATTGCTGCCAATAATGGGATGATTGCATGAATGAGCAAGGTTCCAGATATTCCTATTAAAGTGACAGATGACTGTATATAGCAAATACAGGACTTACTAAATGCAGTGTGCACTATTCATACGAGACAGCAGGAGCCTCAGTCAGAAGCTGGGCATGAAGTGTGCCGATTATAAATATCTGCATTTCATAAAGCCTGTGCGTAATGCACGTGAGGGAGAATTTTGTGTAATGTAAATTTTTTTTTTATAGGTTGAATTTGTTTGTGCAGTTCTTTCCCTTTCTTCAGAAGGATAAAGCTGAGTGCCTGTTTTACATATGCGTGCACACACCCACACACACACACACACATGCTAAAGATATGCTCATTCTCATTCATTTCAAATGGAACCCTTTTTGCTATGACTCACCTGAGCGTGAAACTATTCTGTTCATGGACCCTGCTTTCTCTCCAGCATGATTCCTTCTCCTCTCACCTCTCGACCCCCACCCCAGTCACCCTGCTGCTGCAACATCCCACTACCCTGATGGCTTCCCTTTCCCTGACACAGATCGTTTAACATTCCATTATTGCAGCCAAGCTTAGCTCCAGTGTCAAGATGCCGTCTGTATCATTCGAAGTGGACATATCCTCGTTCCAGGAGAATTAGAAATCGCTCCATTAAAGCATAGAAAAACTTGCTGTCACCTCTACCCTGTATTGCCCTCTGTGTTTAACCCCTGCTTGTTTTTCCCTCCTCTGTCATAGGATCTTTATCTGAGTGCTGAATGTTTGCCCGTAGTATTTTGATGCATTCGAACTGTTTCTGCTTTAATGATGTTAATAAAACTTGTCCCTTTGCAGATTTGTTTGAGTCTAGTTAACGTGGGTGTTATTCATTTTTCATATTTTTGATTCTTGATTAAAATGTCTCCTTTGTGGCCATCTGATGCTTCAACCTTTAAAATTCTTTTGCCTCTTTTAGTGTGAAGAGACCAGCCGGGATGGGCAGTGTCCTGAACCGTATCGGAGGAAAGAAGCCTAAAATGAGCACTCTGGAGAAGTCCAAGCTGGACTGGGACATGTTCAAAACAGAAGAGGGCATCACTGAAGAGCTGGCCATTCATAATCGTGGCAAAGAAGGGTGAGTCTTCAATAGTTCGCATGTGATAGTTTGGCGTTTGCATGTGATCATTATTCTAGATATGCTTGGATGTGTACTGTGTGTCCACAAAAATGACTCGTTTGCCAATGACCGCTGTGGATAATGTTCATCTATGTGACTAATGTTCATTATTTATAATTATTCATTATAAGGCTGTACTTGTATATAAGTATAGCCTTCCTTAAAAGAGTTTTTGCATTGCATACAAGATTAATGTGATGGTCATGGTCCATGGTCATTCCTGATCATGTTCTTGTTGCACACTTTTGCCCATGTACTGTGTATGTCCTTACACTTGGACATTTGAGGGTAAAGCATAAGAATTTTAAAAGAAATAAAATTCAGGTAAGACCATGCAGTTAGAAAGTGTGTTCAAACTTTTTACTTGTACAGTATATACAAGTAAACTAGTGTCACCCATGCCTGCATGACCCAAAGGCCAGGTCACCCAGTCCAATCCCACAGAAAATCTAATGCAATACAAATTCATGGAGGAAGTAATTGCTGACTACAATAAAAAGGCACCAGAACATCCAGTGCACCACAGCGTGCCGTGCACAAGGCTGCCAACCCAGCCTTCCAATCCAATCGAGAACCTGTAGCATCCTCAGAGTCTGATCACAGAGGCCCCACCCCTCAGCCCACAGCAGCTAAAGTATTCGCTGCCAATGTCCTGCTGCCAGACACCACAGCACACCCCCACAAGCTGTGCGGAGCCACGCCCCTTGGGGCCAGAGCTAACTCAGTGGCCCAAGTTACACAGAACACCTAGGTGGTTTTAATTTTATAATTTCTTTTTATTTTTACGGCTAATCAGTGTACATCAGAGAAGAGCACTGTGGTTCCAACACAAGCAGCAGATGGAAAACAGCAACTAGATTACCATAGTACAACCTTGTTGATGCCTGTTTTTATGCTTTCCATAGCTCAGGAAGAACATATTTTGTGTTTCGACTTGCACTTGTACATTTGTTAAAGTATGACATTCCTTGTGATGTCTGCTGACGCTGTGATACTGTGCGTTTGCTTTTAATTCTACACAGCACTCCATCCCGAAGCCCAGCTAGACCTCTTAAAATTGCATGTTTTCATTTAAATAGTATGTACAAACAGGTACTTTGGCTCAGTTTACCAATAATTAACTTGTTTTCTGGTGAGTGTGTGTAAGAGTGCAATGCCTGCTGTTTGGAGAGGCTTATGTAATGAATCAAAGGTACATAATCACACATGTACATACAGGGATGTTGATGCACGAGTGGCATGCATGTGCGGATACATAAACACACTCGCACACACCCCTTTAGACCGCTTATCTCTCACAGTCTTCTTCTTACTGCACTTTTACTCATATTCTCAAAATAAATATACACACTTCCAGCACCCACACTTTGTTTTTAAAGCCTCTGGAATTGAAGATGTGGTCTTTCCCAGGTGTACTTAAGAAAGTGAACGAATTCTAGATCAGTTTCACGGTGCATTAGAAAGTGTTCACAGTTTTAAAATCGTTTTTGAATCCTGACAATGCCACAGCTGTCCATGAATCAGCCCTATTCCCTGGATAAGTGGCTATGGCATTGGTCCTGTTACACAGAGCAACACTCGCCAGCCTTGTTGAGCTCATGTATGTGGAAGAGGGCAGTCAGTGCTGTTTGAGTGTAGTCGGTTGTCCTGAGACACAGCAAGGTGTGTGTGTGTGTGTGTGTGTGTGTGTGTGTGCGCGCGTGTGCAATCTACTGGGACAGAATTGAGAAACTGGATAGAAACAATGACAAATAAAGAATACAAAAATCCCTCAAGTAGTTTGAAGTGGCTTTGACTGGAGATAAAGCAATATTTTTTTTAATGTGTTTTTTAATTGCAAGAAACCATGAGCTCAGTGTTTTTCACATAGTTATTGCACCCAAGAGTTTGCTGCCTATGAGCATGATGTGCACCTTTCTAGAATGTTGCCAGTGTTTCCTCCATAAATAGAGAGCATTGATTTGCAAAGAGCAAACATTTCTCGGTTCACATTGACACTGCTGTGATATTATTTTTAACATAGTAGAAGAGCAGAACAAGACAGAGACAATTCGTAGATGGAAGCTCCAGCAGCCCTACAGAAGTCTTTCTGTGACCTACAGTAGGAAATTTCGAAATGTCGAAGTACATTTTTCCGCTCACACCGAATGCTTCACTATAACCCTTGCAAGGCAGCTTTTCTCTTCACCAGCCCAGCTCTCATCAGCTTTGCAAACGGACGATTAAAAACAGCATAAACAAACAGGCAGATGATGGCTGCAATAACACCTGCGCACGCTTCGGGGAATAGTTCCATCTCCCACTCTTTTAAAACCTAATGAACCCTGACTTGAGCCCTGAGCCTGCTACCACTGTAGGGTGAAACATATTACAGCACATGGCTAAACATGTCATATTTATGATATTTTCAGAATCTCCAGTACACTTAAGTCATGTATGAAACATCAAGCTGCATGTATTGAGATGTCCAATTGATGACCTTTTCATCAATTACAGTTGATTGGTTGGTTTATACTAGAATAGTTAGTTCTGTGTTCCATATCTCCCCATCGTATGTCATCATATTTCCATTTAAATCGTTTTTTTCACGATGATCTTTAAGCCCCCAGAGTGTTTCCATTTCCCCAGGTCTCCATAATCACCTCGCCTGCAGCTGTTGTGTGTGTGCCAGCTATGGGTTGGTTTGAAGGCTGGGGCTTATGGGAGTAGAGATTTACTTCAGGGGATGCTGTTACACAATGACATCATCTGTACACATGAGCACCCACCTCTTACAGAGGTATTGAATTTAACCCCTTCAGTGTATGATGAGGGGATGTCTCTCAAGGTTCAAGCTAAGCACAGATGGGTTAGTCTTTTCCATCGGTTCGGAAAGTACACTAAGCCTCACTGGACTGTGGTTAAAAGGAGCCCAAAATTAAAAACCTGGGCCGGGGGTTAAAAATAAGATTTCTCTGACAGACCAAATTAGTGCATGCTTCTGGTTCTGTATTTTCAACTCCCTTTGGGAATGATGTGGTTTAGGAAGGGAGCTGGGCGTGGCGTGGTGTGGTGGCCTAGGATGTAGTCTAAAAGTGTATGATGTGCTTATGGGGCCTACATCAGGCACTCAAAGGTCTGGATACAGCACAGAGAGACCAATTCTCAATCTGCAGCGAGGAACCTTTTTAGTTTTTTACAGATTTGCTTCCAATTTGGAAAATAGTTCAGTTGATGCTTAACACCAGGCTAAAACAAGGCTCTCACTTCCATGACAGATTAACAGAGCATCAGAGATCAGAGCTGGAGTTTTGGGAAGAACCAGAAGGGAGCAGTCTGACCAAGAGGGAATGAGACAAACACTCCCTATAGACATACTGTAGAATGACTAAAATGATTAAGCTACTGTGGATCGACAGGCCCGTAACTGTATATTTAAGAAAATAATTTTCCCCTATAAGAGCTTCCCTATGCAAATGTAGCAGGTTTGTGGGTTCTCTCCTCTCAGCTGTTCCCACGAACATCCTAACAATCTACAGAGGTTCAGAGAGCAGCGTTGTTTTCCTGTTGAGTAACCGTCTGGGGACTCAGTTTAGTAAATGTCACATGCAAGCATTACATCTTTCATGTTCAAGCACCTGCAACAAATTATGGTGAAATTATCTTGAAAATGTGTTTGACTGTTCCTCTCGTTGTCATGCATCATATCATACTAGACAGTATTTCTTAATAGTTGTTCATCAAGGTCATTAAATGCAGCAATGCACAGTTATATTTCTGTATGCGTTCATTAATGTAAAACTGTACAGAAATCGTTTAAAAGGCATCAGCGAGCAAATTTGCCTTGGAAGCCTTTTTCAATAAAAATTGATTTATGACTGTTGTATTGATGAATTTAAATTAGCTTTTAAATTGATGCATCAATCCAAATAGTCGGAAGGGGAATCCTAATACAAAGTCCAAACACAGTAAGTGTCCATTTTCGAGCAGCGCATGATGGCTGCGGTGCAGAGAAACCTGGTGACAAAGCGGAACTTTATGCAAATGCGCACGGCCACTGCATTGTGTTTAGCTATTCGATCGAGGCCTTCCCAAAAGGGCAGCATTTTAGTTCTCCATTAAATTACAGTCGACACCATAAACACCCAGGATGTTGACCAGAAGAGGGAGGAGGAGCCATGGCATGTGCTCACACATTGTTACTTATTATCTCCCTGTAAGTATTATTATACCGAATAATCTTTAGTACAACATTTTTTTTGTTGATAAATTTCTTGAGAATCATATACATTAACTGGAACGACTGAGCAGTAGAAACAACTTCTGCGTCACTCTGCCTGCATTTACTTTGTGTAACCCTTATGCAGCAACAGACCTGACCCTTCAAAATCAGTACTGTATTTAAGTACAAAGTGCTCCGAAAAGAAGAGAAAAAAATAAGAGAAGATATTTTAATAAAGTGAGGTTAATCTGGATCCATAAAAGAGAAAAAGACAGCCTTTGACTTCTCTGCAGTTGTGTATACGCTGAACACAAGAACAATGAATATTTTCTTATAGAATATTTGCTATTATGCAAAATTCGCTTTTTATTCATGTTTATGAAATCAATTCTGTCTTTTGGAGTTACATTGATGGGCTAGCTCTAATTCACATCTCCACTATGGGTTCAGATTTTGGGCCACCTTGTAGATTCCTAATTTACATTTCTGAATGAAGAACTACAATTGTGTTTTGTATCTCAGAAGGTGTGATGCTTGTTGAACACAAGCACTATAAGCTTATACATAAATACCGAAAGGTTTATTTAATTTCAGTCGATTTTATGTTTAATAATTTGGCATGCATTTCAGTGTAAAAAAAAGCGAATGGCTTGTTGTTTTACATGAATAATCCCACTTGTTTTGTTCAAGAATTCTTCTCGAAAAAGAGTAATTGTTGCTTTGCTTGAGTGAAAAAGTTCAGGAGCATGAACTGTTCAGATTGGTGTCAGAAATAGACCACGTCAAGAAAACAATGTGCACAAACCTACAAAAATAAATCATATTTGATGATAAATACTGCAGGTCAGTACTTTGGGTGACTTTGAAGGTAGTGTGTAAACTGTGACTCTGCAGGACACAGCAGAAAGGAAGTCCTTCACAAGCCGAAAGTGCTTGCATATTTTTTAATAAGTGTCTGTGCGTGCATGTGTGGGTGTGCATAGAGATACATAGAGAGGCTGTTTTGGGTGTGTGTAATGAGTGGTATGAGGTTATGCTATATCTGCACAGGAAAACTGATGTAGATAAGCAGGTAGGCACAGTTTCTATTCTTAACATACACATTCATTATCGCTCAGTGAATCAACCATGAAGCCTGTTTCATTATCTATATTAATAAATGTTTTGTGTGTACATTGGTCAGAGCTCGTTATTGACATATCTTTATGTTTCACTCATTGGAGGACTCGGAAACTAGTCTCAGAAAAAGGTCTGTACAGCTGAATTTGTCACAGCATCATGCAAAACTGGCGGGACAGAATTTAATGAAACTTTGCCAGTCCTTCTGCATTTGCCTGAATTTAAGTCTGTGCCATAAATAAAATTGATCTGTTGAGTAGAATGGACGTCATGACCAGTTTTGTGCCAGATCCCATCATAGCAGCCCCCGCTTTTCTAAACACACAACGCTTTTGCCCTCGAAGTGGGTGTGGCTATACACACCACTCAACAGAGCAAATCAACTTGATGGTTTACCGTAAGTACGAAGTGTATGCGTGAAAACACAAAAACAACCGTCGTGCATCTACAAAGTGCACAAATCTTCACGAAACACAAACGAATGTATGAAACAGCATGGATTACGCTAAAAAAGGTCTGAAAACTGAGTTTTCAAAGATGAATGGACAGATCATTGCATTGTTTATTCTTCCTGCGGGAAGTTTAAAACCAGTTTGTCTTGTATGTTCCGAGACCGTGGTGCTAATTAAAGCAGTCATGTAAAGGGCCACTATGAGATCGGACACAAGCCGTTAGACAGAGCATGTCCGCAGCAGTCCAACTGAGAGTGTTCTGAGCTAAAATGAGAAAATGTTGCATAAAAGTGATGTCGTGTGTCAGACTTAATCTACTTTAAAGAGGGGAGTGTATTTGGCAGACGACAAAAGAAGTTGAAGTAAACAAGGTGTAAGATACCCAACCTTACAAAATGCAATTTCTTTGAATTAATAAGAGGCGGTGTAGCGGTTAGCACTGTCGCCTTGCACCTCTTGGGTCCGGGTTCAATTCCCGTCTCTGTGTGCATGGAGTTTGCATGTTCTCCCCGTGCTTTGTGGGTTTCCTCCGGATACTCCGGTTTCCTCCCCCAATCCAAAGACATGTAGGTTAGGCTAATTGGCGTTCCCAAATTGGCCGTAGTGTCTGTGCCCTGCGATGGATTGGCACCCTCCTGGGATAGGCTCCAGGCCCCCCTGCCCCTGAATAGTGCGGAATTAAGCGGTATAGATGATGAGTGAGTGAGAGTGAGTGAATTTATAAGTTAATAAGTACAGAAAGACAGACAGACATGTACAAAGATTATCAGTGTATTTTATAGCTTTAACCTTTTTAACTATTTCTAAAAACTGTTTTCCTATCAACAATGGGTACTAATGATAGTACCCATGGTTGATAATAATTTTTTTTGTTCATGGATGTACAGCAATACAGTGTACCGTTACTGGTGATATCGGACTGCGTGTTTGAGAAAAGTTAGAGGAAGTAGATCCAATGCCATCCATCAAAGCCCAGACAGTGTCGAGTGTTTGTGTGTGTGTGTGAGAGAGAGATTGTGCCTTCAGCATCAAAAAAGCTCACACTTTTGAATAATGCATGTATGCTAAGTTGTTTTTAAACTGTTAGCTCTTATAGAGTCTGTCTTGAGAGTGGATGTGAACTGTATAGATGCTTGGGTTTATTTCACTGATGACTGATATCTGTGCGCGGTATCAGTCACTCATGCAGCGAGTCATTGCTTAAGTGCAGTTGCTGTGATGAGCTTTAGAGCTACAAAACACAACTGTGAAGTCACAGTGTTACATTCGCACATGTATGCATAATTTTCTGCTACATTCATGTCTGTTTTTTAAACATCAATCAATAGCTTTTGCAAGTTTTGGCAGCTACATGAATCCCGAACCTGATTCACACTCCGCAGTCAGGAAACCCTTTCAGTTCACACCCAGGCCGGGTCAGTAAGTCGTGCGAGAGCTTATTTCGTCAGTTTCCCAGTGTTTCAGTGCCTGCAGTAGCATTCTTTTCACACACACAATCATTTCTTCACCACTCAGACGATTTGTTTTCCAGCTCAGGTGGCTTTATAATCAGAGCATTTTAAAGAGCCAATCTAAATGAATCATCTAACTGAAGAGTCACTGGAGAGACTCATTGCATGTCTTGTACTGTGCCTGTTCCTATAGGTATGTGGAGAGGAAGAACTTTCTGGAGAGAGTGGACCAGCGGCAGTTTCAGCTGGAGAAGAACGTTCGCCTTAGCAACATGAAACGATGACCAGAAGGGACCAGTAACATGCATCCCTAAATAAAAAGTTGGACTGTCCACTCTGTTGTGTGTTTTATGTGGCAGCTGTGTTAGCACCTGTCTCTGAGCTCAGATTTAAGTCCATCATTTACTTATGGCTGTCTCCTGTACACTGAAATAATTATGGTAGTGAAACAATAGTGGAAATTGTGACACTGATGATTGTTTTTGGTGAGAAAGAATTGGCTTTACGTACATGTAGTGTATATTTCATACAATGTTTTTGATGTCCTTTTTTGCTATTGTAGGATATTTGTTTCAGTCTTGCCTGAAGCTTTTGAAGACCGTTAATCAACCTACTGCAGTTTTTACGCAGCTGACAAATTCCTTTCTTCAGCTTGCAACCTGTTACATGTTTTTGATTTTCTTTTCTCCAGGAAACGTCTGAAGGTAGCTGTCAATCTTTAATCATATCCCTAGTGCAAAACTAATCAAAACAACATTGAGATGTTTTTGTCTTCAAATTACCTGAAAGCTTACCATCATGTAAAATGCAATCCCAGGCACAAAAAAAAGGCAAAAGTTGGTAATAATCCCTGCATAGATTCAGGGCTTTCTTTGGGGAAAGCCCACACACAAGGATCAATATTTGGTGAAGGTCCTTGGAACAAAGTGGTTACACAGGTTGCGATCATGCGGCCTATTCAGTCCTTATCTTAGACTCTGTATTTGACGTATCTAATGATTAAAGCCCATTTATGAGGTCAGTTGAGTATGTTAGAGAATGGAAACCATAAAAATATGCAGCGCATTGCGTTCACAGGATAATAGCAGGGATCCCCTGCAGACTTTCACTCTCTAATGATGTTCTTTTATTCACATTAGTCACAGTTCAAAATGGAAAAAATGACCTTACCAGAACTTATAAGACCATCAGGGATGTTGAGGATAAATAAAGGAGTGTTTCTTTCTATATGCATGTGTTTTGATAGTCTGCCTTGTTAAAGTTTAACAGGGTTAGGAAAGTTAGGAGGGTAATTATATCTCTTGTGTTGTAAATGTGTTTAACAATAAACCAAATTATTTGGTTTGACTCCCCCCCCCCCCCCAAATATCAATCTGTTCTTATTTAATGTTTATCTTACAGGTACCGAAGTAATTATTCTGTCCTTTGCTTTGTGAATAGTGCAGTGTCATAATACAGTAGTTGCCTCAGATTGTTTCATCATACCTGCCATGTACAACGAACGTCCCGCCCCTGTCCTCTGTGCCAGCTCAGTACCCAAAAAAGATCCTCTTCAGAGCATTTACCACTCATCTTTTTTGCTCCATTGCACCAGTTCCCCCTGTCGTTTTAGCTCTTCTTAGATTTCACCTGGGCATTACTCAGTCATGGTGTCGGACAGTTTCAACTATATAAACAAGCAATGCTTTGATTCAGGCTCAATTAATATAGCAGATTTCAGCTCGGTTTGCCAGTTTTATATAGAGTTAAATTCCACTCACTGTCCACTTACACATTCGTGCAACACCATCAGCCAGTTATGTGGAAACCGTACAGTGCAGAAATTCTCACAAATGCTGCTTAAGCACTTTGAATGATGCAATATCCTCAAGGCCAGGAAAAATATTTGGTGATAGAGTTGAAACCACTCTTTAGAATCAGGGTCAACCCCCCCGCCCAAAAAAAAAAGCAATAATCTCATAGCACATGCCAACCTTTGAGACAGATGCTGCAAGAGCAGAAACCCACATTCGGTTCCATTTATTCGCCCCAACAATATGAATCTGAGGATGACTGAAACGCAACAGTTCAAGCAAAAAGTCACCTAACCTTTTTCCAGTCTGTTGTGCATTTTAAGAGGCTCATCGCGCTCATCATGGTTTTAAACCATGGTCTGGCCATTTCCTCTGACCTCTTTCATCAACTAACTGTTTCAGCCTGCAGGAACTACTGCTTGATAAACACAGTGTAAGCTCTAGAGACAGCTGTGCATGAAAATCCTCAGATGATCAGCAGTTTCTGAAATATGAAAACCAGCCCGTGTGGCAGTAACAGCCATTCCATCATGTTTTTCTCCTATTCAGATTATTGATGTGAAGGGTTCATGTAGTGCACGGCTAACATGAATGGTTGAGTAGATAATGTGCTGTTGTTCCTAATAAAATGACCACAGAGTGCATAAATCTCAAAAACAGCGATATTTTGTTTCTTTTTCCATTTACTCTGAATGCACACTGTTGTATATTGGTTGAGGTCTCATGGTTCTGCAGGAATCAACTCGCATCTGGGGATGTATCAGTATCATTTTGCTGGAAACTAACCGTTTTGTTTATAAAGCTTCCCTCTCTCTCTCTCTCGTGACTGAGTGGGCATCATGATTGTTCATTTCTATTTTCACTGGAACCCAGTTGAAGCCACAGTCAACATTTTATCTCCTTGTTTGTGTAATTGCATACCCGGCATGGCGCTGTGAACATCTCTCTCTCTTCTTCCTCTCCACGTGTCTTAGCAGAGTGTTTCCTCTTCTGTAGGAGTGGATGGATGTGCTCCACATGAAACCACAAGCTGCTTTAATGCCCATGGTGCAGGTGTGTGTTGTCCCTGTGTGCAGGTGGAGCTGAGTGTGTTATGCGCATCAATCTCTCCACTTGATGACTCTCCTCCCAGTGCTGCTCAGTAGTCTGCACTCAAAATGGACTCCTACTGAGAGAAGAGATCAGAGCTCATTCATTCACACACACACACACACACACACACACATTCTTACACCTATTGCATGCATATGTAAGAAACAGCACACAAAAGTGAGTGTACATCATGCATCATTGTCACATTCTAGCGATATTCGTTAGGAACAGCCATGCTTATGCTCATTTGCTGACTTTTACAGCTGTAGCCAGTTGTCTATATCTGCATCATTATACAAGCTCACCATCTCACACTCAATTAATCTGCATAAAAGCAAAGGATTTCCTATGCACTAGATATATAAAAAATGCTTTGGGATTGTTTAATTTGTGGACATGCATTGCATTTAAGCATTGAAAAGCCTATTATAAAAACTCTCCTAACATCCTCATTGTCACATCATTCTTTAGGAAAAACTTAATATAATCCTTTAATATATAATGTTAATGTATTTAATTATATAATTTATAATGTCTTTGCCATTTCCAATGTGATGTGACTTGCCGTCATCATTCAAATATCCTCAATCAATGATGGAATCAATTCTGACAATTTATTATTCTACCAGTGTCATAGATTAGTAGATTCCCTTTTTTTTTTTTTTTTTTTTTTTTGGAACTTTATATTTACATTTCCCCCTCCCATTAAACATTAGTTTTTTCTTTTTGTGATCTTTTTTGTATTCATTTAAGCCTTGTTTTCTATTTGCTTTTGTCGTCACCCTTTTAAAAAAATTTTTTTATAAAAATGGTGGCTCTAGGGTTAAGGGATCAAATCTTACAGTATGGAAAATGAATTAATTATTACTATTCTATTATCCACATTCTCCTTCTCCTTCACCGTTCAATTTGAAGCTTTCCCTTTGCCTTCTCTGACATTCTTCACTCTACAATCTTCCTCATTTTGTCAGAGTAGTATCAGAACTGAAGAAACAGAAGGGTTACACTTGACAAGCATTTCAAAGGATGACCACATAGAAATTACACTGTAAGGTGTACATATTGTGTGTTGCACTGGATTCCATCTTCTTCCATATACATGACAGTAGGAATCAATTTTTCTAGTGAAATGCTTTAAATTAGACACACATTTCTTCTCTACAGTGACTTATGTAAACGCAGGCTTCTGGCTTGTAGGTAGTCATGCTGGATGCCTGAACTATACTTGGCTCAGACATTACCTCCAGGCATGTGTAACTGTCTGTCACCAGGGCAGGCTTCAAATAAGAGCTGGACCCACAGAAATAGACAGCAGCATGGAGAGGATAATTATAAACAATAACCATAAAGAGAGTCTAAAATAACACTGGGGTAACATGCTCCAAATGCCAACAGCCTTCCGGCTGCCACTAGATAAAAGACTCGACTGAGCTGTACTGGTGCACTGGCCTTCTCCTAGAGTCATGGTGGAAGCACTTCTGTTTAGAGCACAGATGGAGCCTTTACTTAAAGTGGGCTATTCTGACATTCTCTCAGACTTCCTGACAGCTTGGGTTCTATTGTAGACAGTTCTGTGAAATGTGACTTGAATTAGTGTCCTCGCTCACTTACGTGCACTCTGCATGACCTAAATAGTCGTTTTAACAAAGCCAAATGTGTTTTCTGGCCAATATATCAATCCAAGTTCCACACCGGGAGCGGCCGTTTCCTTTCTGGGAGCCCTACCAATTTGTTGTGTTTGGTACCACTACATCTGGGTTTGATTACCAGATGCTACTGAAGTTCCTGATTAACTACAGTATAGCACATGTCTTAGATTAGGTCTGGATATATACTCTTCAGGGTGGTAGATCTCCAGGAATATGTTTGTGCTGCAATACTCTACAGCATGACACTTCAGCTGCTAGACAGAGTCAAAACAACTGTACCTAATATTCACCGGCTCCTCTGGGATTTAATGGGCGGTGTTTTGCCAGCCAGTTTTCTAGACCCTAACTACCCTAACAGACCAACTTCACTTCCTTTCCTAAGTTTCCTACCCCATGCACACTTCTTCCTTTTGTTGTCTTAATGATTAAATGGTGTTTGCAGTAAAGACATCATGAAATGGAATACCAACTCATTTTTCTTTCACAAGACGTATTGTTTCAGAAAATTTAGTTGCACAGGACCTTGGCTTTATCTTTACAATTTGAACTTGATTTGACTTTGCTGACTGTTTTAGTTCATCTTCCCCCCTCCCCCTGACAGTGACATAGCCCAATGTCAAAACTCCTTTTACACAATTTTTTTTATTTTTATTTTTTTTAAGCAGTCAGTCCACTGCTCAGACGGTGTCTGGGGAACAACATCGCGACAGAGTCACAGTTCCTAGTTTGAACATTTTTTTTTTTAAACAATGACTAGCGGAATCCTCATTGTTCAAGTCTGTTGTCAAATTTGGTGCCTTTGTGGAAGAACAGAGGTGGTGTCCCACTACGCCCATGAACAACATTACTCACATAACATGTAAAAGCATTTAGAGTTTAGTCTTGATCACTATGATTTAATGTAAACGATATTTACTAATAATGGCTGAAAGTATGAAAGCAGCCCTAACAGGTTTGGAACGGGATAATCTAGCTTTTTCCTTTAATGTTTTAAAGTGAGATACACATTCAGTAATTGCTTTTGACTTTAGACCAGGACTGCTGTTTCTTCATTTCCTTCATTATGATGAGTTTTGACTCTACAGTAGCAAGCCTCATCATACATACTGCACAGCTTCTTCTTTATGCTATGTGAAGACAGTGAGAGACATGTTTTGGACGTTTAAGCACAATATTTTATATGGCACATTTAAAGACCAATTATGCGTAAACTTAAACAAAAAAAAGATGGTTTAAAATGCTGCACAGGTTAAATCTGTAACCTCCCTTGCAGAGTTTTCTGGCTTATTATAGGGATTCTCCCCTTAAACAATTTGTGGAAGGCCCTGTAGAGAAAGGACTTGCATTGTTAGAGATATTTCTGAGAAGGAAATGAACTATTTAAACTTAGTCAAAGAAAATATTTTTTAACAAAATATATAATTATATAAATATAACCAAAAATTATATTTTCTAGTAGCAAATATTAGTTCTTTGTAGCTTTTTAAAGCTTTTTCAGCTTTTAAATTCACTAGACCCCCTGCATACCTAATGGCAATATTTATTCATTACTTAAATTTTTGTAATAATATCAGAGATACAATAATACAAGTCATCCACCCATCATGCATAGTGTTCACTGCACAAGCCACTAGAGGCAGTGTTTTCAATTCAATTTCAATTCAATTTTGTTTATATAGCTCTTTTAACAATGGTCATTGTCTCAACGCAGCTTCACAAAATTAAAAGAAGATAATGAAATGTGTAGGAGCAAGTAAAAATGTGTGCAGATTATAATGATTCGATTTTCCCTGATGAGGAAGCCAAGGGCGTTCCACAATTATTGGCACCCCTAACAATTCTGATAAAATAAATGTAATTGTGTAGCATTTTTGTATTTTTACTGTAATTTTTAAAGTTGATCCGAGTATCTAGAAACTTTTAATTAATAATTTTTTACTTGCTGTTTCCCTGTGGTAGAGCCCGATTTCTCTTATCCTCTTTTCAACATGGGAAAGACAACGCATTCAAGTCAGACAGGTGTGTGTCGGCCTTCATAAGTCAGACAATGGCTACAAGAAAATAGCCACTCGCCTAAACCTGCCCATATCTACAGTCAGAGGAATCATCAACAAGTTCAAAACAACTGGAACAGTGACAAACAAGGCTGGACGAGGACCCATGTTTATTTTGCCACCACGAATAATGAGGAGGATGGTGAGAGAAGTACAAAAATCCCCAAACCTCACTGTCAGAGAAATGCCTCAAAAAAGTGACATCTTGGGGTCACAAATCTCTATAACACCCATCAGATGCCATCTACATGCCAACAAGCTGTTTGGGAGGCATGCAAGGAAAAAGCCTTTTCTCAACTTCAATCACAGACATAAGCATCTGGAGTTTTCTAAGCGGTACTGGGACTTCAACTGGGACTGTGTGCTGTGGTCAGATGAGACAGATGAGATAGAGCTTTTTGGCAACAAACACTGTCTGAAAGAGCAGCCCATGCCCACTGTGAAGTACAGTGGAGGATCTGTGATGCTGTGGGCCTGTTTCTTTTCTAACCACACCACTCTGGGAACCCTGTTAGGGTGCACGGCATTATGAACTCTTTGAAATACCAGGATATTTTAAATCAAAACCTGGTGGCCTCTGTCAGTAAGCTGAAGATGGGCCGTCACTGGGTCTTTCAGCAGGATAATGACCCAAAACTTGTGGTGAAATTTACACACAAAATGGTTCAGCAGGCACAAAATCAAGCTCCGCCCATGGCCAGCTCAGTCCCCAGACCTCAAGCCAGTGGAAAACCTGTGGGGTGAGCTGAAGAGGAGAGTGCAGAGGAGAGGACCCAGGAAAGATTGTGCATAGAGGAATGGTCAAAGATCCCTATACCTGTATTCTCCAATCTTTTGAAATGTTGTAGGAGGAGATTAAGTGCTGTCTTGTTGGCAAAAGGGGGTTTTACGAAGCGTTAATATCAGGGGTGTCAATAATTGTGGCACACATTATTTCATGTAAAAATTTATATATATATCTCTACATCTAGGCATTTGGCAGACGCCCTTATCCAGAGCGACTTACATTTTTTTTTTAAATCTCATTATACATCTGAGCAGTTGTGGTTAAGGGCCTCGCTCAGGGGCCCAACAGGGACAACTTGGTGGTAGTGGGACTTGAACCTGGGACCTTCCGAACCGTAGTCCAAATACCTTAACCACTGAGCTACCCCTGACACGTGTGTGTGTGTGTGTGTGTGTGTGTGCGTGCTTGCGTGTCTGTGTGTGTGTGTCTGTGTCTGTGTGTGTGTCTGTGTGTGTGTGTGTCTTTTAGTGTTAGTGTACAGTCAGTACTGTACAGTGTCACGTGCTGCTCGGGCTTTATAAGCGGGTCTGTCGCTTTAAACCAAACTTGATCCCGCCGTGGAGCGCGCGCAGGCAGCACCGTGGCGCTTGAGCTGCACGCGCACAGCCGCAATCCGAGCAGATCGGGAGGGGGGGAAAAAAAATAAAATAAAAAAATAAAAAGTGCGCGTCACTGCAACATCACCACATCCGTCCGGTCACAGCGAGAGCACAAGACTACAGCGTTCCGGCGAGAGGACAGCCGTCACCGGTGACACTGTGTGGCGCGAGGAATCGGAGAGCTGCCTCTTTAACAGCTCAGTGTGCGTGTGTGTGTGTGTGAGAGAGAGAGAGAGAGCTGCAGTGCTGTTCCTTTAGCGCATCGGGAAATCTCGTCCATCAGTACAGCACATTCTCTCTCAAACTTCAGCCGTCAGAGACACACAGCACGCAGAAGGCGGAGCGCGAGCCGCGGCGGGAACAAGCATGGAGTAACCCGAGTGAGCGCCGGAGAGGAGAATCTGCGCTTCCTGGTCTATTAGAAACGGCGGTAGCGAGCGGACCTCCAGTCATCTTCCAGCAGGACTCGAGTGGACAGATAAGGACCACAAGATGTCCATTCCGGTAAGGAAATCAATACGAACTCTCCCGTTTTTGTGAATCTCGGCGCAGCTCCAATGTGTGTGTGTGTGTGTGTGTGTGTAAAACGAGCTGTTCAGTGTAAACGCATCACTCTGACACGGACCTCAGATGTGTAGATGAAAGCGCTGGAGTTGGGGAAGTTGCGCGTGGTGTGGCTCTGACACAGGGACAGGAGTTCCCCCTCAGATGCGCGAGCTGATTGTATTCTCCACTGCGCACCTGTGCAAACTCTACATACAGCAGTGAGAGAGGAGTAACACACCCCACACACACACACACACACACACACAGTGCACACTGCTGCACAACAGAGAGGGGGAAAAAAACAAACAAACAGTAATGTATTGGTCAGACTGAAAAGGGAAATGAAGTCGACACAGGCCTGTGTGAATGTGCAGGGTTTAGAGCGAGCGAGGTGCCTTCTAGAGCTGTGTAGTGACATTTGAGTGACAAGTTAATTGCTGGAAGGAGGGTTGTTTTCGCTTTTAAGTCGACCTTTCCTTTAGTGATTTTAATCATTTCCTGTGCAAAGTGGTTCTTTTAAAGTCACTGTGCAACAAACGCTGATTTTGGGTTGCAGAGGGGCCTGGTGCGTATCCCAGGAGACTTAGGGACACAAGGCGGGGTACACCCAGAATGGGTTGCCAATCCATGGCACTGTACACACACACACACACACATACTCATTCATACACTACAGGTAATTTTGGGAACCCCAATCTGCATGTCTTCAGACTGTGGGAGGAAACCGGAGTACCAGGAGGAAACCCACCAAGCACGGGGAGAACCTGCAGTTTCCATGCACACAAACCATCATGGATCATGGAGGTGCAAGGCGACAGTGCTAACACTAACTACGTGGTTAAATCCAACCCCGGGTTAAAGTCTCCTGAGCATGATAGGACATGGGATTGAGTTTTATCTACATTAAAACATCTACAACTGTGTATTATTTTAACCAGATAAGGTCCTGCTCTCTGGGCTCTGAGCATGACGAGGGCCCGAACCTTGTGAATGACAGAAATAGCGCGGCACCCAGATGGCGCGTAAGGCACATGCGCAACAGGCATAACACGTTGTTTATAGAGCCAACATTAGTCACAGGCTTGTAACTAATGAGAATGGAAACAGCCTCTGTGTTCGCAGCTAGAGCTCTGCATTTCAGAAAAAAAAACCAACATGTATTTTACTGTTGCATTGACGACTTTATAATTGAGATTGATGCCAAACATTTGCACAGATTTCTTGCGCTCATATCAGTTTATTCGCAGCAGCAGTGTAGGCGCGAGGCGGAAATGACGGTGAGTAACCTTGACAAAAGACGTCAGCAGCAGGTGAAGAGTAAACACAGTCGTCCGGCACGATGTCCGGACTGTGTCACGGAAACCTAATTCGTATTTCCATCATGCAACAAGTGATGTAACATTTCACGGGCCTGCCGTCTGTGTACAAAATGGCTGTGTACCCAGTCATCCAAAGGGCACACACAGCCAAAGTGTTATGGATAGAGCAGCATAACACTGGGCACTGAACTATCACAGTGCATTGCGGGATTTCCTGAAAAAACTGCATATGCTACACGATCCCATAATGTGCAAAGGACAATATTTTGCATTTGTCTTGTCAAACACGGGTGAAAGGGATGCAGGTAGCAGCAAGCAGACAGAACAAGCATGGCTACCAAAGGCTATATTAGGGAACACTAAGTGTGAGGCAGGAACACCCCAGGATGGGACCCCAGAACAGCCCAGTGTATCATGCACACATGTTCATCCATACAGTACCACGAACAGTACAGGATATGACATACGTACACCTTCCAGCATGTTTAGAGACATTCTTAGATAGTCGTAGTAATAATAATATAATAACACACAGTCATTTACATCGGCATTGTATGGTGCCACAGAACCTCAACCTTATAATAAACAGGGTGAAATGTTTTCTTCATGCTGCATGGTCAAGCTTTCTTTAATGTAACGGTTGTGGATGGAGTCCCCAGTGTTCACCCTGTAACAGGCCGAGATTCTGTAGAGAGAGAGCTTTGAACATTCTTGGTTCACATTTATTTGTCTTAATAATTTCATAAGAGGCTGGTGAGGTAATGATACAAGTGAAAGAAGAACTGTCTGATTTTAAGGATGTTCCATAACATAGCTATAAATAGAAAAAAAAAGAGGATGTATGTATCTTTTATGCTAGTACAGTGTGGCATCTTGGCTTAGTGGTCACTTCACACCTCCAGAGTTGAGGATTTGAATCTCGCCTCCGGTCTGTGTGCATGGCATTTGCATGTTCTTGAGGTGCTATAGTGCCGGGTCCCACTGCCCAGCGACATGTGGTGTAGGCTGATTGGTGTTTGCAGATTGATTATAGTGTGTGTGTGTGCTTATGCCCTGCAATAAGTGTATAGGCCCCAGGCTTAGATAGGATAAAAGGTATAGATAAAGGATGGGTGGGTATACTAGTACATTAGTAATAATCTTTTCTCTATAGAGAGACATTAGAGTAGTTCAGTAGTTCTTGCTCAGTACATTCGCACTAACTGCGTGCAGGAATTCTCCTTATGTGCATGGCAGCGTGTACATGTACTGACACGAATCGTAGTCTTACCTGAATTCATCTCAGACTCTGAAACGCTCATCCGTATGCATATTGATGGAAGATAGCGTTTATCGTTGAGCCCTTTGAGGTTTTTTCTTTTTTTTTTTTTTTGATTTATTCAAATTTGCCTGCCAGGTCCCATACATCAAGTGTATAAAAGTGCTGACGTAGAATCGATTGCTACCAGCGCTTGTTCTTTCATATGGATGGTAGAAGCTTATCAGACCTCTGTACCAGACATTCCCTGGCTCTCTACTCAACTCCTGCAGTTCAGTTTGGAAAGTTCATGTCTCTTTCTACCAGTTGAGTTGTGTAGCAGGAGGCTAAATGGGGCCTCTGCAGGGAATACAGCAGCCAGACACACACACATATATATATACTCACACACACACACACACACACACACACACACACACACATATTGCTCTGAAGCCTGACATTTGGTGCATGTCATAGATGATGCTTCACATACATATTAATAATCAGGCAAGGTAAGCCGTTGCATTCCAATCATCCCAGAGCCACCAGGGCCATTCGTGTGGGGGTTGCCCTGGAAACTAGAAGCCAATAGCCAGTCTTCATGCATGCGTTCCTTATTGGTTATGGAAAGATGCAGATTATGATGCAAGACATTTATACTATAGGATTCGAGCACATCCTAATGATGCAACTAAAGGATGCGCTACATGCTGAAGCTTGTTGAAGCCGTTGCGACACACATGCATTCCTCCAGAGATATGTTTGCGTACACTCTGTCTCTCTGTCCTTTTTTTTTTTTTCTCTCTCTCCCTCTCTCTCTCACACAGTCACACATCAGTGCTCTCAGCTTGCACGCCTGTAGCACATATGGTAGACACATCTTTATTCGCGTTTAATGATTGAGGAGTCCTCTGCCTTTCCCAAGTCTACATACACACAGGAAGAGTCTTTATCCAGCAGTCAGCCGGCACAATCATTTGTCTGTGGATGACAACTCAGCAGAAACTGCTGCAGGTATAGACATTAGAAATCTCAAAGAATATATTTATATCTCCACATGGATCTTTACGTTTTACTCGTACAGTGCCGGGAGATTATGGAAAATATTTCTGCTTATTGAAGAAAGTTGAATACTGTAGAGTGCCATACCATAAAGACACCGTAATGTGTCATATACTGTACACCAGTGAAATACACGCATAAAGGACAGCTGAAGTTTCTTGTAGCCATTCCAAGAGAGACCCTTTCCCTCGCTTTTTCACAAGTGTGTGTGTGTTGGAAACGAGAGATTAATGGGATTTTTCACATGCACTGCATTCATC
Source organism: Clarias batrachus (assembly GCA_003987875.1). Lineage (NCBI taxonomy): Eukaryota > Metazoa > Chordata > Actinopteri > Siluriformes > Clariidae > Clarias > Clarias batrachus. Next base: position 188,226 of record QMIH01000114.1, read on the forward strand.
TCTGCAAGAGGCTGATCAAGGAAAAGAAGCAGACCTGCGGTGGGAGGTTATAGATGAAAAAGTGGCATAAAACTTACATTCTTGTGCCGTTCTCTGATGGTGAGTAAGTTTGTGCATGGGTGTATTGTTCGGTTTAAGTGATAGCAGGAGTGAAAGAAAATCTTTCTTTGATATAACATGGGAAGGGAATGCGGGGGTATGGAATTCTTCTGTGTGTATATGTGGGAGAGGCTGTAGGCTGGCACCTGGGCATATTTTGTAGTCTGGTCACACAATCTCACTTTCTCACTCTATCATAGACACTCTCTCTGTCTCTCTTGGCATTTTTATGTACTGTTCAGGACTGCTTTTGAGCATGTTTTTGTTTATACTGAGAATTACAGATAAATTGACAGTCTAAACATTCTCTAATAATGTGTATGCTCTTTCTTCGCTCTTATCCCACCTCTTATACACTTATATATCATTTTTTATATTTTTTTAAATGCTCGAAAAAAAAAATATTCCCCAACCAATTCTTTCATAAATCTAACTGGAAAATCTTTGTCCATTTGTTATTATACACGGCCTGGCCAAGAAAAGTTGGTGCTGTGGAAGGGCCTGGATCAAGATTGCTGGAATTTGGTTTGGGACTGTCCAACATGTTATTCAAAACTGGAATGATAAAAAATGTATCAATATATTTAAATTAAGGGCAGAATTTTGCACCTAAGTAAAAAAATAAATAAATAA
>QMIH01000114.1:189061-202044 GCA_003987875.1 Clarias batrachus
TATATATATATAAAAGTAAAGTATGGTAATTAAACTAAGAATTCTATGTACACTAATTAAATAGAAAGTGGCTTCACGGTGGTGTAGTGGTTAGCACTGTCGCCTTGCACCTCAAGGGTCCGGGTTCGATTCCCGGCCAGGTTTGAGTGCAGTCTCTGTGTGCATGGAGTTTGCATGTTCTCCCCGTGCTTGGTGGGTTTCCTCCCACAGTCCGAAGACATGTAGGTTAGGCTAATTGGCGTTCTGAAATTGCCCAGTGGGTGAATGAGTGTGTGAGTTGGTGTATGTGTGTGTGCCCTGCGATGGATTGGCACCCTGTCCAGCGTGTACCCCGCCTTGTGCCCTAAGTCTCCTGGGATAGACTCCAGGCCCCCCATGACCCTGAATACAGGATAAAGCGGTATAGATGATAAGTGAGTTAGTAAATAGAATGTACTTACAAACTTTATTTAAGTAAAATAGACATCAAAAGGGCATCAAAGTGGTGTAGTGGTTAACACTGTGGCCTGACACCTCCCGAGTCGAGGGTTTGATTCCTTCTTCCTGTGCTTGGTGGGTTTCCTCGGGGTACTCCTGTTTCCTCCCACAGTCCAAAGACATGCAGATTAGAATAATTGGTGTTCCCAAATTGCCCGTAGTGTGTGAATGAGTGTGTGGTGTGTGCATGCGTGCTCTGCCATGGATCGGCACCCTGTCCAGAGTGTACAGTATTCCGCCTTGTGCCCGATGTTTCCTTGGACAGGCTTCAGGCTTCCTGCGACCCTGTATAGCATAAGCAGTAAAGAAGAATTAAGACATCAAATAGAAGAATTAAGACAAAAGGTAAAAGCTACACATTTTACACACATTTTATTGAGTGCAGAAGAAATCGGAGATGACGTAAATGCTTTGGGAAGTTGCATCTTAGAAATCGACAGTAGTGATGACAGTCAATAGAAAAGATTCATAGTGAAAATGAGAGCATTTCTAAACACACACACAGTGTGATGGGAACTCACAGGATTGGGACTAAACAGCGGTGTACCATAAAAAATAAAAAAAACAGTAAGGCCCAGTAATGGAAAAGGTCATTGGTCTGATGAGATTTCAGAGGGAAGAGGGAATAATTTTCAGACATGCATTAGATACCACCTTCCGCATAGGAATCAAAGCTAAAGGCAGTCAAACAAAATATTACAGTGTGTGACTTATTTACCAGGTATGTTTTTTATACATCCACTTACATTAACTTGTCCAAGAAGGTAACATTATATTCTTATTATTATTATACAAATTGTTAAAGTCTAGTTCTAAAAGCCATATGGAGGATGGATTTCATTTTTTTTGGATTTTTTCCCCGATTTTCGAAATTAGTCATGTCCAATTCCTCCCCGTCACTAGGGGGCTCCCACATTAAGGCTAGATCTTTTTCTAAATGCTCGCTCACACACCGTAACACACTTACAGCCCCTGATTGGCTGCAGAGACGTGATTAATATGGGAGCATGAAGTACCGCTCGCCCCTCCCTTCTCAGAGAGCTCGGCCAATCAGCTCTCTCTCTAGACCTCCGGCTGCGAGAGGTTACAGCATCACCCGGGAATCGAACTCGTGATCTCCGGATGATAGGATGAGCTCTTTACCACGGCGCCACTCGGAGGTCATGGTTGGGTAATTGTTAATCAAAAACAGTTGCAGCGCAGAATTGAATGGATTGTAGGAGATCCAAACAGAACCATCACGGCTACAAGTTCCAGTGAAATTGTGTCTGTTTTCTGAATGAAATTGAGACGTACATGCAGAATAGAAGACGTTGTTCAAGTTAATCAGGTCTTTGAACCTGATGTGAGTTTTCGAAAAATGGCTTGTATTTGAAGTGCTTATGAAACTATTAGGTAGCGCTGTTTAAAGCGTGTAGTCCCTGATTTAAGACATCTGCTTTCTCTTTTCCTGTCTTCTTTTTCCTCTTGTACCCCATCGCTTCACCCGGTGCCAGTATTTTGGGTTCCTCGACGTCATTTTCTCAGGGAGCTCTGATTTCCTGGGGTGTGTGTGTGTGTGTGTGTGTGTGTGTGTGTAGGTGCATGCATGCATTGTTGAGGTGCTGTGCTGTGTGTATTTGCCGTGGTGGTGGGAACAGCTCACTGTGAAATCCAAGCACAGCCCTGCAGATTTCAAAGCCTGGTGTCGGTTTACTCAGCGTAGCGTCAGAGACAGACACGGACGTTGTTTCGCTCCCGATAGTGTGCAGAGGCAACATGGCACAGGCAGGTCTGACCCCTCCGTATCGAGAAATACTTTGTGTGATTCGATCAAGAGTATCAGGGACTGTGAGAGTAGAGTGTAGCAGGTAGAGCTGGCGTGTTTCGTAGCCCCAGCTGTGACGGCGTCTGTGTGAGTGTGTGTGTGTGTGTGGTGTGTGATTCTGCTGAGTTGCTAATGAAAGACAGGGGTATCTGGCTGATTCCATTGTTAGGCTGTGAACTCGGTATAACCCATTCTGTTCCACTGCGGTGTAAATCTCTTGCTCTGGTGAGGACCTACATGCGTGTGTTTGCAAGGCTGTAGACTTTAGTGTGCGCTAACGGATATTTGCATGTATTGTTTGCAGATTTTGTTTACTGCTCAGGGGAAGAGAAGTAGAGTAGGATTGTGCGTGTGTGTGTGTGGGATATTTTCAGTTACCTGCTGTCCTGCCTCGTTGTTTTGTACATCCTCATTCACTGCAGCTGGGAATTTGAAAGAGAGACGGAGACATGGTATGTGTGCCAAATCGTCCCGTCGCTGCTGCTGTAAATCTGCCGACTGATGTGCATGGTAGGAGTGTTAACAGCTGCTCATCGATCATGCCTGGCCTGTCTCCGAGTCGGCTACATGTGTTGGCGATGGGGTGGAGGAGCAAGCACTCACCGGGCCTTACTTATCCCTCAATCAGCCAGTCAATAAAGGAACGAGAGAGCGAGAGAGGGAGAGTCAGAGTCTGTGGATTGATCCTCATTTAAAATGCAAGCAGCTGAAATGAGCAAGCAGCAGCCGTGTGTGCAGCCAGAAGAGAGGGAGGAAAGGCAGGATGTGAGATGCATGAGCAGGAAATATCAAGCGAGCACATGGTGAAAGAGCAAGAGCGAAGGAAGAAGAACACGGCAGAGAACTGAGCGAGCAGCAGTGACGTCAGGGATAAGAAAAACGAAAAACTGGAGCAAGGGTGAGATGGAAGATGAATACAAAGCCGGAGGCAGTGCACCTGCAATATCACCAACCTTGAATTCACCAGTCCAGGAAGAAAGCTGCAGTATCGAACAGTAAATAATGCGCATGCGGTAAATTGGACATAAATGAGCAATATAATAGTGCAATGTGCAAGACAGAGAGTGATAGAACAAGATGTTATTGAACACGCAGCTCAGATTTTAGATTACTAACGCTATGGAGCATCAAATTCATCTGAATGTTATTATACCAGGCAATTCATACTCTAGTGAATGTTAATATACCAGAGCAATATTAATATATTATATTATATTAAATATATATATATATAAAATGTATATACAGTGGAACCTTGGATTACGAATGTCAAAACACTTGAAAACCAAATCGAATTTTCCCATAAGAAATCATGGAAACTCAAATAATTCATTCCATAGTCCAAAAAAAAAAATACATACAAAATATAAAGTAAAAATAAAACAAATTAACCTGCACTTTACCTTTTCCTCCCCTCCCCTCGCCTACTTCACATGGTTACAGTGTTATAGTAAACAGTATACACGTGCACGGATGTTGATTATATCAGTAGGAGACGAGCACTAAGACCGAGCAGGGGAAATGATTACCCACAAGAGGAGAGAAAAAAATAGCCAATGAGCATCCAGTGCACCCGGTCCACGGGACCCAGCAGGCAAAGAGCTCAAGCTTGCTGACCCGGTCTCTAAACTCTCCAGATCTCAATCAACTCAAGCACCCATGGGATGTGACGGACAAACAAGTCCGATTCACTGACGCCCCCACAACCCACAGCACCCAAAGTATTCCCTGACAACATCCTCGTGCTAGACACCATAGCAAACCCCCAGAGGCCCTGTGGTGCCACGCCCAAAGGGGCTAGAGCCATCCTGTTGCAAAAAAGGGGAACCCGATACCTAGGTGATTATAATATTAATGTTTTTAATGTTGCAGCTGATCAGCATATATACTCTAAATATGAGCATTGCGTTTACTGGCGAAAGGACGGGTAGCATACACAAAATTTCAGTTATGAAAGTAAACTGCAAAATACCACAATTGAAAAATCTAATTCAAATAAATTCTAATAGTCTAATGGGGCGATGTGAGGTCACTACTGCCAGTCTAGTTGAGAAGATTAAAGCCTGCATTCTAACGAATAATCCTTTATAAAACACCCTGTTGTTATACACTCATAATCCTAATCCTAAATGCACGCTCAGGTTCTGAAGGTTTACCGGAAGTGCAAAAATGTTATGTTTTTGTGAGTGTTCACCTAGCAACCAGATAAAAGCACCTCCTTACAGTAGCTAGCCAAAAGTGTCACGAATATACAGCATTAGCACGTTGCCGCCGCTGCAAGCCTGCACAGGATATGCAGTAAAAATGATGGATGGATGGAAGGGTAATTCCGTGTATTTTGGTATACATACCCTATAACATGAACATGAGCAGAAGGAGATTGAAGTGATGGGGTGAAAATAAAGCTTGACATGACCTGCATATGAGCGATGAGTTAACATGACCCTAGCTTCCTGAATGAACAGACAGGGACGTAGGGCCGACTCTATCCCTCTCCTTTTATAAAGCATGCTCGGTCACTACGCCCAGCTTTTACTGCGTTTTTTTTTCTTTCTTTGTACGATATCTGCCTTATCTAACAGAATCACTTGAGGCACTTCATGCTGCTTCATTCTGCACACCGTGTGTAAATAGTCGCCGTTTTGCCTGATATTGCAGACGGTTGCAAAATGCAACAGATTGCGAATTACATCATTTTTATCTTCTGCTGTCAGCATCTAACCTCTGATGTTGCTGATGCGATGAGACTTCACAGGCACATGTAAATCTAAGCATGGGCTTAATTGTTTACCCTGGTCTTAATCATGACTGATGATAAAACGTACGAGGCTTGTAACAAAAAACAAATACAAAGAAACACGAGTCGATTTCATAGCAACGACTGTAACGCTGGTATTCGCCTCCATTGTAAGTGAATTAATGGCTATTGATGCCTTCGAAGCGACTGTTATTGCTCCTAGTTTGCATGTCACTCATGGCCTGTAGCGCCAGAAACAAATGAATATTTGTGGAATGAAGTCGGTTAATGACTAGTCGTGTTGAAATGCTCTGCAGGGCATGAAAATAGCATCACTCGTCTGCGCTTTAATGAGCTCGAGTGTGTCTGGGTCTTTATTACGTTCCTGAGAGACTTGAGCACCAATCAGCTCTCCGCGTGTGTGTGTGTGTGTGTGTGTGTGTGTGTGTGTGTGTGTCCATGTGTGCGAGTGCATAAAAAGAAAAACAGCATGACGATTTGTATGTTTGTGTGTTTAGGTATTGTATAGGTGTATATGAATGTCCATAAGTCTGTGTGTGTGTGTGTGTGTGTGTGTGTTCTTCCAATTTGCCAAGTATGATCTATACTGTGGCAGGGTGAATCAGCTGCTACTGTGTGGAGACCTACTAATCCGTGTGGAGGTTAACCGCTGCTCCCTGCATCACGCTGGCCGAATTAAAGCAGAATGTCTGCACCGTCCAATTCTATTTCATAATAATTGATGACTTATTCCAGATAAAAGGTACATTCTTTTCTACATGTTGTAATAAAGCTGATGCTCCTGCTGAAGGATGTAGGCTGTGAGCTGAGATTGTGTAGTCTAGTTGCGGTCTAATCGTAATGGACTCGCTTCCAATAAACTATGTGAGCCGTGCATAATTAATGCAATTTATTTTAGCCAACCTGGGAATAGATGAGCAGGGCTTTCAGTGCCTCCTCGATACAGCGTGACCTCCGTCACCGCCTAAACTCGTAGACGCAAACGATGCAGCATTATGCAGGTGGAAATGTCTAATACGAAGCTTGTCAATGTTTCCTCTCCCTTGTTGACCTTTTCTGCGATGCGAGCTGCTAGGTGGAGGTGTGTTTGGGGATTTATATCCTATAAATCAGAGACTGGAGTGTGTGTGTGTGTGTGTGTGTGTGTGTGTGTTGATGAGTAAGAGAATGAGTTTGGGAGTCCAACCAGATCGGGCAAGCGGCGCACCAGGAATGCATTCCGTACATCCGCTGTAGGGCGACCTTTCACACAAGCGCTGTCCCTCTCATCAGTGCTGAAGGATTAACGTTCGACCCAATGTTTTTAAGAAGTGCCGTTTTTCCGTTCTGCCTTCCCGTGCCTGATGGCCTCTCCAGTGCCGCCCTCAGGATTAAACCACGGGATAATGGAAGGATTCCGCACCCTATTACCACTACTGCTGTGGCAACAGCAAGTCATTTACGGGCAACAAAAGCAGCGTTATTTGATAGGAAATTGATTCAGGAATGTGGGCTTTTCGATTCCACGCATGAGATTGTGGCTCTTCTGAGCCTCGTGCCGGAACGAATCTGCCAAATAAATAAATAAATAAATAAATAAATAAATGTGCAAATAAATATAGATGAATGCATGGAATTGAAACGAATTTATTAACATTTCTCGTGACGAGATTATTATACGACAACTGTATGCTTATTAGCTCTAGGTTCGAGCATTAACATTTTACAAAACAAAACAAAAAAAAAACGATCATTTTTGCTTGAACAAGCCTCTGGCTCTCATTGCAATTGCGAATGTATTCGTATATATTAGAGCGCACAGCCGTATCCTTAGTGTTTGCTAAACGCTGACTCTGATTCTTTTTTCTTCCACTTGACACGGCATGTGTGTATCTCGTTAGGCAGTCAGTGATACAGCGTCTCTCCTGCCAAGGCTGATCGGCTCACGCCTCAGCTACCAGCTGCAAGGCCAGCGCAGCCTCTGAGCCGACCGCGACAAACACATACGGTAAAAAAAAAAAAACCATTAATCCTCTTCAACTGCTTTTTTATACTCAGGACAGTATTTCACTCTAAGTCAGCAGGGTGCAGAGTTTTTATGATCTACCATAAGGTACCCATAAAGAGGGAAAATGACGGATTACTGTAAATTCGGGAGCAAGCGATGTGATGAATGCCGCGGATTGGAGAAGGATGCCCTTTTAAAGGCACAGACGTCAGAAGGCTCAAAGCAAAGGCAGGGATTTCATGTAACGCTCAGCATGCTTGAAATCCGTTTCGTGTTTCAGTCGTCACGGCGCCGTTCGAGCAGCTTTTACAAGTGTTTTTTTTTGGTCTTTAACTGGAAAGAGTTTTGCGGTGACTAATAACTGAAGCAGCCTACGATTTTGAGTTTCGGAGATTAGTCATGAATCAGCACTAACTGGAACGATGTGTCCAGAGCTGCACGTGAGTGGAGGACCACATGGATTTCCAGAGATCAGGTACCAGATATCCGTGTAATAAACATGCCTGTGCAACAGAAGGCATTGTTTTGCTCTGTAAAGTGATAGGTGTCAGGGTTTAAGATGTGTTTAACTAGTATGCTTAGCACTACAGAGGGCTGGTAGCATCTGTACTGCACCAAAACACTGAAATTATAGGCTTCAGGTGAAAACACCATGTTTTTTTTTTTTGTACAGAGTCTATAATTTAGGGAGCATGAAGGGGCCTTGTTATCCGTTTCTACAGTATAGGGGTCATGGATGAATAACTGTGCAGGTGACAAAAAAAAAAGAAGAGGGTCACGTGTAAATCATCCCATTCGAGAGGTTCCCTTTGATTCTTCTAGCCTGTGAGAATTTATGTTTGCTGCTTATTTAGTTGAGCTCCATCAATAAGGGACTACTCTAAATCTTAGCTGTTCTCAGGCTTTAGGGCATGCGTTTACCTTGAAATAGGAGTCGTGTCATGGGAACAGATACTTTCTTATTGGTCACTTGGAGTGATTCAGGGACTCCCCGGAGGATTACGGCTAGTTTGCCTCACTCTTCCTCCTGAAATCAGTAGAAGTTAAATGACAAGTTCATTGTGACAGCGACAGTATTCATATTGAGGTGTCTTATATGCTAGAAATGGTACAGATTTGAGAAGAGAACGCCACTCATATCTGATTCAGCGGAGTAAAAGTTTGAGCCATCGGTCCTGGCCCGTGTTCCTCGCGCTGCTTGCCTAGTGTGTAATCCGTTCGGCTGCCGTCTCTGCGGCAGACAAAGAGAATTGGTTTTGAACCAAGAGGGCAAGCAATTTACTCCTCATTCACAGACTATTCTCCACCTTATGAGAAAAAAAAAGAGAAGATAGCAGAGTTGGGATTGGAAAATGCCGGAAGGGGGAGGGGGTCTGAGTGGGAGAATATAAGGAAGAGGCAATACCGCAGATGGAAGATAAGTGTTAAGATGGAAAAATTAAAGGCGGAAGCGACATATGTATAGTGTAAGTCAAGCCTGAAATATGTGAGGAAGGAACGAACGCCGTGAATGGAGGAGCACTGGAACACTCCTGACACGCTCAGCAGCTCCACGGTTCACGTCCGAGGCCCTTAAGTGTCTGCGCGGCACGACGCTGTGTTGTCCCACATTCCGTTCCGTGACATGAATTCACATCACATCGACTGATAAACACGCCCGCTGGCCATTTATCACTTCCAAATTTTCTGCTCGCTGGCCTTTAAAACCAAAACAGTCTTCGCTGAACATTCCTGCTGCGTTACCACTACGTCGTCTGCATATTTAGGCAACAGTGAGAGGTCGGAAAGCTGGAACGCAACCTTACTTTCCATCTCTGTCTCCTTTCCTCTCCCTAAATTCGAGCCCAGAGTTCGGTCCCTCGGCAGAGACTTGAATTTCCCAAAAGCCTGGGCTAAACCTTTCAACAGTCAGTCTGATGCGAGAGGGGACGATTATGTGACACGTATTGTGGAAGTCTTTTTGCCAAATGGCAAAGCGTCCCTTAAGATGCTGCCGCCACTCGGATCAGCCTCGGCCTTGGGACTGGGCAACGCGCACATGCACACATACAAACATACAATGCAGCGGCTTCTGTTATGTACAGGAAGGCGTTTTTGCTATGCAGTGAAGTTTTTTTTTTTTTTTCCGGCTTCTTTACACGTTGCACCCATATTGTGTCGTTAATTTAATAAAACTCAGCAACATAATAACGTGGCTCTCAATGTTTCAATTGTAAAAATGTTAAATTCAGAGCATTTTTCACACTGTAGTCAGTAACGTCAGTATTTGCTGAGAAATTTGACCACACACATGGTTGTTTGTAGCATCGCAGTTGCAAGAAACATTAAACGGTTGCAGATCGTTAATGACGCAGCTAATCTGACCCCTTTGTTCCCACACACACTTACAGTAAAGGACATTCCCGGCCAGATACAGGTTCAAATCCTGGCTCGGTGCTTTCGACTCTCCATCAGAGGTAGTGAGGAAATGGGCTGAAATGAGGCAGATGGATATCGTTCTCCTACTCGCTCAAGGGCAAGCAACACCCCCCCCCCTTCCTCTTCACCTCTGCACTTGCCCACTGGAGTGAGCAGAACTCCATTCGTTACTTACACTGTGTGTTCGCCTCTCATTACTTTAGAATTCCTTGAAAAGTTTGTGTTTATTTGGTTTCACTGATAATTATATGCACAAAAAGAATCTAATCTGCTAACCATTATTGGCTATGTCCTGTTTGTCTTTGCCCAGGTTTGCACAATGTCCCAATATACCACGTTCTCATCCGTCTTCTTGTCCTCATGCTTGTCCGGTCCTCTCTCTCTCTCTCTCGTGTGGATGTCAAACAGTCCCTCCCATGGCCTGATTAAAGCCTCGTGCTTGCTGATCAGTGTGTGCTCAAATGGCTGTCTGATGGCAGATTGATGATGCATGCAGGGTGTGTTCCGGTGAGTGAGCGATGTGCATGTCAGTGAAGGTGTGAGGACACACATGCACACAGATGCATAGATGTACACACATATCCTCCGGCTGTTGACACATTGAAAGCAACGGAGGTGGCACCAGCTGGAAGAGGTATTGTTCAGGCGTCCTGCGCTTTTCCTCTTTCTACGTGCTGATGTGGCCGTTTCACACTGCTCGTGGTGTGTGTGTGTGTGTGTGTGTGTGTGTGTGTGTGAGATGGAGAGAAAGAATACAGGAGAATAATGGAACTGGAAATATCGATCTAATAGTGGACGATTCCGTGTGTCCGTATGTGTGTTTGTGTGTGTGTGATCATAAAGTCTTTGATATCCCTATTGTGTAAGTGACTGATGTCAAAATGAGATTTTTTTTTGTTGTTGTCTTTTTTCGGGCGTAGAAGTTTACACGCAGCCATATGTTTGTATGCTAATATTTCCTTTCAGCTGTAATCATGATCGTGTTTCAGCTCACGCTCTTTTTAAATTCTAATGATTATTCCGTCGTGCTCCACCAATTCAAATGGCAAATAGCTTAAATAGAAATAACTACCTCATCTCATGCAAATATGTCTGCGCAGTCCGTTGGGTCTTTAATTTCTTTTCGCTGTGCTGTCTGTTGGAAAATCTCTTGCTAGTGGATTTTGCTTGCAGATTACCTGTTGCTCATCCCTCACAAGCAGACGTGCTTCACATACACGCTCCTTAATGATAGGCTCCCCGTGCGCGCTCGGACCAAATTACAGGCATGGGTTTGGTGTAGAGGACACTCCGCATTGCAAGCCAGGAAATGCTTGACAGCATGATCTTGCAGCCAATGTCTTTTTTTTTTAGTTTTTTTTTTTTCTTCTTTAATCTCTTTTTAGGAAATTATTTTTCCAAGATTTTTTCCATGACTTTCCGTGCTTATAAAAAGACACACAAACATACAATCCATTTCTTAATCAGTTATCATTTGATCACAAAAACTATACGCATATACACATACCATCACACATGTTACATATCCACATAATATCACAGGTTTGTAAACTATGTATATAAATAGTGTCAACTATTGTTTTGTACATCAGTTTCAGGACTGTGCAAAAGACTTGAGTCCCCTTATTTCTTCATATTACGCTTCCAAAGTGCAAGACTTTCTTGTATTTTTAATATAATCTTACGAAATAGTTCTCCGGGCTTTATGAAAGACTCCTTTGGCTCTCATTATACTTACTTCAAGTTATGGCTCTTATTTTCAGCCCACTCCTTGTACCTGAGCAGTTTCATAGGACTATTTGTAATTGTTAAGCCACACAGTGACTTATGAATCAATCAAGCAATAACAACCATCTAACTTCAGACACGAACCAGGTGATGACAGATGATCAGGGCGGTGATTAGTCTACTGGTGATGCTGAATGTTGAGTGGTTGGAACAGACGAGAGGGGAAATGAGGTTGCTGCTGAGGTTAAAAAACAAAAATCTATTTTTAGGTTCTTTTGTAAAACATTTATTAATTTCGTCCATTTCTTTAATTGAATCTACATAATTTCATTTAATATGAAGAAATGAGGTGTGGCTCAACACTTTTGCCCAGTTCTGTATATGCCATATATGACATGGTCTGCTTCGCTAACCATTTCATCCATACATCAGTAAAATAAAAAATACAACAAGTGCGCTTAAGTAGACTGAGAGGACAAAATATTATAATACAAGGAATCAGTCACTTAGTAGGGTTTGAAAAAAAAAAAACACTTTTCCCCCCAGAATGTACTATTAATTATAACATAATATTAAAAAACATTGTGGTCTAAACAGGAAATGTCGCAGGACTGTTTTGCTGTTTTGCGCTTTTCCGAACGATGTTGCTGATAAAATCGTGTCTCACCTTCATTTCTATCTGCAATCATGTGAAACCAGATGCTCTATTGGTCTTTGCAGTTAGCGTCACTTTGATGACACGTTTACCTCAAATAGCCTCCATTATCCTATTTACCGCCGCTGCTTTGATATTAGTAACACTCCTGGTTGTGTCGGTGTGTGTGTGTAGGTACAAGATGTCTTTGGTATCAAGGGGTCAGGAACAGCTGGAGCGGAGGCATAAGAACACGGCTGAGTGATTCGCTTTTCCTTATCTCGCAATCTGAGACATCACGTCCACGCCGAGCATGCGCACTGCACTGCACTGTCCTCAGCCAGGAAGTGGGCCAGACTATTGTTCAGACTGGTGGCACAGACACAGGGCACGTATTGTGCATTTGTATGCGAGAAAGAGAGAGACAGGAGTGTGAACATATTTGTGTACAATTAATTTTAAATGCAAGGTTTTTTTTATTTTTTTTTTATCTATGTGTATGTGTGTGTGTGTGTGTGGGGGGGGGTGTTGGGTAACTCCACTGGAATGTTAATGTGGAAGTCTGTTATCAAATAAACACTGAGAGAGAGAAAGTGGCCACGTAACCAGAATCAGTGTGGTCATTTTAAGCAGCACTAGGACCGACACAGGATAATAACTTCACTGGCAGGACTTTTTGTTTTGGCACTGTGCATTAGTACGCTGCTCTATTATGTAAAACAGTGAGGTTTTATAAGGCAAAACAGTTCATTCCTGACATTTGAGGAGAAAACAAATCTAGGTTTGGAAAAACTATATAGTGTGTTTCTCGATGTGCTGAAATGTAACCACTTACCTGTACGTTGTAACAAGAGACTTTTATGTTTAAACAATTTGTCTATACACAAATATCCAGAGGTAATATGATTATGTCATACATAGGATAAAGTGGGCGTAATGGCCCACAGGAGGATTAAACACACAAAATAACACAAAACTATATATACTAGGCAAATTAGACACAAATACACAAATTCTTAATGCACATATATAATATTTACATATATAATAGCTGTCTGAATTTCTAAGCAGTATGGATGAGAAGCAATTACATATATATATATATATATATATATGTGTGTGTGTGTGTGTGTGTGTGTGTGTGTGTGTGTGTATATATATATATATAAATGTA
>QMIH01000114.1:206554-236825 GCA_003987875.1 Clarias batrachus
ACACACACACACACACACACGACACACACGACACACACACTCACACACACACACACACACACACACTCATTCACTAGCCCTCACTCCGAACATTTACAGACATTACATTACAGTATTTCAGGACTGTACACCGATGATCTGTTGTTCTTAAAGGATGTTGGTTTTCGCTAAAGCATTGAATCCTAAATCTGCTTCCAGAGTATTTAGTCTTTCTTTCTTTCTTCCTTTCTTTCTTTCTGGTATGTTTCAAAAATAAACACGGCTAAGAACCTCCTACGTTAACATTTGAGTGACACGGCAGATGACCAACTGCCGACCTTTTCCCACAGCGCGCTGGCAAACCTGCCTGATTATCTTGTTTACTCACCACTTAGTGCTTCATACATAACCATTTAATAGCTTTAAAAGTCGCGAGTTAAGTGACTGAAATGCAAATGATGTTTGCTTTCCCACTGCATTTCTTTTCTACTGAAAGCTGGAGCTCGGAATAATGTTTACTCACAAATCTGGAGAGCCATTCAGAAGGCAGGCTTTAGCATTCTAAAGATTGCGACCAGAGAACGGCACAAAAGACGCTAACCTGTGGCTAGCGCGTCTGCGACCGAGCCGATGAGGACGCGTCTCTTCAATGTGTTTATTATGGCCATTAGCAGTGTAGCTCCTGTTCGGTTGAGTGTTATTGCCAGCAAAGCAGTTGTTTCTCCTTAGAATGCAGTTCATTTAGTCAGGAATAAGCTTCCCACACCTCCCTGCCTTGTTCATGTTCATTAGGTTTACTCTGGCATGACAGTGGAACCATGCTGCCCGTTCCAAGCTCATGCCATCACTCGTTTTTGTTCCAGACCAGCGTTGTTTTGATCCTGAAAACCGGCTGAATTTCTGGGCAAGAACTAGCGTTTTCGTCTTGGAATAGTTGGAACAGTTGTTGTTTGTGATTTTTAAAAAATACCTATCTTTCTCAGTCTGTCTGCTCAGTGTTTGCGATTTTTGGTCTGCGTTTGGCTGCTGTGTATTTTTGGATCACTTTCCACTCCTCTCAAGAGCCCCTTTAGCACTTTTCATCCCAATTCATGTCTTTAGCTTTAAAACCATTTTATCCAAAAAATGACAGCTGTATCAGGAGTGTAAAAAAGTATTTGCCCCCCCCTCCCTCCTTTTTTCATATTAGTTACGCTTAAATCATTTAGATCATCAAATAAATCATAATATTACACGAAGATAACCCTAGAAAATACAAAGTGATTTAACAGGACTGGCAGTAATCAGGCCTGGGTGTGGCACAAACAAATTACAGTGCTTTCATGAGTTAGCCAGGGGGCAATTACTTTTTCACATATGGCCAGTAGGTTTGGACAGGGTTTTACCCTTACTAAATGAAATCATCATTTAAAAACTGCATATTAAAAACTGTGTATTTACTCATCTTGAGTAACTTTGTGTAATATTACATTTTCTTTGATGATCTCTATCATTTAAGTGTGCAAAATAAGTAAAGAAAAGAAAAGAAAATTAGGAAGGGGGTAAATACTTTTTCACAGTACCACATGTGTACAAGGCCATATATACACTTAATTCTTTGTAAATGCATGCCTGCATATAGACCATAGACCTGTGTGTGTGTGTGTGTGTGTGCGTGCGTGTGTGTGTGTGCGTGTGTGTGTGCGTGTGTGTGTGCGTGCGTGTGTGTGTGCGTGCGTATGCGTGCGTGTGTGTGCGTGCGTGTGTGCGTGTGTGCAAGAGTGTGTTCAGAGGTCAGCTGGGCTTTATGATGAGGCTTGCGTGCTTTGTGTGTAATTCGCTGTGGTGCATGGGCACAGAAGAATGTTGACTGTGTTATCAGTTATCAGTGGAACTGGAGCACATTAGGCGTCCTCGCCTCTCCTATTTTCTCCCCACCACATTTCTCATAGGGTCATTGGTAACCGGTCACCATGGCAACTCTCGTGGCCTTTCTAGCCAATGGCAGTGGGGCATTGGGTGGTCGTGCCTTCATACGTACCTTCATACTGTAAATGTCTATATAATGGCGGAATAGCAACAAAGAGCAATAGCAAACGCTAAAGACACAGGAGCTTCCCTGTGCAAGGCTGTATCATCCAGAGCTTCTTTGTTAGCGTATATACCGTTACTAACCGTAATAGCAACAGGGGTTGTTTGATGTTCTCCTCACAGTTATCTCACACTTATTCACGGATACCAAAGCCAATGTCAAAGTCACACCCAAATAGTCATTTTCAGCAGTACATGAAAATATCCCGTGCGTTTATGTGTTTCCAAAATGCATTGCATTACTGTAGGTAAGTGCCCTAAAACCTCACTTTGTCAGCGTAACTGTTGAGTTCATTGTTTTATCTTCATTAATTGTTTGATTCTGGTCAGGGTGTGAAGAGTGAACACATCTTGTATAGAACACCAAAGTGGAGAATATGTACAAGTTCAAGTCGCTACTGAGTTCATGACTCTGACTTGTGGTAACTTGTGTGTGCCATACCGCAAAACCCAGCATTGCAAAAAAATAATAGCTGATAATATCATGTGGGAGTCAATTGAGGTGTGTGTGTGTGTGTGTGTGTGTGTGTGTGTGTGTGTGTGTGTGTGTGTATGGGAGTGATGCTGGTCACTTGAGATGAGATTTTTACCTTAAGGCAGTATATATGAATGTGCATTATGTGAATGTCAGAGAGAGAGAGAGAAAGAGGGAGAATTATTAGATTAGCTCTACACAGACATTGGAGGTATTATGTGCAAAAAATGTTTAAAACCTTATTATATTTGCCATTGTCTCAATAAAGTGGAAAATCATTCCTCTTTCAAATACAAGTGAGAATCTTTCTTCTAATTTTCTCTAACAAGTAGATGACCAGGCAGGATTTACTGCAGAATTGACACTATTTGTTGTAATTATTTGCACAATGCATTTACTTGTGATATTAACCTTGATCCAGACGTCCTTGCAGAACTGAGTGTAGCTGAAAATTCTGCCATATTTTCTGTGATGTGTTGCAAGACAAGAAAATCAGTAGGTCACATATGTAGCATCTAAAGCCAAAAAAGTACATTTATTCATTTGTTTGTTTGTTTGTTTATCTATTTATTCATTCCAATAAATAAACAGTGTGGTCTTGCAATATCCCACACTGATAATATAAAAGGGGAGCAGGAGACAGGCAGGTTAAATGATGTTTATATCACCAGCCAGTGTTGAATGTAAGCACTAAGACTGATGCCATACTCGGCGTCTCATCAGCATGACGGACAGGTACTGTATAAGGTGAGGGAGTGCAGAACAGAGCAAGTGGCGAGATGGGAGAGAGAACGAGTACAGTTCTGCTAATACTAGGTAGAAGTACTTCAGTTTTACCTGAATCACAGAGCCATGACGCTTTAACAACACGGTTCTGCAGAATATCTGACAATAATGTAAAGGTCTTTCATAGTGTGACACAAATCAATTATAGTACTGTGAAAAAAAGTTAATCTGTCATCATCTGCACCTGCAGGTTTTATAGCTCACTGTGCGGTTTAACAAACAAACCAACAATCCTCTGAAACCGAACACTTGCCAAAACTGAGAGCCGAAGAAGTGATTCCTGAAGCACGGAGAACTGTTTCAATTCAATTTGATTCAATTCAATTTTATTTCTATAGCGCTTTTAACAATGGCCATTGTCTCAAAGCAGCTTCACAGAAATAAAAAAGAAAATTCTCGAAACTATATTAGAATACATGAAGGTCTCGCTCTTTGGATGCGAAATATGGAGAAATAATGGGTGGTTCAAGCCTTAGACGGTACTGTAAGGCTTTTTTACGCCTTGAAGTTATTCAGGTACTCGTCACGTCTTACTTTTATAAATAAAACACTGGTAAGTGTATGCGATTTTTACACAATTACAATAAGAGTGTGTTTCTATCAGGTTTCTTACCTGTACTGTAATGGGATACCTCTCAATCCCACCTGTTCAAAACAGTATCTTTTGTCATTTTATTGCTATAGTGTTCACACTATATTATAGTCAATATTTTTTTTTTATCACAACTATATAAAAACTTTTATTTAACTGGAATGCAGATTAGTTTAAGACATTAGTTCATAGCTATGTGTGTATACAAGGGGTATAAAACAAGGGGTTTTCTGTAAACAACTTCCAATGCAGACAAACAAGGAATAGTTATTCTATTACTGTCACTGGATTCCTGACACCTGATGGATTTTAGGGGAAAAGCTATTTTGAACGGTTGGTCTATCGCCGTAAAGATAAAAGAGAAGACTGGGTGTGAACGGCCCAAAAATCATCCGTGCTTTGGTGAACTGGGCCTTGGATCATCCATCGGCTTACAAACTGAGGATGAAGTTAGAGGACGTCAGTGTTGAGTGAGCGATACCACACGGGAGGGAGTGCCGTCGTACTGAATATCAGCATGGCCGTGATGCTGTAGGTAATGTGGCTGGGTGAAAGTGACCGTAAATACTGGAATATTTAGACCATGCTGTGTGCACTGAGTGAGATTTTGATCTGTTGCGGAGCAGGTGAGATGTCAGGAAAAAATCCTCATATTGTGAAAGCACAGCAGGATCCAACAGGTTAAGAATGCAGCCGAGTGGAAATTACACACCAATGCAGCAATGAATATATCTGCATATGAATGCCTTTCTAAGCGTACTCTCATTACCATTCAGCAGGACAGCTCAGATCTCCTCAGTTCACCTGTGCCTCTTTTGTAAAATGATTTTATCCATCGTTTCACAGTTGACACTCCAATCTTACTGTCTCTGCAGAAATCAAGCCTTCGAGTTTAGGTCTGTTTTGAGCGTAGAGATCGTAGCGTGATTTTTAGGCCCGCAGGCTCAGGCAGAGACTGACATGTTTGTGATTGAATGTGTGTCTCATCTGAGCTGCTCCCTCCTTCTTCCAGGTGTTCTGTAAAATGTTCAACTGCCTACAGGGGGCGTCAGTTGAGGTAGGTACAGCAACAGCATGAGTGAGACGCACAAAAAGTGTTCATGCTCTTACAGTATGTACTGTACTAATATTAGCGAGAGACCTGAGAGTGATTGCATCAGCCTGAATTTGATTCCATTGATCGGTTTAGTAATGTTCGAACCAGCCGCGGCTGATCTGTTTTGGCATGGTGTAAACATAGAGTGTGTTTATGGACAGAAGCCATACTTACTTTGCAATAGTGTTATGGTACTGTTAACATTTTGTGTGTGGTATTGATCACTAACGCAGTGTGTACACCATTGAATCCTTTTTATCTGTTGCGTATTCTCTATGTTCCTGTCTCTCTCACTGTACTGACACATTTCTAATTGAGGGCATGGCTGTGTTGAAACTCTTCCCCTAATGCGAGCTGATATGAGCAGTCCATCAGTAACAGCCTTTATAAAGTCTTAAACTGCTTTTTAGCTATGATACAGCTTTAAAAGCATCTCACTCTGAATATATTAGATTCTATAAAACTCTTGTGAGTGTGGGTTAATGCTGTAAACATTACAATTCAGATGCTGCTTGCTGACAGCTTTAAGGACTAGTTTCAGGCCATATCCCCACAAAAACCTGCAGCTCCTGTGGAAACAGTACACTCAGGAAAGGGTCAGAAGATAGAAGTGCCCCCTGCTGGCTGGTATAAGCATGTCGGATTCTTCACTGCTCCCACCAGGAACCCAATTATCTCATAAGCTTCTTCATAAGCACCAGCGGAGCAGGTCGGCCTGAACGAGAAGCGCCCTATTAACCCCAGACAGATGTGTTTGACCTCTTTATATACACACATCTGTATATGTCATATTAATTTTCTACTTCATCTAAACTCAGAGACACTAATAAGACGTCAAACACATGTATACACACAAATATATACACACATATATATATATATAAGTCACATTAATTTTCTACTTCATCTAAACTCAGAGACACTAATAAGACGTCAAACACATGTATACACACAAATATATACACACATATATATATATATAAGTCACATTAATTTTCTACTTCATCTAAACTCAAAGAGACACTAATGACTTAATAGTTATTGGTCAGACATTTTATTCGGTAACACACTAGACAACCAGTGGCGCTGACAGGGTGGGCTTGTCAGTGCTTAAAAACCTCTTCACTGAGCTATGTAGATAGTGATCTGCTCATTGATGGCGCTTATATGTATGCTCTCTCTCTCTCTTTCTCTCTCTGTCTTTCTCTGTGTTTCTCACACACACACACAAAATACAAATATGTGTACTGCACACTGTTACAAAAGCAACTCCTGACTGCTGATGAGAACACTATTTGCCCTGCTGACCTCTCACCCTCCTGACATTATTGATGTCATGGACAGAGCTTTTGTGAAAAAGGGCATGACCTCAACCCCCCCCCCCTCTCTCTCTTGCTCTCTCTCATTTTCTGCTATCACTGGGTAATGAAGGCCTGCAGAAGAAGTTCCTCACCTTCATGGCAGAATGTGCTTCTTTCTCTAAGATCTCCTTCTTTTTACAACCATCCACAGATACGTCATAGTGTCTTTTTGGGGACATGGTAATGGTCTTTAATATGAATTCAGCTCCATCGATGTCCTTGTAAATACACTTGATTTTCTTCCATAACATAACTGCACCCTTAAAAGTAGATGGGCTTCTTTGAAGGTATGTGACGTCACTTCACACAAAACGCTGCTGATAAATCTAACAGCAACTAAATTGTTAGATAATATGTAGTGTAGTAGTACAATGATTGGAACCCATCCCTTGTGTTTTTTTTCCTTCTTCTGTGTGACAACTTGTGAGGTTCAAAATTCTGCACAGATATTAAGCTGTATAATTTTAGCATTGGTCATTTGGCAATAAAAATGTTTGGAAAATTACGGATTTGGTATGGGAGCATGGTTCACGCTGTCTAATGATAGTCTCAAGGTTATGTGTACTGGGGTGTTACCTTTAATACAGAATATGAATGTGTGTATGGTCTTATTTGGCCAGATATCTGAATCACTTTCCATCTCTCTGCTTAATGAAGCACATATCAATTTGAATCTTGTCTCTTGGTCTCTGGAATTCATCATTTATAATAACCCTCTTGTGTTCCATCTGACACACTGTGGTGCAAAGTTTAACATGGCTGCCCATGTATTTTCTGCCCCCAGAATGAATTTATGTCTCAAATAATCATTTTTTTTGTTTGACTTTTTTGCCGTTTATCTCACGCATGTTTTATCACTTGCAGGTGGTGTGTTGGAATAATATATGGCATTCGCCACATATTTGTTGAAATGACCAATTATACAATTTCCTGTGCTAATATGAGTTATTCATGGGTGCCTCGAACCAGACATGGGGTATGCTTTCTAAAATATACCCCAATAATTAGTATTGTATATATGTTTTTTTGTAAAAACTCATTCTAGATTTGCGCGGTTGTGTAAGTAGGTCGAGTTTTATAGTAGCATACGCGGTACACAGATAAAGATTGTCCAGTCACACTCTTCCCGGCGTAACTAAGCTTTTGAATTTAATGTCCTTTACTGCCTGACCTTCCCAGATCTTTTCTGTAGTGCCTCCATGTTCCCCGAAGTACAACCTCATTAACCATTCCAATCCCACCCTAAGTCATTATCCACAGAAGTGCACACCAACTATCTCCATGCACATCTGACTTCCTGCAGAGTTCAATTTCAACTTTAGTGTTGGGGGTCTGACACACTGAGGCCAGGGTTATTAAACTGCTTTATTTGTGAGTCTTGAGGGCATAGTGCTTGGGAGCTTCAAACTTGTATTTAACATGAACTTGGAATCGAAGAAGAATAGCATTAGGCACTGATATTGTGTATTGAAAGAGAATTGCTCTCTATTGTATATCCTTTACTTAGTGCATTCTTTTCTTTTTTTACATCACTTTATATTTCTTCCTAATGATCAGATTAACTACGTCTCTCTTTCCCCTATCTCATTTCTATCACAATGCTTTTTGCTCATTATATAAGAGCCAGATTAAAAATATAATATAATATAATATAATATAATATAATATAATATAATATAATATAATATAATATAATAAAATAAAATAATACAAATTATATCAACCATGGGGTTTTTAAAACCCATGACAGAAGGGTTATAATGTCTCATCATGATATTTTCATGTACTGAACTGATCAGCATTTAGATGAATCCTGTATGATTCTCAGAGCCATGGATTATCGGTCTTATGACATGCTGTGCACCACATTTACACTTTAAACACAGGAGTATAAACCTTAAACTGAGGAGAGTTCAGCTAAGCTAGTGCAAGCAAAACTGACAGCTTTGGAACAGCGAAGTAAGCATGTAGAGGGAATGTGACCTCATTGGTGAACTTTGACCCCTCGACCTCTTGTCTTAAAATATTTTTATTTTGGCTTCTTGTCATAGTTTCACACATATATGGGCTAATTTGCATGGTCAACTCATTTCCCCTACCCCAGTTGTATACTATAAAAATATACATGTATAGTACAGACCAAAAGTTTGGACACACCTTCTCATTGAAAGAGTTTTCTTTATTGTGTTCTTTCTTGTGTTCTTTAGCCCAAACGCGTCTCTTCTGCTTGTCGCCTGTCCTTAGCAGTGGTTTCCTAGCAGATCTTCTACATGAAGGTCTGATTCACACAGTCTCCTCTTAACAGTTGTTCTAGAGATGTGTCTGCTGCTAGAACTCTGTGTGGCATTGACCTGCTCTCTGATCTGAGCTGCTGTTAACCGCCGATTTCTGAGGCTGGTGACTCGGATGAACTTCTCCTCCGCAGCAGAGGTGACTCTCGGTCTTCCTTTCCTGGGCCGGTCCGCATGTCAGCCAGTTTCTTTGTAGCGCTTGATCGTTTTTGTGACTGCGCTTGGAAACACGTTCAAAGTTTTCCCAATTTTTCGACCTTCATTTCTTAAAGTAATGACGGCCGCTCGTTTTTTTTTCTTCACTTAGCTGCTTTTTTCTTGCCATAATACAAATTCAATCTCTTTGAATGACAAGGTGTGTCTAAACTTTTGGTCTGTACTGTACATTAGAACACTATGTAACATTGATTATCAATTATATACCAGTAAAAGGATCGTGGCGACCCAAGGCTCACCAATTTCCACGAGAATCAGAGGCCAGCCCATCTGGTCCGATTCCTCACAAAAGCCAATGCCACACAATTTGTCAAAAAAGTCAGTGTAATACTTGTAGAAAGGCACCAGAACCCCCAATGCGCTACAGCCTACCATACACAGAGTCAGCAGGCAGAGAGCCCAAAGCCGCAGACACAGCCTCCAAACTCCCCCAGATCCAGGTCTGATCCACACAGGCCCCACCCTGCAACCCACAGCACCAAGAGAATCCACTGCCAACAACCTGCTTCCAGACACCACGGCACAACTCAGAGGTCTTGTGGGAACATGCACAAGACTGAGCTTAATATTTTGGATTGTAATGATATGGCTGATCGGTGCATATTGTAATAAAATTTAGATGGCGGTTTTGACTGGCTGAGAGTAACACCACTGAGAAGTGTTCAGGTCTAATCCTATATACTGTACCACATGACATATGTCTATGTTACACCTCTCAGAAGGTCAGAGAACAAATTAAGTTAGATAAGGATGCAAAGGGAGTCTTAAGGGAAAAATAACAAGCACTTTATACAATGAAAATTAACTGCTGTAAACACACATGCCAGTGCTCTGCCACTGCAAACATGAAAATATAGACAGTTGCTTAGATCTAAGAAGTTACATAGGTTCTTTGTAGATATTTCATTATAGTTTGTGCATGACTGCTTCCTATTAAACTGGTATTTTTCCCACCAATTTGAAATGTATTGCAACCCTGTTGTAAAAGTAGGAAATGGCTTCCCATCTTAATTAACCTGTCCAGTTGTAAAATGTCTATGCACGGGTGCACAATAGCGTAGCTACAGCTAATGGCTGATGACTGCTTCTACACAATGGGCCAGACAGCTCGTTACCCTCCAGTAATGTTATTAGCTGTTATAGAGGTGACCCTGGCTTATGTACACACTCAGCACAGTTTCATTCACGAATGGGCTAGTTGGAACAATTCGGGCTCATAGGGAAAAGAAAGGTCCCCTTCCTGAAAGCCATTGCCGGAATGTGGGGGTTTATGCTGGAGTTAGCATTCTGCATTCCTGCATTCCTGCGAGAGGGGGATGGGAAAATGTCGGAGGGCAGATTCTGTAGCATTGCTGCTGTTGTTTTCTTGTGTGGCGATTGACGTCAAATCACATGTACGTTTGTCTAATAGTGGTCGAGTTACTGAGGACAGCCATGCAATTTGTCAGTGTCGCTGTTTAAGCTAACATTCCGGCTTGTTGCTGATCTCAAAAGATGTCCCTGGGTTAGTCCTGTCTGAGAGAGAGAGAGAGTGAGAGAGGAATTAGATGAGCTCTATACAGAGATACTGGACAAAATAAATAAAAAGAAATAATTGTGAACCAAAAAAATATTCAAATATTTTCTTCTAATTTGTCGTATAAGCAGTCGACCAGGCAGGATTTGCTGCTTAATGCACATTATTTCTGTAAATTTTGCACATACTGTACAGGCTAGACAGTAGGCCACATATGTATCATCTATAGCATTGTTTAGATCTGGAGCGCCAGATGTTCCACAAAAAACAAAAAAAAACTGAAAATGATTTCTTAATGACCTAATATCTTTCCTAATTATACAAAATAATTAGGTTTGTGTGTAAGAAATATATGCAAGAGTATGTCGGAGCAACGCCAAAACAAGGGCTGTTCTGGTCTGCAGTGGTTAGTACCCACCAAAAGTGGCTCAGCCGCAGACCGGTCAGGGTGTCCCGTGCTGTCCCGTGACAATGTTGCATCTGCGTGAGCATCACAACTTGACAAATGAAGAAAGCTCCTTCATTTGATCACGCTTAATCATGCTTTTTTATTTATTTATTTATTTATTTTACATCATGTGGAGGCCTGTTTTCTTACCTGGGGAAGAGATGTCACCAGGATGCTCTACGGCTAGACGGCATTTTTATTTTTTAAAGGCATTTTATTGTTACTTTGAGGCGTTTCATCATTGTAACTGACCAAGGACACCCCTCCATGGCAACAGTATTCCTTAACGACGTGCTTTGCTGCACTCCAAAAATAAAATTGTTCAGGGATTGTTTGAGGAACAAAACAGCGTTCAAGACTTCCGAAGAAATTCCCAAGATCTCAATCTGATCGGAAATCTCTGGGATGAGCTGCACAAACAAATCCGATCCATGGCTGGTGTAATAGTTGCACAGTATCTTTTATTATTGTAATTCCTAAACATTTACGTATATATTTATTTATTTTAATTATCGTTATTATTGTTATAATTATTTTGGTATTTATTTATTTAATTCATTGAATCACATGTGAGTGAATGAATACTATATAATTTGTATATATTTCTTTAATAGTTCTTTTATATATGATTTATTTCCTTATTTATTCATGCAACATTTATTCATAAACTTCGATAGCAGGTTTAGGAGCTCAGACTGTAATGAGCACAGCTATTGGCTCATGATACACAGTCGCGTGTGTAATGGCTACTCCGCCTTGTTTCAGCATGCATTGTTTGATGCCGGTGCTTCTTCTTTTTTTTTTTTTTTTTACAATGTTGAGGTGCAGCTGCTTTGTCTACATTTGTAGTCTAACGATACACACAACATCAAAAAATTTGCCAGTGATGCATTGATGAAACCTCAGTGTGTTTCTATAGCAACTGCTCTGCGGTGACTCATAAGCCTACATCATGTGAAACCTGATGCTAAATCATCATCATGTCTGGAGTCCAAAGTCATGTCTATCTAGGCATTAGTGTACACTCATATTGTGAGCGTCCGGTTTTGGAGTATGCTAGTCGATGTCCTGATATCGATCAGCATAGGGAATAGGGTGATCTGGTGACATTATTATCATGAGGACATTTTTTTCAGCGTAACTCAGTGTAAAGGACTTAAATAGGCAAAGAATAAAAAGCAAAGAAATATGGGCACTCATTCTTTCATTTAATTCAAATTTATTATTTCTTATTCGGAAATAAATAACTTGGCTTAAAGAAAACAATATTGATTTAGTCATTTTTATTGCTTTATTTCTATGTTACATGCATTTATTTTCACATTGTTTACATTTATTCATTTGTAGATTTGATCACTGAATTGGTCAATTGTTATTTGCTTGTTTTTCGCTCTGCTTCTTCATAATAATGCAAAAAAATCAACACATTCTAGAGCAGAAGATTTCATTTTCATCTTTCTGGGGTTGGAGGGAGGCCTTAGAGGTGTTCTACATTTCACAGTCTATCACTCATTATGAAAAGTATCACACACATACACACACATACACACACACATACGCACGCATGCACGCACACACAGATGGTAATATCCCCAGAGCACCCTGAGTTTACTATGCAAACCCAATCAGCTTCCCAGTTCTTCTTAGCTGCAGATAATACCATTTACTTCCTGCCACATTAAAGCTAATCTTTTTATTGAAAAGAAGCAGGAGAAAATTACAGTGCTCCCTTGTGTGTGTGGTGTGTGTGTGTATGAGAGAGCGAGGGAGAGAGAGACTTATTTTCGATTAAAGTGAAAAAAGAGACAATCCACTTTCGCCGTATTTAATCATCCCAGATTATTACTACGTCCTGTAGATAAGACATTTTAAAAATCTATACATAAACAAAAATATTAATGGGAAATTGTGATTTGTGTCAGAGGTGGTGTAAATAAGATCTGTATTTTTAAAAACTTCACTTCGGTTTAGGCTTTTATTATTTTTTTTTCCTGTTTCTGAGCAGACAGAGTGGTCTATCTGCAGAAGGGAAGAGCCCCCTGAAGGGATTTGGCCGATGTGCCAGTGTGGAAAAGTCAGCCTGTCACTGTCTTTGATGCAAAACTCTTCAGGACAAATGGCTGTCCCACAACTGTTGCCGGAATGTGGGCTAGATGTGTGTGTGTGTGTGCATGTCCATGTGTGTGTCCATCCATTTGTGCGTTTGCATGTGAATTCAAACTGCTACTTTGATTTGTGAGCGTGCATTCATTTGCGTGCTTGTGCGAGCGCTGCAGAGGATTCACTTCCTTTGTCATAAGCGGATGAAACGGCTCTAGATATGGACTTTGCAATGAGACTGACAGTTTCACCAAAGAAAGAGACCCTTTCTTGTTCCGTTCTTCAAAGCTGCATGAATATTGCTGTTGGCCAGGGGGCGGATGTCAGAAAACAAGGATGTGCATTGTTTCGCTCTGTCGCTGGAGTCAAATCCGCACAGAAGAGAAGGTTTCTCTCCTTCAGGAGCCTGCTGCCGTCGGGCCCCGTGCTTCTGACAGTAATTTTACATGATCAGCATTTATGACCCAGGCATCAAAGAAAGAGATTACCGCAGCGTTCGCGAATCAGATGATCCTGCGAGTCATACATGGAGATAATATGTGAGCGTGTCAGCACGAATTTGCAAACACGATAATAAACTCATTTATCAACAATAGCCTACATTCACTTGCATTTACTTATGACCGTTGTGAACTGCAAAGCACAGTAACTTGTACTCACCTTCCAAGTCAAACATTAGCACCTTCACTCTATTAGTGGTTATGAGCTAGATAGTGTTTATTTACCCAGACGTCATTTTCAGTTGCACACTGACGCTTTGTTCTGAACAAACACATAGTCTGTCCACGTCAACCTCCACCAACCCTACTGACCTCCTC
This sequence comes from Clarias batrachus, assembly GCA_003987875.1. Lineage (NCBI taxonomy): Eukaryota > Metazoa > Chordata > Actinopteri > Siluriformes > Clariidae > Clarias > Clarias batrachus. The sequence continues at coordinate 220,303 of QMIH01000114.1, forward strand.
GAGATGCGTGTTGCAGACTGTGCTGGAATTCAGCGTCCCGGTGCGGAAACATCCAGAAGGAGGTGGATCGAGGGTAAGCGAGAGAAAATAGCAGTGTAACCTGGATTTGGAGGCAGATGGGATTTCCATCTTCCTCCAGCATGACCCACATTATAGCTGTGAACGGTTCTGAAGGCTGGGTCAGCTCTGGTTTCTGTTTGCAGGCGTGTGTTCTGTGCACAAGCGTCGTGGAAGCTGTGCCAGGCTGGATAGCGGCTGGATCGGCTCCGGGATTAAGGGGGTGGCGGGGTGTTGAGGGGGTGAGAGTGTGTGTCTATGGAGCGAAGTAGTGTGTAGGTGTGAGGAATGCTCTGGCAACCCGACCTCACTGACACCGGGCCGTGCAAAGACAATGAGGCCACTGTCCCGTACACGCACACACGCACGCAGACACAGAGACAAGAACTCTCAGAACCACAGACAAAGAAGCGACCTCCTTGTCTAGTGCAGCAGGCATAAGTGTCTGAATGGCTGGTGTTCATATTAAGCTTGTTTACATCTGTTTCACGGTTGATGTCAGTATTTTAGGGAGGTTAATCTGGGCTTGTCAGTGACTGACTAGTTAAGAGGTGTGGTGGGCAAGTCTCAGTGGAGTGGGTCTCATTAGCTGATGAAGGAAGACTGGAAAAGGGGAGTGCTAATTGAAACGGTGCCTGACATGACAGTGTAATTTTCTGCACTGACACAGTACACACACATATACCCACTCACACACACACACACTTAACTGACAGACAGCTCTGGTCACAGCTTAGATCTCTGTGAGATTCACAGAGAGCAAGGGACTATCACTAACATCCCAAGAGAAATTGTGCGTATGAAGTAGTCTGTCTTACTAACTGTCCACAGTAAGAGATGAAGTGTGGCTCCGTTGCCATGGAGCGGCTAAAGAGGCACCCGCTATGTGAAGATAACGGCTCTGGATTAACGTTAGCATGTTAAATGAGGAAGAAGGCTTCTATGTTTGATCAGCCATGTCCTTTAATTCAAGGCATTTTCATTTATTGATTCAGTTCTTTTCCTGATTTACGACTATAGTCTATACTACCACAGCAATTTGAAGATATCACTTCCAGCTCCTTGTTGGCATTGCGTGTCACCAGTGGTCTCACTTTCTCACGTTTGGTGTCAAGGCCGGTTCAAGGAGAGAACGTGGCAATGTAAACAACATAATCATCAGCTCTGAACCTTTTATCTATCTATACATCTCATCCATCCATTCATTCATCCATCCATCCATCCATCCATGAACTTCCTGTTGTCTAATATTTAAATTGGTTGACTTTAGCTTTAATTATGTCATTTATTGGTGTTCAGAGTCATGTCGATTTTTGCCTGAGCCATATGGTGATCTTTTTTTAATTTATTTTTTAATTTTATGGTGGAACGTGATTAAGTGATCTCCGATCGTGATCATTCATGACTTTTGTCCACACATTTCTACCCCTGAAGATTTATTAAAATATAAGGCTTACTCTATTAATATAATTTCAGCAATATTTTCAGTTTTTTATACAAGCCTATAAGTTGCTCCTTCTGAAACACAGTAAAATCTTTTCCACAACCACGAGATACGTTGTCCAACATGAATGGCAATGTTTAGGGATTCGAAAAAATCATTGCCATCTGAATCATTTTAATTAGTCCTCTGCTGCTGGAGCTCATCTGCTCCAAGGTTCTACTTGCTGTGCATTCAGAGCTGCTCTTCAGCATACCTGGGTTGTAAAGAGATGTTATTTGAGTTACTGTTGCCTTTCTATCACTTCAAATCTGACCTCTTGCTGGATATTTTCTCTTTTCCAGACCATTCTTTGTAAACTGTAGACACGGTTATGCATGCAAGTCTCAATTGTTCAGCAGTTTCAGAAATACTGGCATTAACAAATATGTCACATTTAAAGTCACTTAAATCCCCTTTATTCCCTGTTATGATGTTTGGTTTGAACCTCAGGTCTTGACCATGTCTGCATGCTGCAATGTAATGTTCATATCTAATGCTGTTTAGATATTTGTGTTAGATATGGGCAGTTGAACAGGCGAGTGTGTGTAGGTATATATTTCTGCGGACCTGAGTATGAAGGCAGCACATGGCAGTTCTTGAGCGTTTCCTAAGAAATATTGTTTGTGACAGAGCTGGACCCAGCTTGACCTCTTGACCTGGACCTTCCCTTTTCTGACAGTTGGACAATGATGTCATGCACGGATTACCACCTTTAGAAGATAACTTGACAGTTGACCACTGATCGTCCCCAAAACACCTAAAAGTCAATTCCACTGAACAACACTGAGGCTGTTTGGATGTCTAAATATATTCTGTGCTAATAGTGAAATGGTAAAACTACAATCTGAGTGAAAATACAAACTGAGGCACTTTTGCAATAATTACTAATTTTTGTACTGATTACTAAGAAATCAGAAGTTCAGTTGTCTGCTGAAATGTGAATATTATTCATAAAAATATTCCTGGAACACTGTCCTATCACTGGCTACAGCAAACAAAAATCCCCCCATGAGGTATTTTAGTCCATGGTTTTATAGTTTTTTAGTATAGTATGGTTATAATTTATCCAAATTTAGAAACTAGAATTTCCAAGATATGAGACCATCGTTGATGCTATCATGTAACCGTCAGAAGAGACGCATATATTTTTCATGTGCAAGTGTTATTCTATGCTCGTTTACCGTTCCCGAGATACCTATGTCTTTATGTTAGAATTTTAGTTTTATTAATGTTTCCAACATATTTACTGCAATATCTTTTTTTAGTTGTTTTACATAGCTAGCGTAGAATGTAGAAGCTTTATGACAAACTTGGAGTGAAAGAAAGGAATGGTGAGAGAGTCTGGACAGTGGAGAAAAGACAGGAATTTTGTGAGGTTAAAGGAAAAGACACAGACAAAGTTGTAGTAGGGGGAGGTGTGTGTGTGTGTGTGTGTGTGTGTGTATGTGTGTGTGTGTTTCTATTTCCCCTCATGGGTCTACATGGAAGTTCCTTAAACATTCCTTACAGGCTGGGAGGGCGTGCCGAATTAACATAAAAAGAGTTTCATCAGCCAATAGGATCCTGGAAAGGAAATGTCAGGTTTGAGGCAGAACTGGGATGGTGTCATGTTACATTCTGCCCTCCCTCCTCAAGCCTGAGTGCAAGGGACAGAGCGAGAGAAGGAGGGAAAAAGAGAGCAAAGGACAGACAGAAACAGGGAGAAAGAGAGAACTAAATGGGACCGTCTCATTCTTGGCCTCTGAGATCACGGAATAGGACGATGTGCTACAGTCTGCCCTGACGTTTTTCTTTTAATTCAACAGACAACAAAAGGGAAGTTTGGACTGGAGGTGGTTAGTCCAAAGGAGGGATTTTTTTTTTTTTTTGAGGGGATAAATCTCAGGACTGTTAGACGGTGCTCACACAGCGGGACTAAAAATGAATTATCTGGTGAGTGAATGAGTGTGTCTGTTCTATGTGTGTAAGTGATGTGCTCTGTGCTGTGTGGCTAGTCGTAGTTGGCTTTATGAAATAATCCAGCTGTGGAAGAGGACAAGGAGTTAGCAGACCAAGGCGAGTGAAAAGACTCATGAGAAAGGAACTCCAGATTCTTTCATTTTACCTCCCTTTGTCACAACTCAGTAGGGGTCTGATTGTATATTTTGTGTGTGTATTCTGCGTCTGTTTGAGGATTTGAAAACAACTGTATATGTCCCTACACATCCTGGTTTAAGTCACTTGTATATAATCTCATAAGAACTTGTTATTAATAAGTATACCCTCCCAGAAGTTCAGAAACATGCAGATGTTGCTCTGGCCGGCCACTTCCTAGCCCGGAAATCTCTGTGTTATTGTTTTTGCAGCAGTCTTTTCCTCAGGAGGACTTTGTTAAAGTGCTTATAAGACAGTGTTTTAAGCAGAGTGTACATATAGGCAAGATACCGGCCCACTGAGGTATGACGCTGCCACTGGTGTCTTCTCACACTGCTGACTCAGGAGAAAGATGGTAGATTAAGGTCTTATTATGGACGTCAAGCACATAGCGAGAAAACGAAAAAGAGAGGAATGGAGAAATGCATTACATAGCCCAGGCCTGAGTCTTGGCAAGCGGTATCCTTTCCTTGCTATTGTTTGAAAGTGCTGGCATGCACTCAGCTTGTAAGGGCAGGAATGACACAGGGCTTTGGTATTTAGAAAGCAGATCTAGTTCCATTGAAGGAGGACTTTGCTCCCTACGTGCCTGGGCCGACCCCCTGCATGGCATATGGATATTTCTCATCTGGGAGAAAGGTTTTTGCTTGTGCACTTTCACAACAAAGTCGATCATGTTTCAAGAGTCTCATAATGCGTTGTTGGGACATCTAGAACCAACTCCTTCCTTGACAGTTAAGTCCTAAAATGAGCTATAGCCAAATAAAGAGTTTCCGGTTTACAATTGTGACTAGGCTTTTGTTCTTTCCGTTAGTAATAGCAAGTCATGTTTATGCTATTAAGTCTTAGTCACTTCATGAGAAAAAAGGAGAACAGTGCTCACAATCCGATTAACTAGTTAAAACCGCCTCAGCTGATGATACTTGGCTCATTAGACTGATCCTGAATCAGCATCTAAAAAAAGAGTGCTGTACTATGGGGGACATGAGTGTAAGACTCAAAAAATGGAGAGAGAGAGCGAGAGAGAGAAAGAGAGAGAGAAGCACTTCTAACCTCCCACAGCGGAGTGATTTCTCCCAGTGACTCAGACTTGACTCACGCCCAACTCTGGTGCTCAAGAGAGTAGAATCCCCCACCTCCACTGACTCCTCAGGGGGTCTGACTGTCCAGGCCTGATCATTGTACATCATTAGTAGATGGTGCTTTTAGAAGGTCTTTCTTAGCGCAGAGCTAAAAAAAAAAAAAAACGTTGATCAGAACTGGGCTGGTCTACAATCCACAGATGGTCCTCATGCATAGGGAAGTGTGTTTGCTGACTCATAGAAAGAGGTTTTAGCCATGTCCCAGTATTCTAGTTATAATTGAACTAGATAGTTTTGCTTTGAGTTGGGACTAAGGCTTGTGCAGTAGAACTTTATTTTCAGGTCTTGGATAAAGATACATACTGGTACTTATTAACCTTCCATGCTCATGTCTACCTGAACAAATTTACAGACTAAACGTGTTATAGTCAGTGCTGCTTAAAAAAACCAAAACGTTTGTATTTACTTCCTGGTATGAAGTTGGCAGGCGCGAGGTTTCATAGTTAAGGCTGAAGTTGTAAATTGATAATGCTAAAGTTTAAGCCCTATGCTACAAAGAATTAAATCTCTCTCTATCTTTTTCTTTATGTGACCAAACACAGCTCAGTTTGGGCAAATCTGTTTGCCTTTTTTCTTTCTCCTTTTCCTTCTCCAAGGTCGTATATAACAGTGGTGTTGCAAAGCAAATACATTTTGGAGTGTAAAAGATATGTGCCTAGGGCTTAATCTTTTTGTGCGGATATGCACTAGCTGTAGGGCTTCTTTCTCTTTCATATGGGAATGTTCTATTATGTGGACATGACTTGATTTTTAGAGAGAAACAAACAACACAGGTCTCATATTGCAGTTCACGTGATAGCCTGAAGCTACTCTGCTGTAATGAAGCAATCGAACCCAGTCATAATTGAACGCAAAAAGACGAGAGCAATTCGGCTTAGGACAGATCTAGCTACTTGTAATATGAAATGAAATAGTGTTGCAATATGAAAGCTGGATGAATTACAAAAGCTTAGACAATTGCCTTTTGTTATTTGATTCAGAAGTGTTTTTTCGCTGTGTTCTTATCCATTGAAATGCTAAGCCAAGGTCACATTGATGTCCCGAGCCAGAAAGGAACTGCTGGAATCTTAGCACAGACATTTTTGCATTCATCATCAGGAAACCGGTAAAATTCTGGGCATGTTTATGCCATGATGTCTCTGAGTCAGGGTTAGGGAGAATGTTAACACAGCAATGCGCTTTGTCCTTGTTGTTTATGTCTGTTTTTCTTTTTTTTTTTTTTTCATGTCCTAGACCGACACTAAACCATGAATGACTTGCATATTCATTCAAGACACACTAACGGTCATTTTAGGGCACATGCACAAACACACAGTCATGTACATTTAAGAGGCCACTTAACACCCAGTCTTGTGAATTAACATTTGATTTTCAGTAGAGTCCAACATTGGCCGAGGTGTTTAGTTATTTAGTTTTTATCTTTCATCAACTTTTTGGCTTATTCTTACTTTTAAGTTAAGAGTTTCCTGCATTACCCACAACTACTCATTGACAGTGCCGCAATTTAAGTACCTAAGGGGACTAAAGCCGCTCAAACACTTAACGGTCCAGAGCTTCAGCTAATACCGTCAGGAAAATCATTATGCTCATCATCTCATAGATTGCTTAAGAGCTAAGCGAAATCTGTACCGTGTGACTGCTTTGCATTGTTGAAGTTTGCTCCATTAATTTGGTGTTGGATTTCCCATTAACATGGATTGAACATTGTTGTGAAATAGTTAATCCCTTACATGAGGGCAGTAGACAGTTGCAACCTTCTTGTGGGAAGGACGAAGGTACAGAACCCAACAACACATTACATTATATATAAATGTTTAACAGGGTGAAGATATCCTCTTATAACTAATATCCAGCATGGACTCAGTCAATGAAGTTTAAAAGAAAAGATAAAAGGTTATTCCATGTGAATACTGCCAAATCCAGGCCTGTCCCTATAATCTAAACTGCAATGTGTTTTAAAGGCCTACAGCTATGTCTTTCACCCGCATACACTCACTGTGTTAGTCAGGTAAGATGAACGTGGGCAGCAAGCCAGGACTTGACTGTAGCCTGCAGCTACAAGAATGTGAGATGTTTTCTTACCAATGACACACACACACACACACACGCAATAACACATACCTAGCAGGAAAGGAGGGTCCGGCGAGCTGCCTTTGTTTTTCTGTTGCCTCAAGGAAAGCAGGAAGGCCACGATAATTTACTCCTCACTATTGAGACTGTTATTCTTTGGTTGAGTTTATAGGACGGTGTCGTTATGTGTATGCGGAGATGCTAATGTTTGGAACAGACTGTTAGAGTGGTGTTTCTACGTTTTCATATGCTTGTTTTTGGTTTTGTCTGGTGAGGAATGACTTATGCCTGTGGTCTTTGTAGAGACTGTGTGACACACCAGGTGTGTGTCTGTGTTTGTGTGAGTGTGTTGTAAGAGAGCTGTATGACAGGGCAGAATATGGGGTAGTTGTGGAATGCTGGTAGGACAGAGATGTGCCTAGACTTGCAAAGGAAATTGTACACAAAGGGAAAAAAAAAAACATACGAATTCATTTCTACAAGACTGTGTGCCTTTTTCAGTTTCTGACATTCTCTGTACTTCAGACGTAAAAACAGTGAATTTTCACCTCCCACCCATTTTTTAGTTTCTCTTGTGACCCAGTGTGTTCTCAAGTTTAGTCTTGCCTTTAGCAAATTCAGCTAAGATATCTGCTGAAACTAGAGCAGGCTATTGCTATTGTTTTCTGCCTTAAGTAGATCGCCGTCTGAGGTGTAACGCCTCTTCGACTTTCTAGTACATGCTCTCTTTTTAAATATTAATTCCGTATTCCGTAAAGCCAAACTCCAAATCCCATAAATTACGAAACAATCTCGGTAGGGAAGCTAAGCCGAGCAGTTAGCAGTTAGCATGGTTTGGCTCTGTTTTAAGGTAGGAAAAAGCTAATAGCCAACACTCTGTAGATTGCTAACTGTGGTTAGCAAATTTCTTCACAAACTAAAGTAATTTGTCTTTCCATATTGGAAATATAAGAAGAAAGATGAAAAAAAAGAGAGAACTGTAGTGAAGTGTCTTGATTGATCTGTGATTACAGAGAAGTCTGTGTAAGGATATATGTGTGTGTGTGAGAGAATATTTGGTCAAGCTGGTTCAAGTGTGCGTCCCATGCTGTTGGCACACACACACACACACACACACACACACACACACACACACACACACACACACACACACACACACACACACACACACACACACACACACACACACACACACACACACACACACAGTCCTTTACATATTTATTAATGCAACTAAATAAAATTTGATTTTTTTTATATAACGCTTTTAAGAATAGTCATTGTCACAAAGCAGCTTTCCAGAATCAAAAGAATATTAGGGAAATTAATATCAAATGTGATTAGATTGGCCCTGATCATTTTGATTCACACACATTTTATCACACAATATATGCGTTAAGCAAATCCGGCAACAGAGTCTGGCAACATATAAATTAATAAATAATGTTATAAAAAATGTTAGTTTTGAGTCAGAGGACGAAGGTCACCACCACAACCACCTATGCACACACACACTCCCCCTGCTCTTATGCCCATGGCTTTCCATTCACTGTCCAGTCTGCACTGAGGACGCTTCACCAGCTGCTACATTATTTCCTGTTCACTTAACACTGAATGAAATCATGCGGCCCATTTCCTTCCCTCCCTCCAAAACTTTGTATCCCCCCCTCCCTATAGCATGTGGAACTTTTACTTCTGTGCATTGCTTATCTGTGACACTCTCTCATGGCTCAGACTGTGCACTCTTGTTAATCTCCGGCCTTTATCCTGCTTGTGATGCTTTTAAATGCAAATGGATGAGCGTTTAGTCTCTTTGATGATGAATTTTCTTTTCTGTTTCTGTTTTCATTCTTATTTGTTCTTTATTTTTATTATAGCCTTTGGTCAAGTTTTGTGTGCATTGTCTCATTATGTGTAAAATTTAATTAAACGACATTTCTGAAAAAAAGAACCGTGGAAATGCACTCACTATAGAGCGTGTACGATTTATCTCGTTAGTGGGTCCATGTTCTGTTCCACACAGTCACTGCTGCACAACATTCTGATTAAGGTACATAATGAAATAGGGCGTTTAATATTTAATCCGTATTTCAGTTAATGTATGTGCTGTCTGCTCTGAACGAGATTACACTTGGTCTTTGTGGCACAAAGTCAATCAGAACGGCATATGAATCATTTCTCAAACACTTCCTGTGTTCAGAGAAGAGGCCCGAGACACAGTAAGGGAATTGTGGAGGAGTGTGAGAGAGTAGTAGACCGAATAGAAGTTTGGCAAACTTCAATAATGGAGACAAAGTTCAGCTCCTTGTGATGTCATGAACCCTCAGGAGGATTCCTCTTCCTGGCAGGAAGCTCCTCCAACAAAATGTCCCGTTTTATCAATAGATGACAAGTCATGGTTGGAGACTAGATAGAGAATGTAGGAAGAGAGAACAGATACAGTGACAGTGAAAGACAGACCATATAATCTCAGGGTGTCATTTTCACATTGCACAGTGCGTGTCTCAGTTAGATCCCACCAATGTCTCAGCAGGATGTTCTTATTTCTGCAGTCGTCCAAAAATAAGCCCAAATTGGCACAGGAATGCACCTGAAATTCCTTTGCAAAAGCCTTAAACAGTCTCCATGGAGAAAGCCTGGCAAGTCAAAGAGCTCTTTCAACTAATCTTGAGAGCTTCTCATTATTTTGGCATTAGTGTGTTCGTGCATGTGCCAGGCCTGGACGGTGACGTCTCAGCCAGCTGCTAGCCAGCAGTAAGCCACTCTGGTTTATTAAACAGCACTCAGGCCTAAGGGAGATGCGGTAGTAAGTCTGGCAACACAAGCAGTGCATTCATCAGGGAGATATGGCCTACATGCACCTCTCCTCAGCTTCTCCAGCACAGCACACAGACCCAGCATTCATCACAGTCCTGCCATTCTCAGCACACATCTCTACGAAGACACATGGACACATAGACACAAAGTAAGGAGGCTTGCATTCAGTCAGGAATTGAGATCACATTCATGAATAATGACTCACTTATTACTACTCCCTATTGTGCACAGAGACCAGTGTGTGTACGGGGAGAAGCAGGTTAATAGGGATATTGTGCCAGTGTGTGTGGTATGAATTTATGTCAAAATGTGAGAAAGGCTTGATGGGGGAAAAGAGATATTTCTCTTGCCCTTACCCATGCCAGTGAGTGGGGTAACAAGATGATCTGGAGCTCTGCAAGCTGTAAATGAATTAAACACAACATAGCCTGACTGCTAAATGAACTGGCTATCGCTGCAGAGACAGAGACTTATTGAAAATACATGTCTCTTCTCTGTCCGTGAAAATAAGACAAAAGATTTTGCCACCAAATTGAACTTGGCCCAACAAATTGTCAAGCTATAGTTAATTAACTTGACATTAGGACATCCTCACAATTAGCCCATCACATGTTCATTTGGCTGGAGGACAGTGGTAGAGTGCCATTGGTCCTTGCTGGAGCTGGAGTGCCATTGGAGCTTGCTGGGAGGCACGTTACACGTGCCAGGCTATACCATTCCCTACTGCTAGTGGTGGCTAGGGGTGGGGGCTGAAAACAAACATTTGTTTAGTGTAAACGGCTGGCAGTGCTCATGGGTGGCTCTTAACACATGGGACAGATGGAGTCCTTGTTTTGGAAGCCAGAGACTCAGAGATGCTCACAGTGTGCCACTGTGTATTTATGCATACACACACCTGTCTTTTTGTGCTTAAAGAAAACACCATCCAAAAATATTGTTGCTAAGTTGCTAAGTTTTTTTGCTATTTAAGCTGTAATGAACCACAGGCAGGTATTTTACGCCCATTAATTTGAAACACTTGCTACTCCTGGCTGTTTTCGTCTTTTCTGTAGCACGTCTTACATTTTCTGTGCTTATTCCACTGTAAGTGCTGTAAACCATGGCATGAAATGAAGATGAAATGAAGACCTGAAGATTTAAGTGGGAGGGCATTTCTAGATGCTTTTTTGTTTTTACGAAATTAAGTTGTCACCCAAAGACATTACATCGGGCACCCATGACGTTAAACGTCATAAGAGAACAAAGTGGTACATTTCACGTATCCTTTTATATTGTGAATCAAAATATACCCTAATGAAGAGTGTTATTGATTGTCCTTTTTATTCTCTCTCTTTCTTAAGCAGAACGTGTTGGCCAAGGCTCTGTATGACAATGTGGCGGAGTCTCCAGACGAGCTCTCCTTCCGGAAAGGTGACATTATGACAGTGCTTGAGAGGGACACGCAAGGCCTAGATGGCTGGTGGCTCTGTTCTCTGCATGGGCGCCAGGGCATTGTACCAGGTAACCGCCTAAAGATCCTGGTAGGCATGTATGACAAGCAGCAGTCTTCCAGCTCCCCGTTATGCTCATCTCAGAGCCTCATCAGCATTCCACCTAGTGCCTACACCAAGCCTTCACCTGCCGCCCAGTACACAGCCATGCACCCCGCCTGTACTAGCCCTCCCAGCCTGTACCAAGTGCCCACTGGGCCACAGACTCCACAACTCCAGCCCAAGGCTCCACCCCTCACACAGAAACAAAGTGCTGGTAAATATCACCCAGCTGGCCAGGAGATCTACCAGGTGCCACCCTCCATGGGAGCACCAGTCCAAGATATCTACCAGGTACCACCCACAAGTGGAGGACAGGATGTATACCAAGTGCCCCCTTCTTTGAACCTGAAACAAGACGTCTACCAGATTCCCCCCTCCATGGACAAACGAGGCTGGGACACCCCAAAGACGCTGGGAAAGGTAGGAACAATGCATATACAGTACAGACATCCCTGTGTAGGAAATGGGCTTCAACTCCAGTTGATACATTTTTAACTTGTCATCAGAGACAGATGTTTTCATTTCTGTTCAATCCACTCAAATCTGGAGATGGATCTCTTGTGTTATTATTATTATTATTATTATAAGTAGTAGTAGTGGTAGTAAGACATATCACACCAAGAACCAAACATGGAACCCATACATGTTCAAGTCATTCTCTCCTACTTTTAAGAGGTTCACATGAGAAAAAAATTGATCTTGGACTGCAGCCAGCCAGAGGCTGAAAGGAACAAAGAGTTTAGAATAGCAAGAGAAGCAAAAGGCATTTAAGAGAGCGAGTGGCTGGAATTAGAAATAATGTAATAAATAATGCAGTAGGATGTAGTAGCAAAGACTGCAAACATTGTAGGGTTGAGGGAGGTGAGTGGGTAATTTTCAGTGGGTATCTTCAGGTCTTCTGCAGTGGGCAGTGCCACGCCTCCGGAGACTGACAGGAGCACCGAGCCATATGCCAGGGGCGTATTAGCAGTTGGAGTGGATGAAGTGAAATATCACAGATGTTGCCCCAGTGTGTTCTCGAAATGTCTACAACATTGTTTTTATACACAACAGTTGAAATAATTACCCCATTACAGCCATAGTAAAATATAAGTGTAATAAACAGATACCATAAAACCCAGCGGTCAACAGGGTCAGGGGGAGCTCAGTGGTTAAGGCATTGGACCACGGTGCGGAAGGTCCCAGCTTCAAACCACAACTACCAAGTTGTCCCTTGAGCAAGGCCCGTAACCCTCACCTGCTCAGATGTATAATGAGATAAAAATGTTTCTCTGGGTAAGGAAGTCTGCCAAATGACTAATTGTAAATTACAGTAATGAACAGTGTGGGCGACTGAATGTTAATGCTCTAAATTATGAAATTATGTGTTGCGTGAGACCATGCATGGATCTGAACATCCTCCAAACACTCAATTGATTATAAAAACAGAAAAAAATAAAGAATGATGCACGTATGTGTCGTTGCACGGGGCAGGCAGTGAGATAAGAAGTGAGTGTAGTGTCACTGATCTGTAGTCAAGGCCAGGGTTGAGATAGCGGCTGAGATCAATGCTAGAGAGATCAATGCTAAGCTCCTCAGGGAATTGGTGTCATACTCGAGCTCACATATTAGTGATAAGACAATCATTGTGCCAAAAGTCTGGATCAGTCCTTCACATAACGTAACTGAAAACATAACTGCTCAATGGGATGCCCAGAATGTTTCTTAGGTTCTTCCTTTAAACAGCACATTTTTAGACTGTAGTTTTTTGTAAACAGCTGGTCAGTTCCATCGTGGTTATTTTTCATTTTGCTTTATCCAGACTAAAAAGTAAAAGTTTAGCCAGACTCATAGTTATGATTACATGGCATAGAGTCTTTTTCAGTCTTCATACGAGGCACATTTTCTCCCAGATATATTGTGTGTATAAGATCGTCATCTGAGAATCGATGGGTACTACTTTTTTGGAAATTATTGTCGTACTTGAAGAAATTCATCACGCTCAATGGTAATCAGGGGCTAGTAAACAGAAACAGTAAGGAGAAATTACAAGGCACACAACACCAAGACTTTGGGTCAGAGAAGGTTAATGACCTCTGATCTCCTTCTACCCCTTCCTTTTCCAACTGTCACCGCAGCTATCTTTTCATGATTAGATAAGGTGTTCACACGCCCACACACAAACACCCAAATACAAGATTAAGTGGAGGATCAGCCTTTAGTGGAGGATCTAGTCTTAATGAAAACAGGAAATGTATAGTACCTACAGTACTACAATTAGGCTAAAAAAAACACTTGAAAGATGATACTGGTTTGTGTGTGTGTGTGTGTGCTTTATTATGAATATATAAATTGGGTAGGAAGGTCCCAATTTGAAGAAAAACAAGCTCATAATATTGGGGGACATATCCAGTTCAGCTGTGTGGTCCCTGAGGGGTGAATGGCATGTTGGTGGCTGATGGTGCTAAAGCAGAAAAAGCAGCTGGGATTGGTGTCACATCAAAGCACATTTCAGATGGGGAGTGTCGGCACACGGCCCTCCAAGCTCAAGCATGCTCTTCTGTCAGCCTGAAATGCCTATGCTCTCTCCCCATTAGCTTTAGGGCCCTTTTTACTCCTTGTTCTTCCTCTTTCCATGGTATTTTATTGCTAGTGGTTTTCTTTATATTTTTCCCATGACTGTGCCACAAAGACAGCTCAAACTCCATGGTAGGAGTCGTATTTTCTACAACCAGGAAAACAAACACAGTCAGAATCCTCACTTGGCCTAATAAACATAAGTTTATGTATATTCATTATTCATGCCTTAAATAAGTTTTGTACGTAATATTTTTGTGTTTCGGAGCGTGGATTTTCTCATGTACTTGTCCCACCTGCAAAGTCATGACACATCGAGAAAGACAATGAGCCGACTCTAATCCTTCTTCACCTTTGACTAAGATGCTGGTCGAATTTCCTAACCACATACCTTAATGACGCTAACACACTCCCTGGTTGCTTAGTTGCACATTAACCAGAAGGATGTGGCAATTCAGCACATTGTGTGCACATTGACCTCTTTAAGTAAACAGAATCATATGAAAGCTAAATTGAAAGAAAGAAAAGATTGTGAGAAAGGACCAAATGGCCCACATATGCATGAATGACTTGATTCGATAAAGTATCACCGCTGTGCATCCTGTTCCTAATTTAACTCCTTATCTTCTGAACTGGCCATTTTTGCCCATGTGTAAAAAGAGTGAATATGTATGCATGTGACCTGTATAATTAAGGGCCGCTGTGATGAGGTTGTAGGCACAAAGTCACAGCCCGAGTTACGAAGGTATCACGGCTGTGCTGATATTCAGTACAACACCATGACCTCAGGTGTAATATTGCATAACGGCTCCACAAACACAATTTATTACTGACAGAGTATGATCTTTTTGTTTATTTAATCAGATATATTGCTCCATCCTTATGTGATTGGCAGAACTAACTAGCCGTGACCGGCAGAGCTGGTGACCGACAGTCATTCATAGACATTAACCTGGGTGAAAATAGTTTTAAATTCTTACTGGTACTACAGTATGTAGCTAAATGTTGAGGGGAATAAAACATGGAGGTGGCGGACTGACCTGTAAATCTGTACCTGTAAAGTTTCTCTTTATATTTCCCCTTATTATACTATCAGCTACCGTAACGTTCTGGTTTCAGGGTTGAATCCCAAATGGCATTTAGTGAAAAGCTAGTGCACTAGGCTGTCCAGTCACGTGTCCCACACGCCAAAGGGATTTGGGATTTAGCCTTACGTTAGATGCTAGTTACCTTTGTGGCTCACGTTAGGCATAAATAAGACAATTAATAAGGAGACGTGTTGTTTAAGATGAAATAACATATCAGATTGGACCATACCGTCCTACTTTCATCCATGCTAGAGAACGAAAATCGGTGTAAGTAACAACTGTTAGAAAAACTGTGACGCGCAGTGATTACATATAGTTAAACATCTGTATGCTCTGCATCACCAGTCATGAAAGGCCTCTTATCCAATCAGATCAAACTCACTGTTGTATAAGCTACAATACATTATGTTTTGGCTATTTCTATCTTAACAAAATGTCCTCTTGTCCAACTTACTATGACTTGTCTTCACAATGAGTTTCTAATTGTAGAACGTTAAGTTCAATGCAGTGCTAACAGTTCCTGCAATGGTAGCATTATGTCCTTGTGGGCAAATCAGAAATTTATTTGTGTGTGTGTGTGTGTGTGTGTGAGTGAGAGTGAGAGAGATATGCCTGTGAGGGAAATGCCTGAACCAGTGCCAATGTGCTCCCACTATGCAGTAACCGCCAGGCAAATTCGAAGAAAACGCCCCCTCGGCTCAGAATTGCAACTGAAAAACTTAAGATGGTCTTCTCAAAGTTCCTCCAATATCATAAACTGCCATCACGTCAATATGGCTACATGAGGCATCAGTAGCGAACAAAGTAGAAGATATTACTTTTAAACGAGTTCACTCATCACAGTTACCCGGCCAGAGGATTTGCTTCATATAAACCTCCTGATGGCTTCAATACAGACTTTTATTTGAGCATTGATATCAGAGTAGTAGTACTAGGACTGCTTTTGACATGACATCATCTTGCTAGTCGCCCAACCTAGGTATATCACAAATCACGCCAGAGAAGATGCATTTAAGGCACAGGAAAAGGCCAGGTCTGAACAGCTCCATGTTTCAGGTGAACACTGGGGATCTCGTGTTAAGACCAGTTTAAAATTGCACTTGCAGTCTTTGGTTTCAGTCAGATTTGCTGCTCAGAAAGCAAAATTTGTAATCACCGTGTGTCGGTCCAGTGCACAGCGGGACAGGCAGAGGAATTGAAAACGGAGGAGGAGATGGGAGAAAGGAGGGTGTGTAACCTTTTCTATAGCACCAGCTCTTAGGAGGAATTGAGAAACACGTGCGGAGGAAGAATGCATGCGGATATAGTCTGTAGTGATACTGAAATCTCAGCAGTCTGACGAAACTAGAGTCATATTATAGTGTTAATCAATGTTAGAAAAGGAAACAAAAAAAACCCACACCCACATATGTCTTGTCTTTCAGTGTCACAACCTGCTTTAGAGTGATCCAACTGTCGCAATGTGCATGTGTTTATTGTGCCGTGTGTGTATTAGTGGCTGACATTATAAGTCATTTCTGGGAATATTTTCAGTGTTGGTCAACTATGACAGTCAAACACACACGCACACGCACACACACACACACGCGCACACACACACACACACACACACACACATGCGCGCACACACACACACACACACACA
>QMIH01000114.1:237150-254928 GCA_003987875.1 Clarias batrachus
CGCGCACACACACACACACACACACACACACACACGCACACACGCGCACACACACACACACACACACACACACACACACAGAGGGCATTCAACACTCTTCCTCTTATTGTGTGTTGTGTACGTGTCTGGTTTGTGGGCATTCCCCTGGCAGGGCTAAAATCTCCTGCATGTCTCTTTCCGTATATTTGTTTGTACTGGAGACTCGTCTCTCTGAGTGACGGAAGAACAGCTCGTGCTTAAGGAATGCTTTTAGGTTAGAGTAACAAGTGGCGCTAGCAGGAACGATATCATTAGAGAGAGAAAGAGAGATGTACTGTATGATATCTCTCTCTACATCTCTGTATGATATACTCTTTTAACCTCTGGATTGATTCTTGTCATCTTACTGAAGGCTAAAAAAATAACAACACAGAACATTTTTTAAAAATCTTAAAAGTACATGATGCTATAATTTGACCAATCTTTGATTATACTAAATCGTTTATCTTCCCGTCGCCAGAAATGATAAGAAAATAAAAAAGCTTAGATATGTTTATATACAGTATTTGTAGAAGAATTATTACTGAAACTATAATTACATTATAATTACATAATTATAGAACAGAAACATTATTACTGAAACTGTTTAGAATTGTATGTGTTTTAGAACTACTTAAATTGTTTCCACCTGATGGTCCTTCTATGCCTTATAAATTTCAAAGTAATGAAAAAAATACAGAAATAAATAAGCCTAAAAATAGATCATTTTAGTATTGTCCTGAGCTCATATATAAAAAATTATCAAGTGAAACATAACACACATCTATCCACTTTATGTACCACTTACTTTCCAGTGTAGAGTTCCAGTGGGCGCAACTTATCACAAACACAATCTCTCTCTCTCTCTCTCTCTCTCTCTCTCTCTCACACACACACACACACACAAACACAAACACACACACAAAACTCACTTACTGTATACACCGAGTCATACACTTACTGCAATTTGGGGACCTACACTGGACTGTGGGAGGAAACCGACCGAGCACATGGAGAACATGCTAACTCCACACAGGATTCGAACCCCCAACCCTGAGTGTGTGAGGCAACATCCAGTAAAAACATTGAACTTGTTCTAGCCAAAAGATTTCAGGAAGCTCTTTTGTGGTGGAGGTGACTGATTTGCTCATTTAGTTGTGTCCCCTGCTCCACCCGCTGATCTCTGCATGCTGGCATGTCAAGTCACTAGAGAGTATTCATCCATGAACCCTATACACACACACACATGCACACATAAACACACACACACACACACACACACACACACACACACACACACACACACACTCCTGCACCACTCCCTGCAGGACAGTTAAAAGGTCAGTGAATGTGTGTCATTGTCTCTGAAGACAACTCTCTGCTTCTTAGTCAGACGGGATGGGGATGTCCTCTGTTACCTGCTGTGGACTTATTTTCTGCTCTGCTAGCTTGACACGGAAGAAGAAAAAAAGGAAAAGAGATGGGAGTTACAGGGAAACGAGACACCAGGCCCAGAGCTGTTGTGGTGGGCCGGCAGGTGGAGGATAAAGACAGGGAGGAAGGCTCTGGTTTCTCATGCGGAGCCACAGACTGTGGCCTTTCATTAGCTGGCCACAAAGGCAGTATGGGTTTGGGACAGAGCCGGAGGGAGGATGAGCCCAGTGCTGCCCCTTACTATAAACATGAGGGCTTTCGCAACCTCTTTATTTGTGCTCCAGTGGCCCTCATCAAAGGCTTGAGATATTAGAACAGGGCACAGGCATGGCTTTGTACTTCACAGAGCACGGAGTACATGGAGTGGAGGAATGGGGAGCGTGGCTTAACACACACACACACACACACACACACACACACGTGCGCGCACACATTTATACACTAATGAGTCGAAGAGTGTGCATTTTTCGGTATTTGTATGTGTGCATATCGCATGTTTGCTTTAGTAAACAAACTTTCATGCTTTAATTGGTTTCTCTTAGGAAGCTGCTGCAGGGGAAATCTACATGTTCGTCTCGTTAGTGATCATGATGATGTTTTACTGTCCTGACGGGCACACATCAAAGGAGACTAGAAACCAAATGTTACAGTCAGGGTGTCCACTTTATCAAATCGCCATTCATAATTCATAAAGATAGCATCCAGTGTCTAGTATCATAAATCCAAAAATCTTTAACGCTGATGTGTGTTTTTTTTTTGCTTTACAAAAAAATATGCTTTACACACAAGCACATTTTCACACACACTGGTCTCAGGCTCTGGCTGACCTTTGATCAGAGGCAGCAGGTCTGATGTGGTCTCGAAGGACACGCACTCATCCCGCTCTTATTAATGGGTGTTGGAAACAAGCTTGACTGTTGTGTTGCCAAAAGCAAAGTTTTCTTTTGTGCGTGTGCGTGTGCGTGTGTGTGTGTGTGTGTGTGTGTGAGAGAGTATTCTGACACATGTATTTATAGGCTACAGACAGTCTCACACTCCTCTATTTCCAGAATATGAACAAAACCACCAGTAAAGAGAGATAGAGGGCAAAAGTAACATGTTGTGGTTAAGCATTCAACATTCAAGTGTGCAGGAGATAAATTGGGTGGTGAGACTGAGAGGGTTAGAAAAGCAGAAGGTAAATGAGGAGGCACCTCAGGAAGACCTTGGGGATAAAAAGCAACATAATTAAAAAAAAATAAAATAAAATGGCATGCAGTTTGCCAAAGACTGTCGGGAGCTAGAACATTAAAACTGTGTCACAGAGAAAGAAGAAGAAGAAGCGGCCAACACAGGAAGCAACAGAACTTGGGGTTGTAGTTTATTCGCTACCAGTTTAGCAGATGAATGTCATGGGCACAAGCGAATGCACTGTCAATACTACAGTGATCGTAATCTATCGTTGACAAAACAGCAAACGAACTGTAATTGAAGTCCAAGATCAGCAGAGCCTAGGAAAAGTCATCAGCCTTCATTGTTGCAAATGAACATGTTTTTGTTGATTTTGTTTTAAAAGTTATATGCCAGGTAAATGAAGTCCGGATTGCTAACGAGTGGGAAATATTGCAAAACGCATTTTCCCATAGGACATAATGTTAATGCAGATAATCCGTTCCAGTCCCCCAAAATATTACCAATACCCAACATTTAGGAGAGACATGTAACTTAAATGATATATGAAATAAATACACATTAAACGTCACTTAATCTTAATTTATGATTCCTTTTGGCACTGGCTGCTTTAAAAACAAAACTGAATTTGGCGTCCTTCTTCTTGCTGCCCTACTAGCTAATATTCATGAGACCCATGGTGTTATGTCTTTACTAAATCGTATGCTGAGGCAAATTACATGCAAAATTTCTGTTCTTAAGGTGAAAATTCATGAGGGGGGACCCTTTTTTTTATGCCGAGGTATAAAAATGTTATCTTCTTCTTATGTGCCAGATGCCAGACAACGGTTCTCAGTCTTCATGAATTTATTTCACAAATGCTCCTGATTTAAATTTCAGTGTATGGTCCAGGGTCCGGGTTCGATTCCCGGCCAGGCTTGATTCTCTGTGTGCATGGAGTTTCCATGTTCTCCGCGTGCTTGGTGGGTTTCCGCCGGGCATCCAGTTAGGCTAATTGTGTTCCCAAATTGCCTGTAGTGTGTGAGTGAGTGTATGTGTGTGCCCGGTGATGGATTGGCACCCTGTCCAGGGTGTACCCCGCCTCGTGCCCTAAGTCTCCTGGGATAGGCTCCAGCCTCCCCGCGACGCTGAATACAGGATTAAGCGGTATAGATGATGAGCGAGCGAGTGAATGAGTGAGTATATAGGGTTAGTAGTACCATTCCTTTGTATGGTTGTTTGGTACAAGAACCTTCGGCATAGGACTCACAGTGAAAAGGAGAAGCATAGTCCTAATGCTTAGTCAGATGAAAAAGGTCCTCGCAGTATGACAATGCGTGACTGTGTGTGTTTGTGTGAGGAGCAGCATGCTATCCCACCCAACGCAGTCATGGCAGTAATTTGAAGAACATGTTTGAAGGTCTCCGGGCAGCTAGCATGGCTGTGTATGGATTAAGCATGGGGTCTCTCTGTCTCCATGAGCCTGGCAGGCCCCTAAATCAGCACACATGGCACATGCCACGTGGCACTCATAAACTGACACATGCGCTCATACACACGAGTGCAGAATTAATTACCCACTTATTAATCCAACACAGGGTTTAGGGCATGAGAGCAGGACTATAAATCTCTCACTCTGTCTCCTTTACTGCTGCTGTTGGTTCTAAACCGGCTCATACGGCAGTTGTATTCTCTGCAGCCTCTTTAAATTAGGCTTTAACCATTCTTCTGGCTGGGATGGGGGGGGGCGGGTGAGGGTTTGCAGTCTCTCATGTCAACTGCACAGCAGAAGCGCCCACATTAAACCAGCCATGAAAATGGAGAAAGCTTGACTTCAATCAAGCTGCAATAAAAAAAAGGAACTTCAGTAAAGCTGCAGTAAAACCTTGAACCCAAGAGTGAAAATCAAAGCGGGTTAGAGTGGGCACTTTGAAAGCACAGCTGTTTGGATGCCCTAGAAAAGGCTACTCAATGTAGGAGTATGTATATACAGTATATGTGTCTCCCCGATGAGGCAGCTGCTTCGGCACTCACATGACACCGTGCCACGCGGCCCAGCGGAGAACCCTTCGGATTATTTGCATTTTTATCCTATTCTGCCTATAATCACACAAGCAGACACAAATGAGGAATGTGTTGGAACATAGCTTCATCTTAGGTGATGCCATGTGAACTCTGTTCAGTTATTTTGGTTGACGTTACCTAGTGGGATCAATTTTAAACAAATGCAGCCTTTTCTTTCATGTACTCTCCAAATCCAAGCCTCCAACGCATGCCCGGGTTGTCAGTCTCCTGATTTAAAGAAAACCCTGAAATCCACCTTTAATACCTGAAACTTTTATAAAATATGTGTACATGTTACATATGTTCCTCCTGGCACATGTTTCCATGTAAGCCTTTCTCGTGTGGTAGAAATGGCCTTATCTGGCCTTATCCTGCCCTCATGCTTATTCTTTCAACAAACATGTGCCGTGGATAGTGGAGGTAGTAAAAACTTTTCATCTCTCTCTGAACAATGGCACCCAGACACACACATACACACAGACACAGAGACCCCCTACCTGCACTTGGCAACCTAAAACAAATCCACAGAGGACAGCTTGCTCCACAGATGGCCAGTGTGTGAGTTCTTGGGGTTAACAGTGTATTGTCATGCATGGCCAGTCATATATCACCTTGTGTGTTGTGTGTGGGTTAACATATAAATGTTATTCATGAGATAGAGAGAGCATTTTATAGAAATGTGAAAGTTGGTTTCAAATATCATAACTTTTTTTTGTACTTGTATGCTGGTGTTGTTTAAATAGTAGGATTAAGACTAACTTTACTAGGATTAACTAATTAAAGCTGAAAGAGTAGTCTGGTTTAAAATAAAGATAGACATACTAGTTTCAGCAGGGAAATATAAACAGTAATAGATTATGATTGGTAAATATATATATATATATACAGTATATATTTGTTTTTTAATCTTAAATGATTGCTATTGCTTATTATGCACTACACAAAGAACAATTATTTCATATGTTGTTTACTTTGCATCACTGGCGTGATTCCGTTTGTAGTCCATCATTTATAAATCATATTTGTTACTCATATTTGTTATTGCCTCTAGTACTTACATTCGATCCCTTTCCGAGAGTTTCCAAAGTGACTTGAATACCAGTTTTGAGTGGTGGCATGTATCACTATTTGAACTGGGGTCACAGCTAGTGTCATGGGGAGGCCTCAGACTTTTGGAGTGGTCCTTATGGGGCCTGATGGCATGCAATCTGTTCCTTACTTCAGTGGTCGCCCTTAGACACAGTTGGATTTTGTGATTGTTACTTTTGATCAGCTGCCACGGTCACTGCTTAACTATTATCTGCCCTTGTCCAGCACAGCACTGCGGAGGACTCTTCATGACATCATCGTTAGGGCAACCAGCTCACGAATGTTGTGACAGCTGGTTCCCACCCTCCGCAAGCACACACACACACACACACACACACACACTTCTCATTCATTTACAAGCATTCGTTTAGTTACACTGATGAGAGAGTTGGGTGATAGTCAGTGGACCATATGGCTCTCTGCCACACTCATTGATAATTCACATTATTGATTGCTGTTTCTTTCGGAAAAAAGCCCTTCAGTGGGTCTCGGTGGGCTCCTGAAGGCGCTTAGGGCGGAAGGCAAAAGTGAAAGGCGTTCAATGGGACTGGCACGTTTAGCTGTGCAAATGGTAGATAATGTGGCTTTTAATCTATTTAAATGCATGGGGGTTTGTTTTCATGTATAGCTCTAGGGGTCAAATGATTATCTGCATTTCCCTAGTTCATGTTAATCCTTTTGACACAACCCTCAAGTGCTGACCTTTTTTAATTATTTTTTTGATTAGTATTACAAAAGATGTTATTTACGATCAACAGACTTCATGCATTACTAATTAATCCTGGAAAGCCCGCTATGTGATACATTTTTAAAAATTTTTCCAAATGAAAAACCCTTTAATTTTTCAGTTCATCCAACAGTAAACAATATTGTTTTTATGTGAGGATATCTATATATCTATAAATACACACATGCGGTAAACAGTATATAAAAATGCCTGGAGATGGAGTGATTGGGGCAAAATATAATTAGACTGTAATATAGGATGTGGAAAATAAAAAAAAAACATGGAATATAAATAGTTGTATATCATTTATTAATAGACATACATTGTGTAACTATCACTGCATTTCAATAACTGTAATTGTAATTCCCAATTGACAAGATTTCCAGCATTTATCATAAAATGGTAGGCTATTGCCTTTCTAATTACATAATGCAAAGTGTATACACATCATATCTCATATCCACAGAAAAACACAATTAGTGTATACTTTAAGGGAATATTTGTGAATTATCATGAATATTCCCGTAAACTATAAATGATCGTAATGGAAATACTAGGGCAAGTATGTTAAAAGTGAAAAAAAAAAGAAAAAAGACATCTGCATGATCTGCAAAAAGAAGACGTTTCTAATGGCTTCTTCAGACGAAGCACATTATAAATAGAGTGAGCAGGTTGACCACGGAGGACCATGAGGACACACGCAAGCTGGTCTTCTTCGGCATGTCAACGTTATCATAGACTTTGTAGAACAGAAAAATAGGCCATATCTAGTGTGAGTGTGTGTGTGTGTGTACGTCTGCAGTGGCACCTAAAAGTGTGTGAAAGTGTGTTTCCATTAGCTACAGGCATGACGGAGGAGCAGTGACAGAGACAGACTGAATCGTGAAGCGTTTGTCAAAAATAAGAAATAACGTGTCATTCTGAAGCCATGTCTTTTAGTAGCGTCAGAGAGAGAGAGAGAGAGGGACAGGATGACACACTTGAGGAGTTTAAGTTGAATTAGCAGCAGCACAGTGCCAGATTTGTTTAATGGCTAAGACCTTACACACAGTGACAGACCATCAGCACGGGGAGAGAGCAAATATTATTACAGGATCTGAGAGACTTTCATTATTTACACGCAAGGTTGAGGTTGCGTGACTCTCTTTCTCATCCTGAGCTACACGATAAGGGACTGTTCTTAGACAAGCCATGTTTTTTTTTTGATTTCCTGAGTGCACATGTGTAAAACGTTCTAGAGAGAAAATATATCTAAAGGTACGGCTTGAGCTAATTTTCTAATTGTCACCTAGCGTGTGTGTGTGGCTCTTTGTTCTGCCTGTCCTGATTTCCATCATAAGAAGAAAGTTAATAATGACCAGCGGATTATTTTGTATTTCTGCCGGTGATGGGTGAAAATTGTAAAACAGTCATTCAGCCTTTGTCGTTGTCTCCAGATTGCCTTTAGCCGACTGGGGGGGAGGAACAAACACCCTCGATTACCCGAATCTCCTCCATAACCCTACTGCACACACCCGTGTATTGTGTAAGGGAATGAATACAGGAATTGAATGAAAGGTTCATTGGTCTGATTGAGGTACTGATATGTCGCAGCATCATAGATAAATTAGACCTACTCTCTCTCTCTCTCACACACACACACACACACACACACATACACACACACACGACCTACACCCACAATTTACTAAATGCATCTTGATATGACGCCGTGCTATAGTACAGTACATGTGCAATAATACGTACATTGTGTACGTCACACTGATACGAGTGCTGTTGTGGACCATGTGTCTGTGAGCTTTACACGTCTCAGCGTTTTGAGGACAGTGCTATGAGTCTGCATCGTAGTCAAACTAAAATGATGAGCGTGTTTTTCTTTCTCAGGCTGGGAAAGTTGACTCAGTCCTGACACCATGAGAAAGGGCGAGAGAGTAAACAGGCAGACAATAGGACAGCTCTTGTTCCCACGGGGACCCCTCAAAGACCCATGTTCAGATTGGAAATGATAGGGAACAACATGGCGTAAAGGTCACTGGAGCGGAATTTAGTGGCAGTTATAAAGTTTCAGAAAACAAATACTTTAACGAAAAGTGCAGTGGGACAGATTTCTTTCCTTTGCCAGTTATTGTTAAGACGAGTGTAAACCAGGCAGAGAAGCTTAGTGTGTGCTGCTGACCTGCCCCTCCCTCCGAAGCACATCAGATCATGTACTTAACCTTTTATCTGTCCTTCTGTGTCTTTCTCAGGTGGTGGTGCCCACGCGGGTCGGCCAAATGTATGTGTATGACACGGGGAACTCGGAACAGGATGAGTATGATGTCCCCCGACACTTGCCTACCTCCCAGGACATCTATGACGTTCCACCTACCCGTGGCCAATACAACCAGCAGGTGACTGAACGTTAAGTAGGCGTTAGCATAAAATGTTCCAGATGAGGTATAATAAGCACTGAGCATACAGTTTGTGTAAATAATTAAGAAAATAACTTGTGGACATAAAATAGCGTGGACATATCTTGGACATATACATGTCCATGGGACAGATGATATCGGCGTAATAATATCTGTGCTTTTATTTCTATCCTTTCTGTTCAGTGAGAGGTTTTTGTGTCGTAAATATGATTGGCGTGTGTGTGCGCAGATGATAGATGGATAACTTTTTTTTTCTTTTAGCTCAGACATCCTACCAGGCATCATCTGCGAAAGTGACATTCATGTTGCCTCAATGTCTCTCTTGCTTTCATTTTCTTTTCTTTATCATCCCTCCCTTGCTCTTTTTCTCCCAATCTTTACTGTCAAACTCATTGAATTACATTTTGTTTTTGGAGGTCATACATTACTTGCAGGAGAAGCACATGTTTTAGGCATTAAAAAAATGCTCTGAGACTACAGCGCATGTTTGAGTGAATGTCTGTGTGAACACTCGTGAGCCTGAAATGGCTGTCAGCAAGATCTGTCCCTCAGTACATCACACTGTGTGACACACACACACACACACACACACACACACACACACACACACAAATGAGTTAAGGTGGCCCATGGCAAGGACCAAGAGCGCGCACACACACACACACACACACAMACACACACACACACACACACACACACACACACACACACACACACACACACACACACACACACACAACCTCAGGACACAGCTAGAGAGTGAAGTAAAGAGTAGGGAGAGGACAGAGAGATAAAGAGAAGGGAAGAGTAAAAGGGGAAATAGATAAAGAATGAATTAGAGTATACAGATAAGACATTGGTGTGGTATTTGGTTCGTACCAGGTTGTGGTCTGATACACTATAGAAGAGAAAGTAGGAGAATAATAGTGGTAGCGGGTCCTGTTACATTACAGTCAGCTTTATAGGTATTTCGTTTTAAATTAAGTACTTTAATTAGTGAGACAATTTTCTTAATTTTGCCCCTACTCCATCACAATGGATCAGGAATGAAGAAATTAATTTTTGTGATTATGATTTATTATGATTGTGATTGTAGACTTGGTTAAAAAAAAAAAAAAAAAGTTAAATTAAAAAAAAAAAATTAACTTTTTTTTTTTTACTATTAAAAAAATAAATAAAGAGAGCGCGGGAACTTCAGGAGTCCCCAGATCAACTAGGTCGTAGATTTATAATAAAGTAGAAATGCACTGATGACAGCAACACCAAAATATAATAATACTGAGCTCAGCAACACCAAAAGACTACAGAAGACAACTGGATGAGCACAAGTGGACGATTACAGAATTCTTACTCGGTGAAGGCAAGCCCCTTCAGGAAACAATCAAGACACACAAATCATGAATGTAAATACTGAGGCTTTACCGCAAAGCCTGGTACAAGATTAGGAAGAGGAGAGTATAGAGAAGGAAAGGAAGAGCTCATGGTCCAAAGTATACAACATAATCTGTCAAACATGGTGGAGGCTGTATCGTGACTGCTAATGGAACTGCGTCACTGCTGTTTATTAAAGGTGTGACTGCTGATCGAAGTAGAAAGATGAATTCCTGAAGTGCCACTGTATATCTACTCCTCAGATTCGGTCAAATGCGTCATATTAATTAATGCATTCAATTAAATGTATTTCAATTCAGTTAGTTTATATCATTTTAATAGTATAGTGCTTTTAGCAATGTCCATTGTCGCAGAACAGCTTTAGGAATCAAAAACTGGAAAAGGAAATCGGTATGGAAATATGCATCAAATTATAAGATTGATCCAGCTGGCTCAGTAATAGTGGTGTTCATTCATACATCTTGTTGTAATGGAAATGAAATGACATTGAAACGTAACGTAGCATAAATCACATGTTGTTCATGGCTAGTGTAAGCATTTTGTGGTGCATGTTACTAAGAAGTGTATGTGCTGTTTAATGACAGTCATGAAATAAGTCAAGAAGTTAAAGTAAAAGTCTTTTTCAACCACTTCTTGGTTCTAGCACAAATGGGGAATGGGGTGCGCCAAAATGCTTTCAGACTAGACACAGGCATCTTGTCAGGGGGAAAGGGCTGTATGACAGGTAACAGAAAGACTGCCATGAGGAACGGTGAGGGATTAAGTGTAGCAAACCTACCGAAGGCTCCCATCAGGAACAGTTCTCTCACACATCGCTGATTTCTCTTGTGCATGTGGGTGGGTGTGTGTAGGTGCGATATGTGTTTCTAAGTGCCAGTGGAGCCTTATCGTGTTTATCGTGTCTGCTACCCTGATTCTTTTTCATCCGGCTACATCAATAATTTCTGTTCAACCGTGATATGGATGAGAATGGTGGGAGGAAAGGCATAGGACACGGACACTGAAACAAATATCAAAGCCTGTAGGGAAGCATGGGGAGGGGGTTGACGGAGAGAACAGATAATGTCCTTAAAACTGCTTCCTTATTTTCAGCATTTTTGTGCTTTTTTCATAATGACTGTCTCTGTGATTGTTTTTTTTTGCAGCTATTTGACATGGAAATGAAAGGACCAACTATCAGAGATGTGCATGGAATCTACGACACGCCCCCTAGTGTGGACAAGAACCAGATGCTGGCCCAGCAAATGGTGAGACCCTGGATAAAACTAATGCAGGACACATAACATCTTTGATGGACAGATCCGTTTTATATTATTGAATTTAAACCTATTTGAGCTTGTGAAGATGCAGGAAGTTACATGAGCCTTATGTTTACTCTTCTCCCAGGTGTATGACTTCCCACCATCTGTGAGTAAAGACGTTCCAGACGCACTCATCAAGGAGGACACTTATGACGTTCCACCTCATTTTAACAAAATAAAGAGTCCAAGCTCAAATGCCGCCAATCCTGAACCCCCAATACCTGAAGATGTGTATGATGTGCCACCCCCTCAGCTAGCTGGCAAATCACAGGCTGAGGCACAGGAGATCTACGACATCCCCAGCAGCCTGCACCAAGGTGACGTCTACGACTTCCCACGTGAGCGCCCACCAGTTGCTGAGGAATCAGGTGACTATATCTACGATGTCCCACCACAGGTGGTACGTGATGCAGCGGGCGCTACCACAGAGGAACTGACAGTGAGCTTCAAGCGGCTGTCTGCTTCCAGCACAGGAAGCACACGCAGTAATTTGTCCACTTCATCCCTGGACACAGTGCCAGTGCGGGACAGCGCGGTGCCAAACCGCCTTCTTTCGCTAGACCTCGAGCAGGCCATGGAGAGGCTGTCACGCTTGCAGCAGGCAGTGGATACCTCCGCTTCAATGCTCATGTCCTTTGTCAGTAGTGACTGGAGGAGCCCCAGCCAGATGGAAGCGAATTTGCCCTCCATTCGACGAGCATCTGAATGCTTACGAGCATCAGTCCGGGAGCTACTGGAGTTTTCTCGTGGTGCTGTGGCCAATGCTGCCCAGGCTACAGACCGTACACTGCAGGCCAAGCTTAGCAAGCAGGTGCAGAAGATGGACGAGGCCTTTCAAGGTCTGCTCAAGCACAGTCACGCGCTGGACGCCCTGGGTTGGGCTTCTGCTGCTCTTCCCACACCAGCTCCGAACAGTGGTGGAGACGACCTGGACCGGCTGGTCATGTGTGCCCGTGCTGTGCCAGATGACACCAAGCAGCTAGCATCCTTCCTGCACGGCAATGCGACATTGCTCTTCAGAAGGACAAACAGGCAGCAGCAGCAGACTTCAGACGTGTTGGGCCAGCTGAGCAGCAGCAGCTCTAACGTCTCAGCCTATCAGACAGGCACACCCGACAGGACCAACATCCAGTCACGTCCCCTGCCTTCACCACCCAAATTCACCCCAGAAGAGGGGCCTCCTGAGCGGCCTTATGAAACCACAGAGGAAGGCTGGATGGAGGATTATGACTATGTACATTTACAGGTACAGAAGCCAAATCAAAGTAGAACTCTGTAAAACCAATTTAACAAGGAAAAACATATAAGCATATATGCAAGATATTTGAAAGTGTAGTGCAGAGACAAGCCATGCATGACCATAACCAGGTTGTTTGGCTTGTTTTCTCTACTTTAATTGAATAATTCTTTAATGCCACATAACTTAACCTAACTTAATGAAGACGTCAATGTGTTAGATCTGACGAAAGTCTAGGGTAAAGACTATCGCTGTGGGTTCTTTGGTCGAACATTCCTTAGGCTGTAATTATAATTGGCTTCACATTAAGGTGTAGACCCAGGATTGCAGGTGGCTTCTCACATGGCTGCACTGCCGTCAGAGTGAGCAATGGCCTCCATATCCTCCCTCATGTGGGCTCCACTCCAAGTCCCCTAGTGTAATGCTTAAGGTGTCATCATCAATCACTTACGTTCTGGCCTGTTTTCTCTTCATAGCCCAAATACATCTCTTACTCCAGCTGCATGGATGTACTGTGTGATATATATATATTTTTTTTCTTTGCAGACATCAGTGCAGATAATGTTCAAAGATTAATTTCTTGATCTGTGTCAACCACAATGGTGGCAGACAAAAGGATTGCATACATTGCATATAAAATTACCTTTTCTTCTTAACCCACACTGCCTCCTTGTGGCCATATTAGAAATTACTACTGTATGGGGTTTTTGAGATCTTTTACATGCATGGGTTTAACTGAGAATGACAGGGCCAGATACAAAATAATGAAACTGCAAACTGTATACTATACTATAATAGCTGGAACCATTTTTGTCCCTGGTGAAATATATTTATAATGTATTTCTTGTATTTTAGGGTAAGGAGGAGTTTGAGAAGAACCAGCGACAGTTGCTGGAGAAAGGCAGCATCAATAGACACAATAAGACCCAGCTGGAGCAGCAGCAGGTCAGTCATTAAATACATGGCTTTGTAAAGAATAATATACCCATTGCAAATCTGAATACACATGTGAAACAATACGTATATGAAAATAATGACAAGAGGTGTAGACCCAGGATCGAAGGGGCTACTCACATGGCTGCACTGAAAAGTGATGTGTGAAAGCATGTAATCGGAATTCTAAAATGGAAAAATCATAAAATGGAAACGGTGCATTTCAAGTAACCACAATGTTGATATATTAGTAGTGATGCATCATTTCATCGTTAATCATTTGATGGCAAACTATGTGATGAGAAAATGTTTAGTACATAATTCCACTTTTAGCCAAACACCCACACACGACTTTCATAAACATGATGTAGAGGTCATAATGCAAATATGTTCATATTAAAAACATTTTCCCATCATGAGTTTTTGCCCCAGTGACCAATTGGCCCAATCTGACTTTTGCACAGTACTGTATTTTAATGCTGTGATCATGCATTGTACTAAATGCTACAATCATGCCCATGATGTTTTGTAGAAATTAGCACTTCAAGAGTCGCTTCAAGAATGTCAATATTAAATTAGCACTGAGCAATACTATAATAATTTGAAAATACTAATTTTCTCTCTCCACTGCATCCATTCCTGCAGCTCAAGCAGTTTGAAAGGTTGGAGCAGGAAGTCAGCCGGCCAATCAACAACGACATTTCAGGTTGGACCCCGCCCACACACTACCCACCGCCATCGCGCAGCAAGCTGTGTGCAGGTGACAGGCAGCTGTTGCTCTTCTACTCGGAGCAGTGCGAGGCCAACATCACCACACTGACAAATGCAATCGATGCTTTCTATTCATCCATCAACAACAATCAGCCACCCAAGATCTTTGTTGCTCACAGCAAATTCGTCATTCTCAGTGCCCATAAGCTGGTCTTCATCGGTGATACAGTCTCACGCCAGGCCAAGTCACCTGAGGTTCGGAGCAGGGTGGCACAGCACAGCAACGCACTGTGTGAAAAACTGAAAGACATTGTAGTGAGCACCAAGACTGCAGCCCTGCAGTACCCCTCTCCAGGGGCGGCACGGGACATGACTGAGAGGGTCCGCGAGCTGTCTGGCTGCACCCAGCAATTCCGCATGGCCCTCAACCACCTACTTTCCATGTGAAAACAAACATGGGAGTGTATAGAAACACTGAGACCACTGCGACTTACTTGTTCCCTGTCCATGCTTTGTGTTCCCCTACCCCTTCAAAAAAAAAAAAAGACTATAAACACTATCAGTGAATAGTGCTATGGGTTGTAAATTAATTTATGTAAATATATGAATTTCTGTAATACGATGGGGAAGTAGTGGGGCAAGAAGAAAGGATGAACTGTACCTTTTTTGACAACAGGGGAAAAAAAAAAACAACTGTAGTTTTTAGTCATTATTCACTATTATTATTGTTATAATGTAATTATTGCCCTGATTATGCTAATGGTCATCATTCTTATTATTACTGATGAGATATTAAGGGTGTCTAGAGTTTTAAATGTCTATGTAGAAGTACTTAATGGCATTTTTCATCAATGATGAGGATTTTTTAAATGGATTTTTATGCTAGCATGAGGGAAATGAAATGATGGCAGCAGACATGCAGTGCTTTGTCCTTTTAATCACCAGGGCGGATTCAGGATTCAGGGTGGGAGCAAAGCGTTATGGAATGCTTAAATGAGGCAAAGGTGATTCTTTATCTGGTAAAATATTCTCAAGAAGCAGAAGAAAACAAAACAGTCTCTAAACAAGTAAGATTGCAATCGGAAAACCGGTTATAAAACATGAGAAAAGAGTGAATCTTCTTAACTGTTAAGTATTTTCTTTACTGCTTATTCTTTTTAGTACGCTTGCTCACTTTTCTCCCACTCCAGTCATTCTAGTTTCTGGGACTTGCTGTGCACCGTTCCAGATTTAGCTGTGTTCTAGATAAGGCTTTGTATCTAGCAGCATGCCAAAGCTGCTCTCCGTTGCAGTGCTACACCCTGCTGGACAGGGTCGTATAGGCCGAGGGGTTCTGTTCAGTAACTGAAAAAGATTGTTCCTGTTGGCACATTCCTGAGCGTTAATGTCTGTTAATCCCGAGGGCAGGTGTGTTCCTATGAGTAGGCTCTTTTTCTTTCAATAGCTCTATAAAATGTTTAACCACCTCATAGTTTAAACATGCCTAATGTATTCAAATAGTACATTTTATTGAACCCCGAAAGAACTAAGCCTCTTTCACTGTACTTCAATGTGGTAACAGCTATATTGTATTTTCACTTACCTTTTGCAGACTTTTTGTCACTGGAGGGCAACGTTGAGAACTAAATCTGCCTCGAATGTTTCCTTGGCTTTTTAACACCCTATTAGTTGTATTTTGAATATCAGACTATGTCAGCAAAAATAAGTTGGTGAATGTGGTTATACCTTTAAGTGCTACATGTTGTGCATATAGTCAAAATCCCTATCCAGTTTTGAAAAAAAAAGGAGCACAGTGAAAATAAATATTGACTTTGTATTTGTTGTAATGTTATTTCATCCTCGAATCTGTGTTTAAGGGTTTGGAATATCTTTGCGATGTTAAAAAAAAACATACTGTAAATTGCATAACTGGAAAATATATGTTTAATATATTTTCATTAAAAAAATTGATCAAGCCAGTCTGATCTCTGTTGAATTTAACTTATATGCTACATATAGTGATACCTCCCAAAATACCATAATAAAAGAAAAGAAAAAAAATTAAAGAAAAAATGCTTAGTTTAAAAATTTGATATTACAAAGTCTTGTATAACCATGCTGCTTTCTCTCTCTTCCTTCATTAATTTTAGTCTTTAGAGTTGGGCCTATCCACAAGCTTCATAAAATTAATATGCACAGCTGGTGGGAGACACCCTGAATGATGTTCTCTCATATTATATCGACCAATTAAATTTGCTATGCTTAATGAAATATGACCCAGCCTTAGATCAGATCTCCTCATAGCCCATAAAACTGTTTTTTGTCTTTGTTGATTTTGTTTTTAAATAGACATATATAAGGACTTAGAATTATGCGTAATAGAGTGACATATCCCTTTTTTCAACACAAATTAAGCAATATGATGAACATATTTTTATTTCACTATACACTATGCTGGTATGTTGTGTATTTTGTGACTTTTAAATTTTTTTTAAAAAGGGTAACAGGCAAAGAAATACTGTAGCACAGATACACAGGATCACGTGTTCTGGTTGTTTTTGGTTGTTTCAGTGACCAAAATGATAATTATATTCTTATTTTGAGAATTCTACATTTTTGCGACGTCATTCTCATATTCCAGTAGTGGATATTTACATGTTACAAACGTAATGATAACTTTCGTTCTACCTGACATTTTTGCAAACTGTTTGATGTCTTTAAACCTCCCCCATTAAATCACACTGGCAAGACTTTCATATAAGCACATATTTTTTTATTGTCATTGACCTATGCTGTGTTGCCAGCACGTATCTGTGCTGCCTCGGTTTTAAGGGAAAATCCTAGGTGTCAAGCAAAAAATGTAATTCTTAGTACTACTTGCACTACCGGGACACTTACAAAAAGTATACTTAAAGTTCACTTAATTAAGTAAACATATATAAAGTTTGAGTTTATATCCCAAGTATACTATGTAGTAAGTATACTAATATCAACGTCCTAGTAGTATACATGTACTGTAGATGTCCAAGTTCAATACTTCTGGAGACTAAACTGCCCCACTTTTTAGTTTATAAAAGGATATATTAAAGTATACTTTAGGTATATTACTCGCAAACATTGAGTTCACAAGACGTTCACATTTAATTTTATACTGAAAGTATATTTTGTACTGAAACTATACTGTGAAGAATAAGTCAATGATGTCATTCATGAACGTATAAATTTACTGTCATCTACTACAGTACAGTGTATAGTAATCTATAGTAATCTACAGTAACTATTTTAGCTGTTTTAGTTTTCTTGAAACAATTTTATTATCCTTTTAATTTGATA
>QMIH01000114.1:254955-286413 GCA_003987875.1 Clarias batrachus
ATAAAGTATAGTACTTTGTTTCTATTTAGAATTTCTTATAATTTAAATACGGTATATATTTAATTGTACCTTAAGTAGACATAAAGTGTAACTAATAAAACTTACATATAAACCACAAGACATGATTAAAAACATTTATTTTCTTTATAAATCAAACATTTTGAAGAAATATTGTACTGATGCCAAAATATACACAGTTAAAAAACACACAGTATGAACACAGTCTTGATTTGAGAATTTGTATGAATATATCCTCTATGAAATCAGTCGCTGGCTGCCCACAAATCGGTTATACATCTGTATAATTTCTGCCCTGTTAAATAACTTCAATATCAACCAAACATTCACGTAAAGTAATAGAAATAAATTGCAACAATAATATTTCCCCCTTACTGTGCTGGGCGTCACAATAAAGTTACTATATTAGCAAGCTGAGGGCGACAGTGGCAAGGAAAAACGTCCTAAGATGGCAATAGGAAGAAGAGGAACATTGAGCAAAACTTAAGTACAGTACAAGTATATAAGTAAAGTATACTTTTTTAAGTAAAGCAAAAGTAAAAGTAAAAATTTTGGTATACTTGGCAGTTTAAGCAAAGTATACTTAAGTATAGGTTTGTTTAGTATATCTCTGATATTCACTGTCAGGCAAAAGTTTAGACACACCCATTCTAATTTTGCAAACACACTTGACAAAACTGTTCTTGCATGAACTGCACCGGAACAGCTGACCTTCATGTCTTAAAGTAATAACTGACATTTGTTGTTACCTAACGCCATAATTACCTAATTACCTGTAATTACCTAACGCCATGTGTCATTTCATTGTTTTGGAGAAAAAGAAAAAAGCCAGCATGAAAAATCCTTCATCGTCTCCAGGAATTGTAAAGACTCACATTTTCAATCTGGCTGATTTTTCTGGGTTCATGAGTTCTATACAACATCACAGAAATGACTACTAATGTACCAGAAACATGCAGAGCGTTTGCCTAGTGGCCTCCATCGTAGAATCTCCTGTCAGAGTACAACACATTTACTGTTGTTCTGTGTTGCACATTTCTTGCTGTTTAATAACAAAATAAGCCAGTGCCTGCAATACTACCTCTTCATTGGTCTAAGAACATTACTGCACTCTATCCTGTGGCTGACGGAGCTTTTAAAAAACCAACCGCGGCTGTCTACTGCGGCTTCTGCTGAAATGTGAAGATGAAGTGTTACTTCCATAAACAGCTCTAGACCAGTGTTTCATTATGTGTGTTTAGTGAAGTTGTTTTTTTTTTAATGAGAAACGTGAAACCAGGAACTTAGCATCTTCCCCTAAACAGCATTGCACCTCACTGGTCTGGGAAACTCTTGAACAATCCTTACCAGACTTACATTTACAGTAAGACGATTTCTTACACTCGTAATGACCATGTCATGGCTATATTAGACTTGCAATGATGTTGCAATGATGAACAGAATAATTATACAGCATATACAGTACATTAGCTACGATAGGAAATATCCCCAAGAATTTGAAGCACAAAGTTTCATTAATTCTATTATTTTATTTGTTTGTTTGTTTGTCTGTTTAATACAGGGTCACGATCTATGGTTGGAAAGTTCCAACAAGTTTTTCAATTCAGTTAAATTCAGTTTTATTTTTATAGAATTTTTAACAATATATGTTGTTGCAAAAAAGATTTATAGAAGGATATATTGTGGATATACAGTGGTTGTGAAAAAGTATTTGCCCCTACCTGTTTAATTAATTATTTATTTTTTTACTATTTTGTTTTGAATCTTTTTCACACTTGATGATTGAGACCGTCAGCTCTCTAAACCTATCTGGCCCTATGTGAAAAGGTGATTGCATTTAAACCTAATAACTGCAAACCAACATTTGTGATAACTGGCAATGAGTTATCCACATCATTGCAACATTTAACTTTAAATGTCCTGTAGTGCAAATAATTCTAAGACTGAAATCTTTCATTTGACACAACATTGCTATGGAGGAATTTTAGCCAACTGTTCTTTGCAGATTTGTTTTAATTTAGGCATTTTTCAGGGTTTTTAAGCCTGAACAGCCTGTTTAAGGTCATCTCAATTGGATTTAAGTCCAGACATCTAGACTAGATCACTCCAAAACTTTCATTTTGTCTTTTTAAGCCATTCAGAGTTGAACTTGCTGGTGTGTTTCAGATAATTGTCCTGCCGCATAACCCAAGTGCGTTTGAGCTTGAGATCACGAACTGACAGTCTTCAGTTTTCTGGTAGTGCACTGATTTCATAACTCCATTAATTATGGCAAGTCATGCATGTCCTGAAGCTGTTAAGTCACACTACCAATAACATCTTTGACTTATAGTCTTTTTATGAAATGCTGTAGGAGTTTTATATCAGATTTAATAGGACACACATCTACCAAAAAGATAAAAGATTTTGTCTCTTTAGTCCACAGACTTTTTGCCCAAAGGTCTTATGTGAGATGAGCCTTTATGTTTTTTTTTTCAGTCAGCAGTGGCTTCTTGACGTTTGCTTATTGTTGAAACATGAACACTGGCCTTAAAAGAGGCAAGTGATGCCTGCAGTCCTTTCAAAGTTGTTCTGGGTTCTTTTATGAGCTCTTGGACGAGTCGCCGTTGTGCTCTTGGAATCATTTTGGTAGGCTGCCCACTCCTGGGAAGTCTCAGCACTGTTGCAAATTTTCTCTAATTGTGGATAATGTACATATCACTATGGTTTGCTGGAGTCTCAAAGCCTTAAAAATGGCTTGGTAACCCTTTTCAGACTGATGCATGTCAATTACTTTGTTTCTCATCTTTTCTGGGTTGTCTTTAAATCGTGTTGCTTTTTTAGATCAGGTTCTGTTTAAATTATATTTGTTTTATTCAACAGGTCTGGCATTAATCTGGCCTGCGTGTGGAAAGTGAAATTTAACTGACCATGGCACCAGAACAGAAAAAAAAAGCCTTGCAGTTGGGAATGTGTGTTTGAGTGCAGCTAAATGAGCTTAGCAGAAAAAGAGAAACTCTTAATGTAACAACAGGCTCTGCTCACAAGTCAAGTCCCCTTAAAAAAACATCCTGTGCTGAGTCCTTCCCAATTTTCTTCAAAAAAATCATTCTCAATTGA
The DNA here is from genome assembly GCA_003987875.1 of Clarias batrachus. Taxonomy (NCBI): domain Eukaryota; kingdom Metazoa; phylum Chordata; class Actinopteri; order Siluriformes; family Clariidae; genus Clarias; species Clarias batrachus. Next base: position 258,073 of record QMIH01000114.1, read on the forward strand.
AGTTTATATCAAATATTCTGGCAGGGTATTTTCTCTTTTTTTTACTTCTCTTTTTTGATTCATACAGACCAAAAGACAAATTCATAGATCTGGACACAAGCTGAAGATTCCCACGCTGCAATTAAAACAGCTGCTTCATATGCAGGCCATTGACAGAAGACTGATGGTCATTCAGTGCACTACATTTAGAAAGGAACTCTTTCCTTTTCATCATTGGCAAGAAATATCCCATAGTCCTAAGCTAACCCTGGGTACACATGCGTAACCCCTAAATTTCCTGGCATAGCAAAACCTTCAGGCAGCACAATGGTGTAGTGGGTAGTGCTGTCGCCTTGCCCCTCTAGGTTCCAGGTTCGATTCCTGAATGTTAGGGACGTATTTAATAAAATAGGTTGTCATAACTCTTATGTTTAATAAGGATTTTAATTAATTATTATTTTTTAATTTATTCATTTAGTATAATTTTTTTTGGCAGGGTGCTGAAGGGCAGTTTGTCTACGGCGGTATTGTCATTTAAATCACTCATTTAAAGCATCATTTGTATCACTTAATCATGGTGCATTGCATTTTAGGTAATCACTACCCAAAATCAAGAGCAAAATTCAAAAGCAAGTGACTGCTATGTAGATTGGCTAAAACGGGCTTTTAGAGGAGGTTCAGCTGTACTTTTGTCATTGTAGGTAATCAAGAGTACGTATTTCTACTCCTCAGCCTTTTGCTTTGCATTTGCATGGACATGTATAATTAAATAATTTTAAACAAAAATATTAAATTCAATTTATCAATTTATTAATGTCATATTTATTTTTAACATTATCACAAAACAACTTTATATAATAAAATATAATAAAGCCACAATTAAAATGATGGGTGTACATTTACAAATGTATTACAGTATAAATTTATATCTTTACCAAATTATTCCAAATAAGCAAGAGGGGGAAATGGTGGCAAGGAAATATCCCCTGAGGTTAAACCTTAAGAGGAACCAGATGTAATTTCCAGACAGCATTCACACAATGTGGTGTTGTGATGTTAATGGTGATGTGCTCATATCTTCTGGTTCTTTTAAGGACTGCTGCATTCCACTAATAATAATAGCTAAGAAAAACTAATGCGGATCCTTTAGCAACAATAAGGTTAAATAATCATTTCCTGTATGGCTTTATCAGTCTTTCACATCACTTTGGTCCTTTTTTCTTTATAACATTTCACTGAAGTTCATTGAAGTTTTAGGGAATTTGCTTATGCACAGATCTCTTAAGTCTCAACGTCTCTTGGACTTTGACTAGGCCTTTCCCAAACATTAATTCATTTATTGTTCAGGCATTCGGATGTACTGTAGATTTACTGGTATGCTTCAGATTGTTGGCCTGCATCCCTGAATTTTGACCAAGTTGTTAGAATACTCTGGTATAAAGCGGAGTTTATGGTCGACTCAATGTATTAACCCACATCTGAATGCTCCAAACCAACAAGTTTACCAAGTTAAAATTTTATAGAGGTGTACACACCTGGTAATGTTCAATTAATCAAGGGCTAATTATTAGTAGCTGGGGCAACTGGGCGTACTTAGTATTGCACATGTTTTTATCTTTTTTGCTTAATTTTTGTTAAATAAATAATGGCACAGTCAAAAAGTACCATGTTATTTATCATGTTGTTTTTGTCTGAGATTTTGTCAGATGATTTTTACTTAAATGGGGTCAGTGATTTCTATGAAGATAACACTTTTTTCCTCTTTGCATGTGTTTTTTGGAAATTAACTGACGTTGTAACAACCTAGAATTTTTTTTTACATAAATCATAGACAGTTTTTTCCCCCAAGATGGTTAATGTCAAAATAACACAAGTTTAAAAAATATTTTTAATATTCAAAAATAATAATAATAATTAAGTGACCCAATTTAGATTGAGATAGAAATAAACACTAATTGCTGCATTGCTTGTGCAGTGTGACATGCCTACAGAATAACACAGGGCTTGAATGAAGAAACAAAATATATTTCTTATACATAAAGTATATACTGTAGGTGTAACCATCGATAAGAGTCCTGGGGAAGCCTGTTTTCAGCCACTTGTCAATAGATCTTGCATATTTATGAAAACTAATGTGTATGCAGTAAACAGAAGACCCTGCTAAAAAAAAAATCAGTCACTTTACACCAAATAAAATGATTTTCTGAATGTTATCATTCATCTGTTTTGCCATGGGCACACACCCAAGTCTTTCACACATCAAGTTCTGTGTTCAAAACTATTTTTCACAGTTTTTCTGCTTGTGTTCTCAATTGCCTTTTTTAAAAATATACTATGTGTACTTCGGAATACATTTAAGAGTTGCACATACTTCTGACATATACTCATTAACGATATTGTGAAAGACCAGTTTGTGTTCTATATAAATAGGTAAAATGTACTGGCCAATACATTTGGAAATATTTTAAATATAAGAGGAGGGCTGAATTACTGCAGGTCTTTAAAAAGCTCTCAGCCCCCTGCAAGTTCTCATTTGAGTTTTAGATTATTACCTTATTTAGTTGTCATGATGAGGCCTAAATCCTCACTTAATATGAGCATACTGGAGCTGTGGTGCGACACCATTTCCTAGAATGGGGAGATGTGATATTGGCCTATCATTGGATAATTGCCATTGTCTGAGGTCAGATTTTTAATGAGGGGTTTGATAAATAATATAGTATTTAGTATTTTAGAATATAGTATAGTATAGTATAGTATAGTATAGTATAGTATTTTTTTAGAAGTTAAACTATCTCTTGAAAAACAGCTGTTTTTCTGTTATGGGATCTAGTACACAAGTTGATTTTTATGAGAAAACTAGTAAAAGTTTATTTTCTTCACAGAGAGAGTAAAACTTTCGAATTGCTGATCTGTTGTAGTTCTATTGTCAATTAATTAATTTTTGACTTACTTAATTATTCAAATTATCTGGCTTTAAATGACTTAAAGGCTTCCATGTTATAGTTTAGCTCGGGAACTTATATAAGGTGGTACCTGAATAGTAACTCAGGGTCTATACAGAATCCTATGTAACCAGAGCTCTTTCAGGTTTCTCATTAGGTGCTTCAATGAGAAATACAAAAATGAGAAATATGATATATATATATATATATATTTGAGTAAAACTGTTAGACAGGTTGGGCAAGCTGTACCACAGCATTGGCTATACAATTATTTCACTAAATGGTCACCTAGTTGTCAGCGTTTTTGTTGTCATGACTCTAATGCTTGAGCTGGAAGATTACTAAATCTGTTATTGCTGCAATCTTCTCCATCAAAGTGTGAACTCATATACACTTGTAATAAATACAGTTATTACTACCAATGGAGGAAGCATGACAGAACATGCTGCTCTACAGACTCTACAAACCAAATATTTGCCATAATGTGTGTTTAATGTTCCTTAAGTGAAAATGTGTTGATATTTCTCGAGACACATCTGGCAAGGAGAACAAAATGCATTTCTCATGTTGGGCGATGGCCTGCCTCTATATGTCTATTTATGTCTTTAGACATAAAACAAATGTGTTCTTATTAAAGAAGGAACAAATTTTAAATAAAATAAATGCCAAATTATTTATGAAAACAGGGCCAACGCTATAGTTAAAGCATTGATATAAGCAACAAACTCACAGGAGTAAGAAATAAAAATAAATCGTTAAATTCAATTACATTCAATTCAGTTTAAATTAGTTAACGGAGGCTATTGTAAAGCAGAACAAGAGGAGACATTGAGAAAAATGTGATTTATTCTCCTTTTGGCTACACATAACTGCCAAAAAATATAAAAGTTCCCTCATCCCAATTATTACCGAATGTGCAGTTTATTACAGGAAAGGCATGGATAATATAGTCTTCTATCATATAAGGTTACAAAAAGACAAAGGAAGAAGACAGAAGTGGATCACAGTCATATGTCAGAGGAATTAGCAATCATCAATCATCATTACAATCATTCTGTTATAAAGTGTTATTAATTAGAAAGCTGGATGTGTCCGTTACCTGCACATCATTTTATGACTTGTAAAGCTCATCATATTCTATAGTAAGGTCTCATTTTCAACACAAGCCCTGACTGAGCTAACACTCACATATTTGTACACCAACTGAGGTAAACACATTAGAAGAAATCAAACTTCTGCAATTGTACACCCGTTTTACGTTCTTCATCTGTTTTCTCATGCTGGTTTCTCTTCTCATTTCTCTTTAGGTGCAGAAATATGCCTCGAAGGTCATTATCAACAAAAATGCATTTCTCATGTGGGGCGATGGTTCTACCGCTGTCCACTGCTGTGACTGATGTTATAGTAGACAAGGAACTCTTGGCTTTTAGAAAAGAAAGCACTTTGTTTTAAGGAAGTAAACAGGTCTAAAGAAGTGAAAATTGTGAAAACAAGCAGATTTTTCTATAGTACTTTTTCTTTCATTTTCTATAGTACAATTAAGCTATAATAATAAAAAAAGGAATACCATATTTACTATATTATTACAATCAGTAAGAGGAAGAATAACCTCAACATGATAACAGACAAGAAGATACAGTGGATTATAAACAGTAAGACTGTAACTCAAAAGCTATAGACATTAAATCCCCCAAAGAAGAAACAGCATTCATGGTTCACAATAACAGCATGATATCCTCCAATATTATTTTAAGATTATTATGTCAAGCATTTGCAGCACTCAGTTTGATACTTTAACTTCTATTGTATTTCTTTCTTCATGTTGCCTCTTTTTCTTGAAAATCCCCGATGCAACTGCATAAAGAAACGGGTTCACACAGCAGTTAATTGCAGTGACAGTTTTGCTCAGATCTCCTGTTGCTCGACGAAACGTTTTCAGTTGATCATAGACAGCTGGAGACGATGTCTTAGTCAGAGTAGTAGCAATGTCAATCACGTTGATGATGTGTACAGGAGTCCAGAAAAGGAAAAAGGCTGTGACAATACTGATTACAAGCCTTCTCATTCTGTTCTTCCTCTCCTTAATATTTCTACCTCCTTGTAGCTGTGTTCTGTAGATCCAGCAGTACGATGCAGCTATAATGGTTAACGGGAGGACATATCCAAACAGGATCTCGAATACAAGAACTGCAACCTTTCTAGAAGATAATAATATGTTTTTCTGGCACCTTGGAGATCCACCTTTGATTGGAACATCTTGAACGAAAAGTATGGGCAAGGCAAAAACCATGGCTAAACTCCAGAGCCCAATTAACAATAAGTGTCTGCGAAACTTCTGCAGTCTTTCCAGTGCACTGATGTTAGGAACTCTTGATTTAATTGTGTGGTAGTGATGTGCAGCCATCATAGTTACAGTCAACACACCACCATACATTGCACAGTAGATTAGATACACCATAAACCTGCATGACCAAAGGCCAAAAGTCCATCCATTCAGCAGTCCATAAACTCCAAAAGGAGCCAAGCTGAGAACTAAAGAGTCTGCTATAGCTAGATTTAGCATTAGCTTCACAGTGAAGCTCATGTCCTTGTTCCACTCTCGAGCGATGGTTATTATAACTGCAATGTTGCTGGGTAGTCCAACCAAACAGCAGATGCTTAGAAATACTGCAGCGCCTACCTGTTTGGAGCCCACAGAACCACTGGTGCTGTTAAAATCAGACTGGTAAGTTTGATTGTTGCTAATGTTGAGAAGGTCCATGGTCAAGCAATTGCACAGCCAAGAATAAACGCTTTGTTTCAGGGGACAGTTTAAAAGCGCAGTCGTTCCCCTTAAAAATTTGATGTAACACTGCTGAGAGAACCTGTCTTTCAATCCACAGCTTCCTTAAACACATAAAAAAGAAAGCAGGTTGACCTTGGACTCACTTCTCTCTTAAACCATGAAACAGATCTACACTTTTTAAAAATAATTTGTATATTTTGTATCTAATGTTCACGAATTAATGTTATTATTTATTAGTAAAATTCTTTCAAAATCATTTGGTGACTGCTATATGCTATGCCTGGTCAAAAGAAAGTCGCACACTCTAAGATTCCATGTAGTCACCTTTAGTTTGACTACGGCACACATTGTGTGGCCACCAGTTCATGGATGAAAATTAATACTCATGCTTCAAGAACCAGTTCCACAATTTCAATCCTGAAATATGTCTGTGCCATCTGGGAAGAAAATCTCCATTGATACTCCAGTGACACCCTGGTCATACAATACATACAGATCATCAGCTGACTTTATTTCATTGCAATATAACGTTGCGGCGCCTAGACCTGACCAACTGAAGCAACCCAGATCGTAATACTCTCTCTAGAGGTTTGGACGGTGAGCACGATACATGATGGGTACTGTACATAACTTCATGCACTTTCCCTCTTGCATTGACGCACCCATTGGTTTAAAGTCAATCTGAAATCTTGTCCACATGACCTTTTTTCATTCCTCCACAGACCAATCTTTATACACCCTAGCATATAAAAAAATAATGATTTTAGATTAACATCACTAACTCAGTTTTTATGGCCACACAGCTGTTTAGACCCAATTGTGTGAGTTTTTGTCATATTGGGTGCTAATGGAAATGTTCTTATTTTCACTGTTAAACCTAAGTATGTTTTTTTTACTGTTGATTTTTTAAGCATGCAACTTCACCAAGTTATTAAGTGATCTCCATTCATGAATTTGAAGTCTCCCAGGATATGCTCCAGGCCCACTGCGGCCCTGTATACAGGATAAAGCGGTATAGATGATGAGTGAGTGAGTGAGTAAGTAAGGATTGTATTGTCGCCAAACAATGCAGAAAAATTAGTTCATGCTGTCTTTAGTTCAAATCTATTTTTAAGGAGGTTTGGGGTTCTCAGAACACATTTATAATTGAGTTAAGTCAGTCTTAAACCTTTATGTCTTCAGTTGTCCGAATGACGTCAGGAGGTGGACACATCACACTGTGGAACAAATATGTGTTTGGATTTTACTTTATAAACTATTACAGGTTTGGCTAAAAATCTCACAAAGGTCACCTTTCTTTTTAAGAATCCTATGGTACCCATTTGAATCATTTGCTCTATTTATTGTCTTTTGTTAATAGAATCTGCAAAATCTTAAACATGACACTAAGGAGGCCCTCTCAGCTCAACCAGATGTTTCAGGCTGCCGCATAAGAAAAGAAAATCACAGATTTCACTTACAAATAATAGTCTGAATGTACACACCCAACATCATTTTCCCTGTGTCTTCATTTTCCTTTGCTAAAAACAAATTTTAAGTTTGTTATAATGTTTTTAGTCATTTAGATTTGGCTGGGTGCTTAATAATTTGAGTCATCAACTTCATTCTGAGATCATAATTAACTAATTAAATAACGGGGGTGCCATAAAAACGGCAAACTCAAGCCATTATTAAGTGATCGTTTAGGACATAGTAATGTCAGAAACAGGTAGTTTCTCAGTAAAACCTATGAGGCTGAGTATATATGGAATGATTCTATTTTAATGATTCAAATGTGTTTTCTACACAACTCTTAATAAGTATTTGTCTCGCTGTTTGCTTTTCATTTCTTTCAGCACATGCCAATACCATCTTTAAAGTGCACAAAGAGGAGGTGAAAGTGCTTATTCACACAAAGTTGAAAAAAGGGACAAAATGTAGAGGAGGCGTTAAACCTCTCCAGGCTTCCCACTGCAGACCTCAGCCTTGTAATATACTCACATTTCGTTTTTTTTTTTATTTGTTAATTTGTTTTTGTTACCTGCACATCATTTTATGACTTGTAAAGCTCATCATATTCTATAGTAAGGTCTCATTTTCAACACAAGCCCTGACTGAGCTAACACTCACATATTTGTACACCAACTGAGGTAAACACATTAGAAGAAATCAAACTTCTGCAAATTAACACCCTTATAACGTTCTTCATCTGTTTTCACATGCTGGTTTCTCTTCTCATTTCTCTTTAGGTGCCTCGAAATGCATCATCAACAAAAATGCATTTCTCATGTTGGGCGATGGTTCTTCCGCTGTCCACTGCTGTGACTGATGTTATAGTAGACGAGTAACTGCAAAAGGGGCTATAGCCGCAGCTACCCTATCAGAACTAAACGGTTAGTGGTGATAGTTTAAGGTAAAGACCAAATAAATCCAAAAGGACATGGTTTCTCAAGAAAAAGAACGAATGCTCCGACTCTCCCATCATTAAGGCTTTAATAGGACAAAAGTATTTTTTTTAGAAAAGAAATGAAGTAAAGAGGTCTAAGAAAGCGAAAAATGTTTATTTACTTAAAATAAACACAGTTTAGTATTTTTCTATATTTATTCAGAATCTGCTCTACAAAGTAATGAAACAATAAAGGAATACCATACTATATTATTACCCTCAGTAACATGAAGAATAACCCCAACATGATAACAGACAAGAAGATACAGTGGATTATAAACAGTAAGACAGTTATGCAACTATAATGCAAAAGCAATAGACATTAAATCCTCAGAGTAAAAACAGCACTTAAGGTTCACAACAGCATGATATCCTCCAATATTATCATGACAAGCATTTGTATGTACTCAGTTTGTTACATTTACTTCTGTTGGATTTTTCCAAATAGAAAACATACACGAAAAACCTGCATGACCAAAGCTTTGTGAAAGATGAACTGATTTAATTTAATAACTTAAAACTTTTACATTTAGCAACATTTTACTCATACAGGTAAATTATATCTCCTAAGAGGCATCCCTGCTGTGACACCATCCTACATTAGCCTGCTATCCTGTAATAATGAATGGCAGATGATGATAGTAAAGGACCACACAAATCTACAAAATCAAAGGTTTCTCAAAAGTACTGAAGTCTGTAACATTTATTGATCACTTTATGTAAATGAAAGCAGTCTGTTGTAAAGAATTAAACAGATCCGAGGAAGTGAAAAATGTACTATGTGGAAGCAAAAGCAACCACAGTCTTCTATGGAATTTTATATTGAGAAACAAGCTGCTCCACAAAGCAATGAGTACACAGTATAATATTTTAAGAAGAATAAATAAATACTATACATATAATATAGTATCATTATTATTATTATACTTTGCATGATGGAAATCCATTCTCAGTAACATGATGGATACCCTACAATGATAACAGACAAGAAGGTTATAGATTATACAGTGGATTATAAATAATAAGACAATTATTTAACTCTAACTCAAAAGCTATATGCAATAAATCCCCAAAGGAGAAAGAGCACTTATGGTTCAAAATAACAGCACAATATCCCCCAATAGTATGTTACAATTTTTATGACAAGCATCTATAGGTACTCATTTTGTTACAGTAATTTCTGTGCTGATTTCCTTTTCTTGGTGATGTCTCTTTTTCTTGAAAATCCCTAATGCAACTGCATAAAGAAACGGGTTCACACAGCAGTTAATTATTGTGACAGTTTTGCTCAGATCTCCTGTTGCTCTACGAAACGTTTTCAGTTGATCATAGACAGCTGGAGACGATGTCTTAGTCAGAGTAGTGGCAATGTCAATCACGTTGATGATGTGTACAGGAGTCCAGAAAAGGAAAAAGGCTGTGACAATACTGATTACAAGCCTTCTCATTCTGTTCTTCTTTTCCTTAATATTTCTACCTCCTTGTAGCTGTGTTCTGTAGATCCAGCAGTACGATGCAGCTATAATGGTTAACGGGAGGACATATCCAAACAGGACCTCCAACACAAGAACTGCAACCTTTCCAGAGGGTGATGATATGGTCCTCTGGCACCTTAGAGATCCCCTCTTGAGCTGAACATCTTGAATGAAAAGTATGGGCAAAGCAAAAACAATAGCTAAACTCCAGAGCCCAATTAACAGTAAGTGTCTGAGAAACTTCTGCAGTCTTTCCAGTGCACTGATGTTAGGAACTCTTGATTTAATTGTGTGGTAGTGATGTGCAGCCATCATAGTTACAGTCAACACACCACCATACATTGCACAATAGATTAGATACATCAGAATCCTGCATGACCAAAGGCCAAAAGTCCATCCATTCAGCAGTCCAGAAACTCCAAAAGGAGCCAAGCTGAGAACTAAAGAGTCTGCTATAGCTAGATTTAACATTAGCTTCACAGTGAAGCTCATGCGCTTGTTCCACTCTCGAGCGATGGTTATTATAACTGCAATGTTGCTGGGTAGTCCAACCAAACAGCAGATGCTTAGAAATACTGCAGCGCCTACCTGTTTGGAGCCCACAGAACCACTGGTGCTGTTAAAATCAGACTGGTAAGTTTGATTGTTGCTAATGTTGAGAAGGTCCATGGTCAAGCAATTGCACAGCCAAGAATAAACGCTTTGTTTCAGAGGAGAGTTTAAAAGTGCAGTCGTTTCTTTAAAGGTTGTGCATACACTGGAAATCCCAGCAGCTATGTAGCTGGTGTAATACTGCTGAGTGAATGTCTCTTTCAAACCATAGCTTCCTTAAACACAGAAAAAAAAAAATTGCACCTGATGTTGAACCCACTTCTCTTTGAAAATATGAAAATGTTATTATACTCATACAATGTGCTTGTTTTATATCTAATGCTAATTATATCTTTATATTATTAATAACTTAGAAATAATACAAATATAAGTACAATTATTTAAAACAAATGTTGTGACTACTATATACTTTTCTGACACACTGCTCACATTTTTCTTATTTCTTATTTAATGTCTATTGCCAAGAAGACCTGCCATTACCAAATATTAGTCAAACGCTTTTAAGCACTATAATAATAACTAGAGAGATACATTTCCTGAAGAAAATGTGAGTGGTGCTTGCTGTGACTTCATAGAGCTTTTCATGTCATAGTCATAGATACAGCTGATGTCATAGTTGATGTTGGTCTTAATGTAAAGTCTATGGGACTGCGGGGGCAATTAACCGAAGAAAGAAGAAAAAGAAAAATAAGCCTGTGAGATTATAATAGTAGTCCTTCGCTTCGCAAGCGGTGCTTGTCATAGTTATAGCCGATGTCATAGCCGATGTTGGTCTCAATGTTAAGTCTATGGGACTTTTTGGGGCGGTTAATTGCCCCCTGCGTTAATTAACCGCCCACCCCTTAGAAAAGTCATAGCACCCCATTCCCAGTTCCTAGTTAGTTCCAAACTTTTGTAAGGAAGAAGAAACAAAAGGGAATAATAAGCCTGTGAGATAATAATAGTAGTGCTTCGCTTCGCAACCACCAATAATATTTAATGACATTTTTATTTAAAGACCATGTACTGTATCTTCTATAATGTCACATCCATCATATATCTTTTTATTTGGTGTTCTGAACATACACATTTTATTTTACTTAAATGTTAAACATGCCCAATTAACCCTGGGACGGACAGTATATATTCAGTTTCCAGTTACTGTTCCAGTAAAACATATTCTTGTAATTTTGTGTAACAAAGCTTAGGGGATTGGGAAGATTGCGTAAGCAGGAAATTTCAGATAACTCATATTAAGGAAGTGGCTAAAACCTTTGTTGTGTGCCATGTTGCACTTGCAAAAGTCCAGTAAACAAAGACATCTTAGACAAAAAATACTGGTGTACACTAAAAGAAAACTATATCATAAAGACAATAGTAAAACTGTTCAGTAAACATTTAACTGCAACTGCATCCTTTGTATAACTGTTTGCTACACTGAAAATACCTCGTATCTGATCAAATCTATCTAAATGTTTTAGTAAGAATTTACAGTAAGCCAAATCTAAAATTATCCAACTTATTTATAGACATCCACTAATTAAGCTAACATTCCCTGATCTACCTGCATAAAATATAATTATTTCTGGAAACAAAATCCTAAATTTAGCAAAATTATAAATAAAATGTACTTGGTTTATGGTATTTTCACTTGCCAAGACATTTTTTGCAATTTATGTAATCAGTAATGTGTAACTATGCAACCAGGAAAGTCATTTTAGTTTTAACAAGTCTAATTTTATTAGTTATCAGATGTTTACAGTAGGAGTTCACAAATATCAATTTTCTTTGTTTCCATCCCATGTCTTTTTGTTGGTTTCTATTGAGAATTAAACAATTCATCAGACTAACAGATTAAACAGGAAAAAAACCCTCACTGATTTGTACTTCAATAATAGACACCTGTTCTCCTGTATAAAAAAAACAATAGCCTATACTGATTCAGTGTACGTTTTGAATTCTGACAGAAGTAGGTAAACAAAATGTAGCCAAAATGCTTAAGAAATTTTACATTCTTTGTGCTTTAAAAACATTTACTAAATTTACATGGAGGAATGGGGGTTAGAGACTGCCGTGATGCATGTGAGATCAGCACATGAGATCAATAATGATGCACTATTTTTGTGGACTGTGTGCACACATACATTCACAAACACTACAGCCAATTTGGAAATGCCAATTAGTCTAAACCGCATGATTGTGGACACCGACCAAGCACGGAAAGAACATTCCATGCACAGGAATCGGACTTGAGACCCTGGAGGTGCAAGGTGACGGTGCCAACCACTAAGCCACCATTGTTATTGTAAATATCAAATGCATTTAATGTTGATATGTTTTATTATATTTTTTATACATTATTGTGCTTGTTCCTACTCTTCTCCTTTGTGTGTGCATGCGTGGTGTGTGTGTGTGTGTGTGTGTGCAGGGGTGTTTCAACTATCTGACATTAATTTTTTTTTTTTTTAAGGCAACCCTGACAGCTATGTTCAGAGTAACAGATAAGCACTAAACAGTGGTTAAACTCTAGTCTTACCAAGAAGCTGTGGACAAGTAAGGCTTTGACAATAACTCTGACTCAAATACTGCATAATATCCCACATAAAACAAACACTATGTTTACAAAAACTGTTTTCATACGTGACAAGTAATTTATTATTAAGTATTTTGATATTTTTGTTTAGGTGGACCTAGAAGGCTACCTGCACGAAGATGGCGACGCTGTTTACGTCACTGATATAGACCCAAATGGGATCTTACTTTTGCTCGCATGCTAATTCGCTAGGTACTTTGATAACCACCTAATATAATGAAGAAATTAAGTTGTTTCAGCTTTAATATGCTCAGAATACTAATTAAATGATGTACATAAATACATATACCCAACAACAAACAAACATGTAATCACATCATTAATGTTTTCTGAGGCGTTTGTTGCCATGGTTTTAACGTAAAACAGCGCACGGTGTCGTGATAGAGGAAGTGATATACGAACGCCGGATGTGGATTTACGGCAATTGTGGTGTTTTCGTTTTGCCTCCAACACAAACTAATTCGTTTGGCACCCCTAGTCGTTTTGTTCACTTTAACAGTTGGTACCCGATAACGTAGATTTTTAAGGTACAAATTGTACTTATTTAAGAAAGAATGTCAGTTGTTCCTCCGAACCGCTCGTCTACCGGCTGGCCCCGCGGAGTAAATCAGTTTGGAAACAAATACATTAGCCCACCGGCTAAACCCCTAACACTGGAGAGGACCATAAACCTGTGAGCTGTTTTGCTTAAATGCATTTAATTTCATTTGCAGCTGTGCTGCATATTCAAAATGTATAGTGTTTGTCAGGGCACGCTGCTTTACAGAAGAAATGTAATATATATATTATTTTTCCAACATTATGAAGGGAGCGTTTAGGCTAAGCTATTAGCAGAACGGCTACAAAGCCGCCAGTGGCCGTGGTCATTTTGAATGTTTCGCTGTTTCTTTTTTCCTTTAGATATCCTCTGACCAATTACACGTTTGGCACAAAAGAGCCGCTGTATGAAAAGGACAGTTCGGTGGCCGCGCGGTTCCAGCGCATGCGCGAGGAGTTTGAGAAGATCGGGATGAGGCGTACGGTGGAGGGAGTGCTGATTGTACACGAGCACAGACTGCCTCATGTCCTACTGCTGCAGCTGGGAACCACCTTCTTCAAACTGTAAGTCAGCGACTCACCTAGTATTCTTCTCCTGTCCTTGTTTGAGCAATTTTTTAAATCAATTAAAAAGCATTTGCATTCTCAAAAGTGTGTGGACGCCTCGCGATCACCCTGCTGTAAACTGTTGCCGCAATTACAGTTTCCATTAACTGGAACTAAGAGAGTCCTAAACCTGTTCCAGCATGGCAATGCCCATGTGCACAACGTGATCTCCATGAAGACATGTATTTCCATGCACGGTAGAAAACAGAGACCAGACCTCAAAACTTTCACAGATGATTTGAGGTTATTGTAGCAGCAAAGGGGATCAACCTCAGGAATGCAATGTACAAAAAACACAAATACCTATGGTGGTTAGGTGTCCACATAATTTTGGCCACACAGTGTATCTTATCTCTAGTGATATTTATTTTTCTTTAAGGGCAATTTTGCACTTTATTATAAGGAGGTATTTGGATCACACATGTTTTCTGCCAGTAAAAACAGTGTTACTTGAGTATTTCTTAGACTTTCACGAAATAATATTCATACTGGTATAAATCTTCAATAATGGCTTAAATATGGTCAGGATTGGAATAGAAAAAGAGATAAAAGAAAAAAAAAGAAAAGATAACCATAAAATTGCAGAAAGTGAGGTATCTACACAATGTACACACTGAGAAAGCGACTTTTTGGTTATCTACCACATTCAGAAGCCATACTGTAGTTCTGCACAGACACAATTTATATGTGGCTATCTGCAAAAACCCTTTACTTGCTCAGATTTGGACATATACTTTATGTAGACTTGAAAACTGCAGGTTTCCCAGACCTGAAATGTATTTCTCTTTTGGATGTATCTCAGTTCTAGCATTGTATTTAAAGATTTTATTTCCAGTTTGAAAGACCTTTGTAAAGATATTTATAACTTATTGAACATATGTGAAAATTACCTGTACTTTTAGCCCTGGTGGAGAGTTAAATCCAGGAGAGGATGAAGTAGAGGGCTTAAAGCGGCTGATGACGGAGGTATTGTTTTTTTTCTTTATTTTAAACTTGTCTATTAATGGTCGCTGTCCATTTGATCTGTTGATGCAAAGAACCACAGACATGCTAATTTCTTACTCTGGATCTAGTGTTTTTGTTTGTTATACATGATATATTTTGCTTCCTCTCTGGGGTCAGGCCTGGGAATCAAAGACATTTTGTTTTGTGGGACTGAAATGCTTGATCGTCCAGACTCTTTGTTCACAAAACAGTGCATTTTGGTTTGTGAAATATAAAACATTATACAGATAAACGTTTAAAGAGGCAGAAATCACAAAGTACAGATTGCCCTTCCTTTTTTCTAAGTTTATATTGTTGAATGAATGCACATTAATGTGTTAAAAAAATGCATGTCACTGGAAACTCACCCATACTGACATAAATATGACGTCACATATTTATGTAGGACATAAAAAGAATATTGTGCCTGCATTAGGCTCTGCGTAGCAAAATAAACATTAGACTAATAGCACTTGCTGTGACAACAATGCATAGGAAATGTTTTGATTATTTTAGAAGCTTTACTGATAAGGACTTGTGCTCTGGGTAGATTTTGGGACGTCAGGATGGCGTAAAGCAAGACTGGGTGATTGATGACTGCATTGGAAACTGGTGGAGACCCAATTTTGAACCACCACAGGTTAGTGTTCTGTCTTCCATATCCTCTTTGTGTACCACACGTACAGAATGGAACACATACAAAGTTAATTCAATAAAAAATAAACCCTCCAGACAGTCCTTTATCATTAATTGCTTTTTTTGCTGGGTGTCTTCAGTACCCCTACATTCCAGCACACATCACTAAGCCCAAGGAACATAAGAAGCTTTTCTTGGTACAGCTACAAGAGAAAGGTAAGACCTAACATGGACAGTCTGTGTAACTTTGTTTATATGTGACTATTGTGCTTAATGTGCAATTGTATTCCAGCACTGTTTGCTGTGCCAAAAAACTACAAATTGGTGGCAGCCCCCCTGTTTGAGCTCTATGACAATGCTCCTGGATACGGGCCCATTATATCCAGTCTCCCTCAGTTACTAAGCAGGTGAGAGACCATAGTTGTCCAGATGACTGTTATGTTGGATGTCAGTGTCATTTTGTGCATTAGCGCTCTTTATTTTAATAAATGGATGTTGTATACTGTATTGTTTCCTATTTCCTAGGTTAGAAGTTCTTGCAGTGAAAAGCTGGTTCCTCAAACACAAACTATTCAAATTCCTTGAAAAATAAAATGCACATCACATGCACAATACACATAAAATAGTATAATAAACTGTTATGTTACTTTGCGGTTCCACTTGACAAGAACTCTTGTGATCTGACTCTCAGCTTGCTGTATCTTCTGGTCAATAGAATCCCAAAAAAGCTAGACAAGCAATAGTATCACACATTTAAATTTATGATGAGCCAATATCAAAAAGCATTAATTTGAAATAATATTTTATTAATTAATGACATGGTTACACAACATGGTTTTATCTCGGCACCAGTAGGCATCACTCCAACCTCAGAAATACTTTGCTTATACATGCAGGTTTTGTAAGAGGGAAACAGTCATAAATTAGTACTCCACTGGAGAATGAACAGTTTCAGTTTTAACAGTTAATCTAAGTTTTGGTACACACTTCTTGTAGTTTATGGAAATGGCAAACATGCATAGGCAGATCAAACATAGTATTGCTAATACCTGTAACTGCTTTTCCTCCTAAACAGGTTTAACTTCATCTACAATTGAGGGGCACACAGACTGGATGGCTGTCTCTGTGAGTGCAGTCAGAACCTGAGAGAAAATAAATGGACTGGAGAAGGTGACTGCTTTCTCTGACTTTGTGACCAGAGGAGAATTGGCAATAGTCCAATGCTGTTTTGAAATATCATGTACTTTTCATGTGTATGTTTGTGTCCATTTAGGTTTGGTCTTCTTCACAACTGCATTGTAATTTTAGATTTTAGTGTGAAGTTATTCAGTCATTTTTTTTCTAAATACCTTTGTTTTATGTTCAGTAATGAGCGCTTACAATGCCTTTAGTCAATAAAAATGTGATTTGGATTTTTTAAAACTGATTTTGTTAACTTTTTTTAAAATAAAAAACTGCCATCGTGAGGTTGATGCATTTGATTGTTTGACATGTGTGACAAAATTAGGGATTGTGTTGTCTTTATATTTTATTTAATAATTTTGCTCCCTTTGAAAAAATGTAACAATTCCAAAAGTATGAACCATTACTGATCCCCATTTATATATGGTTTTTAACAAGCCTTGCTCATTACCACCTGCTTTTAACTAAGCATCAGTGACCCTTCTACTTAAAAAGGGCAAAGATTACACTCTTTATAAGTCCTATATACTAAATGCTGCTAACTGTTGATGCTAAATGCAGATGTGAAAAATCTAACATTTAGTTTAGTTTTTTTAATACTCCTCAATTTTTAAAAAATATTTTCTCCACACAAACATCTGTCATCTCTAATGACACTCACGTGCATGCACACACACACACTAATGGAATCACTGATCTGACAGAGAGAGAAGAACCATTGGCTCAGTTGTGATCACATGACACTTGGCATGCGTACTACTCGCATATTAAGCCCTCGCTCGTTTATTAAGATAAAATTTGTTTAAAAATTTTGCTGCAAAGCACTGGCAAACCAAGTTACTGGCAATCCAAGGTTCCACTGTATTTGTAAAGCACATTTAGCACAACATAGTTTACCAAAGTGCTGTACAATCCTACAGTAACTGTATACATAGAAACAATTCAATAAAATTTTATTTTTATAGCTCGTTTAACAATTGACATTGCCCAAAGAAGCTTTACACAATCAAAAGAATTATTTTTGTTTGTGTGAGATGTGAATGTGTATGAATCAAAATGATAAGATTGTCCCTGATGAGCAAGACGAGGACGACGGCGACAGTGGCAAGGATAAACTCCCTGAGATGGCAGAAGGAAGAAACCTTGAGAGCAACCTGACTCGACAGAGAACCCATCCTTAGTTGGATGAAAACAGATAGCAGGGATTGATCTGCAGTCATACTGTGTGAGTATGTACATATAAAGTGAATGTATATTTAGTGCATAGTGCAAGCAGGGATTTTGGAAGG
Source organism: Clarias batrachus (assembly GCA_003987875.1). Classification (NCBI taxonomy): domain Eukaryota; kingdom Metazoa; phylum Chordata; class Actinopteri; order Siluriformes; family Clariidae; genus Clarias; species Clarias batrachus. The sequence goes on from QMIH01000114.1 coordinate 276,100, forward strand.
ACTAACTACGACGGCATAACTAAAAGAGAGAGCCAGAAGGAAACACAGATATGAGGGCTCCCTGAGATGTAAAGCGACCAATCACTTCATCGCCAACAAACCTGAGGGATCAATGAGAGTGGGAAAGACAGCATCTAAACATACTGCATTTAGCATCAATGCTTGGCTAAATAAATAGTTTTTTAGCCTAGACTTAAACACTGAGACTGTGTCTGAGTCCCGAACATTGATTGAAAGACTATTCCATAACTTGCTTTGTAAGAAAAAGCTCTGTCCCCTGCTGTAGTTTTCATAATATGTGGTACTGACAGGCAGCCTGCATCCTTYGATCGAAGTAGGCGTGGCGAATCGTAAGACACTAGCAGTTCACTCAGATACTGCGGTGCGAGACCATTTTATGCTTTATACGTCAAAAGTAGTGTTTTAAAATTGATGCGGAATTTCACAGGGAGACCAAGCAGTTTGGATAAGATAGGGGTGATGTGCTTGTGGTTCTAATGAGGACTCTCACTGCTGCATTCAGGTCAAATGATGCTTGTTTATGCACCTAATTGAACAACAAGACAGTAAGGCGTTACAACAGTCCATCCTAAAGGTGATAAAAACAGGAGCAGAAAGTCCATTAAAAGTTAGTGTGATCAAAAAACTTGCTTTTAGCAGCTTGTGTTCCTATGTCTAGAATTGGACTTATCAGAATTAAGCAGAAGGAAATTAATTAACATCCAGTTTCTTATGTCCTTCACATATTGCTCAACTTTAGTAAGCTGGTTTTTCTCATCTGGTTTTGCTGAGACATATAACTGTGTGTCATCAGCATCACAATGAAAACTAATACTATGCTTACGTTGCCCAGTGGAAGCATGTAAAGAGAAAAAAGCAGTGGACCTAAAACTGAACCCTGTGGAACACCAAACTCCACTTGAGAACATGCAGAATAGTCACCATTTAAATCTACGAACTGATAACGATCAGTCAAATAGGATCTGAGCCAGGAGAGGGAGGTCCCTTAATTCCTACATTTTCTAATCTGTGAAGGAGAATCCTATAGTCGATGGTCGAGTAACACAACACAGCAACCCTGATCAGAGGCCCATAGGAGGTCATTTACTACTTTAACAAGTGCTGTCTCTATGCTATGATGAGGCCTAAATCCTGACTGATACAGTTCGTTTATGCTATTTCTATGTAGATATTTCTTAATTAGCGGTTTAATAAGTGCAAATTTAAAGGATTTGGGTTCATAATCCTTACTACTGATGGTTGTTGTGGAGATTACTGCAGAAGTCTTGTTTCTAGTTAATTTACTTATTTAGTTATTTATGGTATTAAATAAAAATCTAGGATTATTTTTATTTTGGATAAGAGTGGAGAGATACAACGATCTAGCAGCACAGAGAGTTAAATTATTATTATTTTTTAATAATTCAGGATGCGCTTCTTCCATGCTATTCAAAAAAACGAACAATTTAGTTTGACGCTATTTGCATTCTAATTGACCCATGTATTCTAAACAGTCTATAAAACCAGATAATAATAATAGAATAATATACAAAAAATATACAACAATAAAAGTATAAAATAAGCAAGTAAAACTTTATTAAAATATATATATATAAATTTGCGTAAGTCAATAAGTCAATCTCCATAGCACCTGATTGAACACATTATCAGTATCCTGTGCACAGATTTAATAGTTCTGCACACCTGTTCCTAATTACACAAATTGATATAAATAACTAAGTAACTCTCATTGAATAATACATTTTACTTTTTATTATGAATCTTGTGACGTCTGATTGAGATTCTGGTTTTGACTGTTTTCTGCATTGTTTGCAAGTTTTGCCCAGCTTTATGCACAGAATTTCCAGTTAATGGAGTTTGCCGTTGGATCTTTTGATTAACATTATACTAAAATGTATTCATGCAAATTAATGAGTGAAGTGAAGTGAAGTGAAGTGATAACACATTCACAATATATTGTGTCAGAAATGTTTTATTTTTGGACCATTTACATTTGGAGCCATATGTGGTGGTATTTACATGTTTGTTTTTTTCATGTATTATGTGTAAATGGTTCAAATGCTTAACCGCAACACACTTTTCTGATAGTAATTATGGAAAGAAAAAGTGCAGTGTCAAAAAACAGCATTATGATTAGCATTATTATTATATCAGGTTTTAATCAATTAATTGCATTAGAAAACATTTAGCACAGTCACTAGTGCAATTTATCAGATGAAAAAGGAAAGAAAATGACAAAGAAATTGTGGGGAAAATTTTTAAGAGCAAATTTGAAACATCTTCAAAACAAATTATAAAAGCTTCTTACAGTAGTACAGCTGTAATGTACATGAAAAGCTAGTTCTAATACAGTAACCATTCTTAGTGCAATTATTATTATCCCAGCCATGTAATCAACAAGTGTTCACACTGGCTTTATGTGTAATAGAGCTGAACTAAAGTGTTTCTTTCATACATTCAAATGGTTACATGTGTATTGTGTCTTTGGGAAGTATACAAATCATTATTACAATATTGCACTTACCAGAAAAAATATCTATATTATTTATATTCTTTTTAAATAGAAAGAAAAAAGATAGTAGGGTATTTTCTCATTGTTATGGCTGCCACAGAAAGATTTTTCTTTTCTTTTAAATAGAAAGAAGATCAGTAGCAAACCCAATGTCACCTTAGGCCTATCCCGATGGGGGCAGTTTCACAGGTTGATGTCTGCAAAACGCATTTCTGCCAGGTTGTCCTTTAATCATATATACTGGTAGCGGTCATTATTATGGTCCCTTTAACAGCCATGTGGGATTGCATTGCTCTTCAGCTTTCTTCACTGATTGTATTTTCTTTCTCCTTTTAAAACAGTATGGTAATGAACCTACACCAAAGTAAATCAAACTCCCAAGCATCACTTCTCTTGGAATTTAACAAGTGGATATACAATGAGTTTGTATAAACTGTAAGCTGAATGTTGCACTAATTGCAATTTCCATCAGATTTAAAACAAGAGTCATGCTTTAAGATTAAGAGGCATTGGCGTCTATGCTATCTGTACAGTACACTCTTTGTGGTTAGTATTCATGATGCATGTTCATTTTGAAATAAAATTGATACAGCATACATTAGCTTGAAACTCATGTAGCTAACTGTAACTTTAGCTTTCTAAATTACTTGTGCTATGAGTACCAACATAACAGACTGTACTGTATATCGTAGACAGTGATGGCTCTGTATCAATTCTTGACGGCTATTGTTTGCTACTGAGACACAGCATTGTGAAAAAAAAAAATGCCCCCCACATTCCTAAAAATGAGGTCCACACTGGAAGTTCCTAAACCGCTTACACTAATAAAGACAAAGATTTTTGTGATTTCTGGTATAATTTTATAAATATATAATTCAATACAAACATACTGTTGTCCATGAAAATTTAAATAAATAGTTTTATTAATTAAAATAATAGTTTTAAATAGTTAAAAAAATTAAAATAATATAGTAAAAAAAATTAAATAATAGTTTTAAATAGTTTTATTTGGAAAAAAGGCAGTTCCATAAGCAAACTCCAACACATTGTAAAGTGCTTTAAATTTTGGACCACATTCTTATACAACAATACCCACACAGGCAGAAATGTGATTTTCTCAGCAGAGGAATTTGCCCGATATAGATTTACAAGATGGGTCTTGTATTATACATTATTTGGGCCAATTTGGCATTTAACACCAATTAATTAATCTTGATCTGGCCTTCAGAAATACAGAAATACACAGAAATACAGAAATTTCTGCATTCTGACTACAGTAGACAGTGTGTGTGTGTGTGTGTGTGGGGGGGGGATATGCTATTTAATATATTATTTGTGAATATATATCCACTTCAAATGTACACACAGTTTGTATGTAGAGGCATGGATATAAACATATGTGCTTATATGAATATACAAAGATATGTTTCAAACTGAAATTGACAGGGTAAAAATTAATCTGATAGTTACTAAAGGGGAAAACAAACCTTAACTTGAAAAACTACAGAGCCATAGCAAATATCTTAAACATCCCTGTCAATACAGCTGATTCAATAATATGCAGATCAAAAGTTTATAAAACCAGAACTAATCGTCGCTGGTTAAGTGAGTCATGCGAGATTTCACAACTCGCTCTCACACTTATGATAAGGAGGGAACAAAAGAAGCCAGCAGTCACTTGGAACGATTTGCAGGACGACCTGAAAGCAGCAGAAGCAACAGTTACAACAGTAAGCAAGGAAATACTGGAGGAGAATTAAATCTCAACACCCAGGAAACTGAACTTGGACATATGAGGGACATTTTAAAAGAAACTCAAAAGAGAAAAGTTAGACTTGACGTCTTGCCAAGAGTGAGCTACTGCTGAATTTGGTGTTGGCTACACATCCAGAATTAGAAGCATCCTCCTAACACGGCTGTGACATACACCCAAGAGGCACAGAGACTGTCACGTTCATACTCACATGATTATTAACAACTGCTTCCCATCTTGTTTTGCCTACATTTCAGAATTTTAATGATCATATTTATGTTGTAATAATCCATCAACGGACTCTTGCCTGTTTCTCAAATCTGATTTCATTCTTGTTGTCTGCCAAGTGTTATTAAAGTTGTTTAAACTGCATTTGTGTACATCCCTGACAGATTACTTCCCCTAACATGGATGGAGTACACAGAGATTTTGACTGGCATAAAGCTCTAAATAATCAAGGTCATACCAAAGGAGATATACGATAGCACAATCAGGAGCTCCAAAATACGGCGCAAAATATGGCTCAAACCCTCTTTCTCAACCGTCCACTTCCCTTATTGCCACATCCCAGAAAAGTATTTCAGAGAGCCAGAGAAGTGTAAAGGTTTCTTGCTCCTATGTTCACTTTATTTATCTCAGTATGAGGGGATCCTTGAAAAGAATAAGAGTTCTCAGTTTATCAAACCTTTTACTGGTCATGTTGAGTGGATGAGGACATCAGACACTACAAATCTTTCATTTATAGATTCAAGCTGGTCACTGATCATCCTCCCAAGAGCAAAGAAGTAAGGGAGCAGCTCTTCATGCTAAAGCATGGCTTTTCACCAGGAGCTGAAGGGAGCTGCTTACTAAGTTAGATTGGTGTTACACTCCAGTTCTGGTCATGTCGTCAGGGAAGTTTCATGTATTCAAGCTTCGATTTACTCCAGGGCCAAAGAGATGTGTTTTTTTGAAAAGTTGGATTTGACCTGCGGCCTTTGTCTCAACCTGTACAGGTTTGAATAATGAGCTACTAGGTTTGAGAATTAGTTACTAATTGCATGAAACCCATTAACATAAAAGTGAATGCTCTTCATGTTAAAAACATCCCCCTCCTCATTACCAGAATCTCCAAGTATCCCCATTTTTGGGGGTTTCACGGTTTCTTACAGACGACCCTCAACTCTAATGGAAAGGAAAGCTCACATGTTGGTAATGTCACATTTAGTGTATTCAACTGCTTCCATGACAACTAAAAGCCCTGAAACATGGGTGCTAAACATAGCCCTAGAGTATCAAGAGTTTAAGGACATGCTCAGCAAAAAAAAGGCAAGTGGACTATTGAGCAACTGGTAAGGCTTCCTGGTGGGGCCTCAGTGGAGCAGACTTCTTTGTCTGGCACCTCCCATGAACGTTTGATTGGATTGGGATTTGGGGAATTTAGAGACCAGGTTAGTGGCCTTGGGCTCTTTGTCTGCCAGGCCCTGTGTGTGGTGCTCTGTGGTACACTGGGTGCTCTGGTGCCTTTTCAATTGTGATCAACTTTTTACGATGAATTTATCTGGACAGACTGGCCTTTCTTCCCCACAGACATAATTGTTACCAGTTTACTGGTATATAATCGATAAGCATATTAATGTGTTATTGCTATGGCTGATCTGTGTATTCCCAAGATCTCTCTTCACATGTTAGATATGATAGATGTTATATGTTGATAGATAAAGAGAAGGCTGTTACTAATAGACCAGACCCAAAGGAAGTCAACTTTTCCTGGGATTCATCAATTTCTAATGATATTTACTTTGTGGATTCAGTATGGTTGCTGCCCGACTAAGAATAAAGCCAAGCATCCAATGAAATCCAATAATTTTAAGATATTTTGGAAAGCCTTCACTACAACTCCCATCTTAAAACACCCTAATCCTTTTATGCCCTTCATCAGAGATGTCTCTAGAACCTTGCCTGTTGGTAAACCCATGCACTGGTCACGTCTCAAACCATATGCTATTACTGATATTCCCTCATAACAAAATAATCCAATTATCACTTTCGTCATCAATTTCTTTACATCCTATTTCACTTCCTAGAGTCCTATAAGATCTAATGAGTGACTGGGGAACACAATTCACATCCACATTGTCTTGACGGTGTTTATGGAAAGATTTGAAATACATGTGAACATGATTGGCCAATGGCCGAGTGGAGTGAGCCAATCAAGAGGTGAGTCGTTTCTTAAGGACCTTCTACACTGATAAACAAACTAACTGGGCATAAAGATAAAGGTCTGATGGTGCTTTTAAAGGTTTGCCCCCTATTTGTTCCAGCGAAGAGTATGGTTAATGCTATGGTATTTAAAGACATTGTAGTCATTTTAGTATGCACTCAAATTGTGGCAACAGTTTGGGGAAAATTACCTCAATCCCATTGAGCACCTCTGGGATAAACTGGAATGTTAATCCATGGATGGATTATTTACATAATGTTAATGGAAGGTCATCCAACCTACCGAAGCACTTTTGACTAAATGGGTAAAAAAAATCCCACAGATACACTCCAAATATATCGTAAAGCTGCATCAGAATTGTTGCTGTTGTTTACAGGGCAAAGCAGGGGGCAACTCCATATGGTGGTATCGGATGAATAATATCTCCTATAGCTCTAAACGTGATGTAGTGTATGCTAGTGCAACAGTGCCGGGTCATACACTCTAATATTTGTTGGACTGCTTTTTGCTTTAATTCTTTGCTTATGGCAGTGTAATTATTATGATAAGTTTATATAATGTCACAATGTTCATGTCTGATCTTGTATTGGGGCGAACTGTACCACTGAATAAAGTCTCCTCCAGCACATCCCAAAGACCCTCAATGGCGTTAAGGCCTGGACTCTGTGATGGCCTGTGTGAAAATTATATCTCATGTGCTCTGAACCACTCCATCACAATTTGAGCCTGATGAATCCTGACATTTTCATTTTGGAAAATAGGCGAGCCACCAGGGAGAAAGAAAATCTACTGATGGAAAAAGCCTGGTCATTCACTATATTCAGGCAGACCTTATTTTTAGGCACATACTGTAAAGTTGCTGAACCTAGGCTAGACCAACAGAAGCAACTCCAGATCATAACACTGTCCCCACAGGCCAGTATGGAAGTCACTAGGCATGATGGGTGCATCACTTCATCCACCTCTCGTATTACCCTGATGCGCCCATCTAGAAAAAGTAAAATCCCTGATGTTTTTTTACAATTTGATTTCACTAAGCCTTTAAGTGAACCCCCATCACACTCACTAAGGATATTTTTCCAGCCATATTTCTTCCATATTTCCACGTGGTTGACCACTATCCTTCCAGGTTTTAATAATGTGTGTTTTTTTTTAAAATAATGTGTTAATTGGTTTTCTGTTCTTGATACTTACTTAATCATTTAGGGTTAAATAATTTGTTGAAAGATTTTAATCACTGCAGTAATTATTATAATACACACACACAATAATGCGCTAAATAATGTGCAGGGGTGAAGAAATGCTGTTAAGTAAAAATGCTTTCACAAATGCAGTATATTTTTTCCTTTTACATTTTTTTTTTTTAGCAATTACAAAATGCAATGTGAGCAAACGGACAAAAAATCTATATCAAATTAACTTGTGGTGTGACCACCAGTTGGCACCAAAACCAGTAACAAATCTTACACTTGCACAAAGTCAGAGACTTTTTAGGATCAGAGTCAGGTGTCTGAGTAAAGAATTATACCAAAGAGGTGCTGATTATCAATTTGATATGTAGATTGAAGCAGTCATTAACTGAACAGCTGTGTAGGAGCCTTAAAATGGTGTGGAACAGCCAAACTGTGCTATTAAGGTGAGATTGTGCATGACAGTTTCATTCCTCAGGTCATACAGTACATCATGGAAAGACTGAGCACAGCAACAAGATACAAAGTAGGTAGATATACTGCAGCAAGGTCTCTCCCAGGCAAAGATTTCAAAGAAGACTGGGGTTTTAAAATGTGCTGTACAAGCTTTTTTGAAGAAGTGCAAAAAAAAAACGGGCGATGTTGAGTATCGCAGGCGCAGTGGCTGGCTAAGGGAATATAGTGCTGCAGATGAAATACACATCATACTTAGTTCCTTTCGACAATAGAAGATGTTCATCTGTGCTATCAGCAAAGAACTGGCGAAAACCACTGGGACCCGGAGATCTCGGCGACTCAACTCTGCACGAAAACATAGGAACTGGCAGCTGTCGCAAATGTATTCTGAAGCAGGACAATGACCACAATGAACTTCAGTGTGGAGAAGAACAAGGTGTCCAAGAAGCCCCCACAGAGACCTGATGCCATCACCATCGAGAAAGGTTTGAGAGATCCTACATCTACACAGGATTTGTTGGAACAACCAACCTGCCAAGATTCTTCAAAAACTGTGTGCAAGTGAACCTAAAAGAATTTATACTGTTTTGCAGGTAATGGGGGGGGGGGGGGATGGAGGTCACACCCACTATTGATTCGAATTTGTATTTCTCTGACACAGACTTATTATTGTTAGTCTTTTGACTGCTTCCGCCAAGGGGTCGCCACAGCTGCTGATTATCAACACCCTCCACAAGGGTATAAACCACAGAAGAAACATACTTTCATTACTCAAATAAATGTCACTTTTGTTATTTCATTCATGATTGCATTATATTTAGCAGTTTCCTTCCTTCCCCAAACCAGAGCAGCCTATTTTAGCTCAGTGTTGCAGTATACCCAGACAATAATGTCAGCTAGAAATAAAACCATCCAAAATAAAATGGATTGAATAGCGGGTGATACCTGATGGTCCGGGAAGAAGAACTTGTACCAGATGCAATGTCACGATCTTAGTGTTCCTCACAGTCATTAGCTTTGCACACTTCACTCTCCTGACACTGGAACATGTATTGAGACATAGCAGCAGGGGCAAGGATGTTGGCCAACTCCTGTACATACAAATACACAGATAGACATGATGGTACAACTAAATAGCCAAATCAATCGAGTAGGAACAGATGATTACATAATAACATAAAGAAGAATAGTTTATCCTTGAACAGTAAAGACTAATATCTAAGATCATCTTGAGCAGCGTTTCACTTACTGATTTGAGATTTGTGTCCAGTTCTGGGAAGTTCCACTCATTCATGGGCATGCTCAAAGTGAATGCCTAAAAAAGAAACAGCAGCTCATGATTAAGACATTTATTTAGATTTAGACTAAAAAAAAGGAATTATTAATGTAGATATCATTTTAATGTACAAAGAGAAAATACGATGTAGTGTAGATAAAATAGCACAGCATGTGTTTCAGTGCTAGTAAAGTTCTTACATGTTAGACTTTCTTGCTTATTTACAGGTTTCGTGTATACATGCATTGGCAAAAATAGAAACAAAAGAAAATACTCTATGATGTTTCTATGAAGTCAGAATCCTCTACAATATGTGCAGTCAACCAGGAGCAAGACAGAATAAGCAAGTGTGCCAGACCAATTCAAGCTATACGCAAGTAATTTAGTTCCCTGCAATTCTGTTTCTGCAACAAACCGAAGACCTTTGGATTTAAGCTCAAACAATAAACATTATACATCAGAAATATAGCATTTCTGCATATTTACAGTAAAAACTTAAGTTGTTAAACAACTTAGCACTGGTACCTTTTGTTTAACACACCCGTTTTGAAGTGAACAAAAAGATTGAAACATGTGGCTGACAGGTGGTTCTGGTCGTCCAGGTGTGCTGTGGTAGACTGATTGTTTAAAACAGTAATAGTACTGTATGAGTACTCAGGGTTTGAGCCCTGGGTTTTACTAAGATACAATTCACTCTCACTTACTCATCGCCGATACCGCTTTATTCTGTAAATTCTTTTACAGAATAAATTCTTCATTTTTTATTCTGTTGTAGGAGGCCTGGAGTCTATTCCAGGAGACTTGAGGGCATGAGTTACAATTCACTCATAAGCCATACGATGCCTCCACATCCTTAGTAGTCAGGTGTTCTCTATTGACTGTTTGGAATATATATATATATAT
>QMIH01000114.1:300587-389518 GCA_003987875.1 Clarias batrachus
GACTAGCCAGGAGACAGGACTGGAGACAGGACTGGAGACAGGGCTAGCCAGGAGACAGGACTGGAGACAGGGCTAGCCAGGAGACAGGACTGGAGACAGGGCTAGACAGGAGACAGGAATGGAGACAGGGCTAGCCAGGAGACAGGAATGGAGACAGGGCTAGCCAAGAGACAGGAATGGAGACAGGGCAACAGAGACTAGAGACCAGATGGGTTAGTGGCTAGTTAGGTTAGTAGCTACATGGAATACTGGGGACACTGGATGCTGACCTAACCGGGTTAGTAGCTAATGGAGTTAGTGGCTAACCGGGTTAGTACTGAACTAATAGGGGGGAACTGAACACAAATTAAAGGCACACATGAGGCTATACCAAACTAGCGGCTAACCTACTAGCGACCAGAACCACTAGCAGTCAATCCCACTAGAGGCCAGCCTACTAACCCTACTAGGGGCTAACCCTACTAGGGGCTAACTCTACTAGCGGCTAACCATGCTAGTGGCTAAGCCCACATGTGGCTACACAAATCTAAACAGAAAGGGAAGCTACACACAAAGGATTAAACCAGAAGACAGACACTAGGGATGCACAGAACAGTACTTACACAAGAGGAGACACTGCCTAACTAAACATGAAACAGGACAGCTCCATGAATCCACTAACACACAGAATATAAGGAAAACTAATAAGAGCCCTCTTAAAAACAAAGGTTACAAAACATAAACCAAATATAAACTTAAAGAAACAAAAAGGAATGCCCACATGACAGTATATATGAACAAACAAGCAAACAAACAAACAATGCTCGACCCAATTTCCCAGAACAAACTGCTATTTATAGAAACTTTATGAGCTCCCTCGGTTCAGGTGAGCCCTCATCACCTGACTGAGGTGCCTTCTGGGAAACTGAGTCCGCCAACAAAACTACATAAAACAGACAAGAACAGTGACTTCTAGTGGAGGTTCCTAACAGCGACATGGTAAGTAAAAGAGAGGGAAAGGGAGAAAGAGTGTTTCTAGAGGATGAGGACAGAGAGAAAGAGAGAGAGAGAGAGAGAGAGAGAAAGAGAGAATAATTTGAGTTTCTTCACAGCTTTATGAACATTGTGCCTTCAGGACCACAAAAGGGACAAACAGTACCTTAAATACTGTACAGAACAATATAGGAAATTACACAATCATTGAACTTGGTAAAGTTACACCATAAAAAATGACAGTAGAAATGACAGCTATGTTTAGTATTGATGCCAGTGTGACAAGAACTCACGGAAAAATGACAAAAATAGCAATAACAAAACCCCTGTTGAAAATAATTAACTCTGCACTCAGCATTGGGTATGTCTCAAAATCTTTTTAAGTTAACAGTTATTAAACCGCTAATTAAGAAACCTGACCTTGACCCTTGTCAGCTGTCAAATTTCAGACCAATATCAACCCTCCCTTTTATTTGTAAGATTCTGAAAAAGGTAGTAGCGCAGCAACTATGCTCATAGCTACATTGAAACAGCATAAAATGAAGTGTATCAGTCAGGATTTAGGCCTCATCACAGAGACAGCACTTGTTGAAGTAGTACTGTAATTGACCTCCTATTGGCCTCTGATCAGAGTTGCATCACTATACTTACTCGAACTCTGTGCAGCTTTTGACACCATTAATCATAGGATTCTCCTTCACAGATTAGAAAATGTAGTAGGAATTAAGGGGACGGCCCTCCCCTGGCTCAGATCAGTTCGTAGATTTAAATGGTGACTATTCTGCATGTTCTCAAGTGGAGTTTGGTGTTCCACAGGGTTCAGTTTTGGGTCCACTGCTTTTTTCTATTTACATGCTTCCTCTGGGCAACATAATTTGTAAGCATAGTTTTAGTTTTCATTGTTATGCTGATGACACACAGTTATACATCTCAGCAAAACCAGATGAGAAAAAACAGCTTACTAAAGTTGAGCAATGTGTGCAGGACATAAGAGACTGAATGTTTATTAACTTCCTCCTGCGTAATCCTGATAAGAAGTTCTAGTCACAGGATCACAAGCAGCTAGAAGTAAGCTTTCTGATCACACTGTAACTTTAAATGGCCTTTCTGTTCCATCAAGTGCAACAGTGAAAGACCTCGATGTGATTATAGATTCCAGCCTTTCATTTGAAGCTCATGTAGATAATATCACCAGGATAGCTTTCTTTCACCTCAGAAATATTGCCAAGATAAGAAACATATTGTCACTAAATGATGCAGAAAAACTAGTTCATGCTTTTATCACCTTTAGTTTGGACTAATGTAACGCCTTACTGTCTGGTTGTTCACTAGGTGCATAAACAAGCTTCAGGTAGTCCAGAATGCAGCAGCGAGAGTCCTCACTAGAACCAGAAGATATCACACAAGCAAATCACCTCTACATTATCCACACTGCATTGGCTCCATGTGAAGTTTTGCATCGATTTTAAAATGCTACTATTGACATATAAAGAATTAAATAGTCTTCTGCCGCAGTATCTGAGTGAACTGCTAGTGTCTTATGATCCGCCATGCCTCCCTCGATCAAAGGATGTAGGCTGCTTGTCAGTACCGCGTTTTATGAAAACTTCTGAAAACTACTTCAGGGGGCAAAACTTTTTCCTTACAAAGCCCCAAAGTTATGGAATAGTCTTCCAATTATTGTTTGGGACTCAGTGTTCAAGTCTAGGCTAAAAACCTATTTATTTAGCCAAGCATATTTGTAAATAATATTGATAAAAGAGCAGATCTGGGGGACTCATGGACATAGAGTATTATGGTGAACTTCCCCACTCTCATTGATCACTCAAGATTGTTCATAGTGAAGTGATTAGTTGCTTTAAATCTCAGGGAGCCCTCATGTCTGTGTTTCCTTCTGGCTCTCCCTTTTAGTTATGCTGTTATAGTTAGACCTGCCAGAGTCCCTGCTTGCACTCTACACTAAATATACATTCACTTTATACATTGTGTGACAGTGACCATACCTAACTGCCATCTCTTGTTCTTTTCTGCTCTCTCCTGTTCTCTCTCTTCTGCTCTCTCTCTCTCTCCCTCTCTCTTTTTCCCTCTCCTTGTCTCTCTGTCGAGCTATACATGTCGCTCCTGAGCTGCCAGTGATCCAGACCCCCTCTGCCCCTGGACAAGTCTGACTCATCCTGGTGTCCCACTTCTGGCTGTGGTCTGTCTGGGATGCGTGTGGTGACTGGGGTTCCACTTTTCCATGAAGATGGTCCTGGCCTCGGCTAATGCTGACAGCTGTTTCGCTGAGGAGTCATGACTGCAGTTGCTTGATAGTTCAGGACTGGAGTTTCTTATAGTCTACCTGAGCCTCCACCTGACCTTGATATGGAATCCATATCAACTTAAGCACATCTCCTGTTATACTGAACTTCCAGTCTTACACAGTATGACTATTATGACTTACATATCAATCCCTGCTATCTGTTTCACCCAAATGAGGATGGGTTCCCTTTTGAGTCTGGTTCTGGTTTGAGGGAGTTTTTCCTTGCAATGTTATGTGGCAATAAATAAAGTCAGCTGATGAATGAGTCTTGACCTTAACCAATTAAAAGTCTATAAAGCAGACTTTATAGAATGGTTTGAATCTTCCTTCCTTCATCAATAAAAGACCTCAGACAAAATGTAATGCAACTCTGGATGAAAATAAATGTTGTGATGTTGCAGAAGGTTTCGAAACACTGCCATGGTGAAAGTGTGCCGTGATCAAATCTAAATGGGCTATTGGGCTAGACAATGTTTGCAGTGTAATACCAATGTGTACTTCTTCAGCAAGAAAGTTTCAAGCATATAGATAAGCCTTTTATATCTTATTGAAGTGTTCATGAGAATTCTACAGTTCTTGCCCACATTAAAGAAGCAAAGCCAGTGTCAAGAAAAAGTGTGCTGTCAGTGTACGAGTCACGAGATCCACTGGAAAAGTGGAGCATAGGATCGAGCAACTGACCCAATACACTGTGTTTGTTTTAAGGGTTTTTCTTCCTGGCTAAACATAAGGCAGGAATAGGCATGCTTTGCAGGTGGTTGTAATCATTTACGTGTGGACTGGACAGTGCTCATGGCATGGACCGGAAAGTCGAGTGTGTTTGACTCATGAATGATGTTTGCTATCTGATCTGGGGTTTTAGGAAAGGCCAGCAAAAATGTTTTAATTGCATTGCAGTGGCTGAGGTTGGCAATAATAAGTGCTTCTTCATTATAGGTTGCCCTCATTTCACACACCTTTGCCTGAAAGGTTGGATTTAACCTGGTTAACCTAGCTCTCACTAAATTATTCTTGTGTGTCTGATAAATAGCGTAGTGCTTCAGCATGATCAACACTGCCATCCACTGCTGTACAGTATGTTGCTGCATCAAATACCAACTACTTTCATAAGGGCTTTTCTCTTTAATGTTTAAATATAAGTAAATAATAACTCAACCAAAATAACCCCAAAAGGCCAGACTTTAAGCATGCAGAGTTTATTTTCAGACACACTGTTGCAGCTGATGATTAAATCAATCAATAAATCAAACCGTCTGCCTGACTTTATTAAAAACGTAAAATTGATTTTGGAATTTATTTATTTACTTGCTTACTTACTTATTTAAAAGATGTGACGAGTGCTGATGTTAACTCTGAGTCGTAATCACAGGAATTCTGGTTAATGAGAGCAGCCTCATGCAGAGTAATTGTAGCTTTGGAATCTATCTGGGAAAAAATTACCAACAGACATCGTTTTTAGCTAAACTAGTCATCATAGACAAAATAGTGTCCTGATGTCATATTTCGTAAATGTAATCTTTTTGTATGCTTAAGGGAACCCATTAAACTAAAATCTAATTTTAGTTATTTTAGACATTAGTACAAACCATTTCCAGTTTTTTTGTTGTTGTCTGTTTTCTATTTTTGTATTCAAGGGAGGTTTGAACATGCCAATCAGAGTTTCTCACCGATTTAATCTCATAATAAGAAGATACCCGCATGTTGCTCAGCTCCTCCCAGCTTCACTCAGCCTGTTGTTCTCTGATGGGGCGTGACTTGTCAGTTGCTCAGTTATAAACTGTGAAACAGAGTGAGTTCTGGTATGAAGAAATGCATTAACTGAAGTTTTTTTTTTTTTCAGCTGGACCATTAACAGTCACTTTTTTGTAGGACCACTTTGCTGACTTCTTACAGGAATAGTAAAATATAGTAGTAAAAGCATATTTTAAAAATCCTATTTAAAAATGGCAGGAAAAATATGAATGGCACATTATTATTAACCTGTACATCTTTGCTAGCTTATTACATTTCATATTTCAATTTTCCTGGTGTAACACATTTATTGCAGCAGAATAGGATATAGAGTTATTTTATGGTGTGATGAACATTTTATGTCAGTTTGATTGTCTTCAGTCATCAGTGCTTCAAGCTACTTATCTTTCTCTAATAAACATTTATTCGTCAGGTATCTGTACTGTGTTTGTCACACATTGAATGACACTAAGCAATATTTTAAGAAGCATAAAAAGTCATGCAGCACATTTACTATACCAGGTGCCACAAGAGTGCTGGGAATTTGATGATGAAATGGGTTTGTGAGTGGATTTGATCATCTCTTCTTCTTCTTCTTCTTCTTCTTTTTCTTCTATCATCATCATCATCATCATCATCATCATTAGTAGTAGTAATAGTATGACAATAAGAGGCAATAAAAGGCAACAAAATCTTAGGATTAGACTAAACCTGATGTTTCTGCCCATACCTGTCTAGTCCTACCTTCTGGTCACTGCATGACAGTGGTTTAAATTTATTTTCCTACGGTTCTATCCCCTCCCACTTTTCCTCTTCATTTTCTGCTGCCCACTTAAATGGGGCTGCATTTGTTTTATTCACGAGAATGCAGTCAAAGCCTCTCTGCACTGCTTTTTGTATCTTTCCTGCCCTGCTCTTTGCATTATTCAGGTGTCAGTGCTGTTAAAAGCCAGATCCCCAAAGTGGCTTTTCTTCTGCTTCACAGAGCTTTTCCAGACCCCCTGCAACCACCATATGACTGCTCCCTATGCTTTGCAATGGAAAATGTGCTCACAAAAAAACGCCATCTCCCCTTGGATCAATTTCCATGCAAAAATGTGTTTTTACTGTTCTTTGCTCTTTTATTTATATTGCAGAAAGCATTTTGAGGCCTGCTGAACCCAGATATTTAGACAGCGGCATATACTGACTGTTTCATATATCTGGTAGATGATGGTAGATGATTTTAATCTGTTTTTGGTGACCATGTTCAAGTAATGAGACATTCATATAAACAAGCTTCATGTGAAACACTTGGTAATGAAATAGGCTCTTCCACATGTGCAATACATATTCTCACCTAAAGGATTATTAGGAACACCATACTAATACGGTGTTTGACCCCCTTTCGCCTTCAGAACTGCCTTAATTCTATGTGGCATTGATTCAACAAGGTGCTGAAAGCATTCTTTAGAAATGTTGGCCAATATTGATAGGAGAGCATCGTGCAGTTGATGGAGATTTGTGGGATGCACATCCAGGGCACGAAGCTCCCGTTCCACCACAACCTAAAGATGCTCTATTGGGTTGAGATCTGGTGACTGTGGGGGCCATTTTAGTACAGTGAACTCATTGTCATGTTCAAGAAACCAATTTGAAATGATTCGAGCTTTTTGACATGGTGCATTATCCTGCTGGAAGTAGCCATCAGAGGATGTGTACATGGTGGTCATAAAGGGATGGACATGGTCAGAAACAATGCTCAGGTAGGCCGCGGCATTTAAACGATGCCCAATTGGCACTAAGTGTGCCAAGAAAAGATCCCCCACACCATCACAACACCACCAGCAGCCTGCACAGTGGTAACAAGGCATGATGGATCCATGTTCTCATTCTGTTTACGCCAAATTCTGACTCTACCAGTTGAATGTCTCAACAGAAATCGAGACTCATCAGACCAGACAACATTTTTCCAGTCTTCAACTGTCCAATTTTGGTGAGCTTGTGCAAGTTGTAGCCTCTTTTTCCTATTTGTAGTGGAGATGAGTGGTACACGGTGGGGTCTTCTGCTGCCTCAAGGTTGTGCGTGTTGTGGCTTCACAAATGCTTTGCTGCATACCTCGGTTGTAACGAGTGGTTATTTCAGTCAAAGTTGCTCTTCTATGAGTTTGAATCAGTCAACCCATTCTCCTCGGACCTCTAGCATCAACAAGGCATTTTTTCGCCCACAGGACTGCATACTGGGTGTTTTTCCCTTTTCACACCATTCTTTGTAAACCCTAGAAATGGCTGTGTGTGAAAATCCCAGTAACTGAGCAGAGTGTGAAATACTCAGACCGGCCCGTCTGGCACCAACAACCATGCCACGCTCAAAATTGCTTAAATCACCTTTCTTTCCCATTCAGACATTCAGTTTGGAGTTCAGGAGATTGTCTTGACGAGGACCACACCTCTAAATGCATTGAAGCAACTGCCATGTGATTGATTGATTAGATAATTGCATTAATGAGAAATTGATCAGGTGTTCCTAATAATCCTTTAGGTGAGTGCATATTTTAATAGTAAGATAATGTGTGAAAACCCAGAGACGGTAGACATCCCAGACGGTAGACATCAGCAAGCGTCTGGAAGATTTTCAGTAGACCACTTTTGATGGGAGATTTGGAATTATTCAATTAAATTTGAGTGTTTCCATATACAGACCTGACTTTTAAGTGCACATTTTAAACAATTTTCCTATATAGTGAGGCTCCAAAAGCCTGCTTTATCTATTCCACAACCTCCATTGATGTAGATTTGGATCATTGTCCCGTTGAAACACTCAAGTGTGTCCAAATTTAAACACTCTATCTAATAATTATAGGCAATGCTGAAGCATTTTGAGGTAGTCTTTTTTCCTTCATTATTACATCCACTTTGTACAGTGAACGAGTTTTACTGGCAGCAATACAGCCCCAAACCATAATGCTACCACCACCCTGCTGAACAGGTTGGGTGAACACAGTATTCTTGGGGTTGAATGCCTTACCTTTACTCCTCTCAACAGACCTCTGGTCAAAATTTCCTACAGAAGCCTTTTTTCTGTCCATGTGTCCTTGCTTTGTTCAAGACAGTGACATTTGTGTTCTAGCAGCAGAACTATGCCTTAGTGGTTCCCAACCCTGGTCATGGAGGATGTCTGGCTCTATACAGTACATTTGAGTGTTTTCCCTTCTACCAGCTACAATGTGGAGGGCAAGATTGGGAACCACTGTTCTGGGCCATCCAAACCAATTTCTTCTCAGCTGACAGTTTGAGTCTAGTTCCAGACCTTAGCTACTGTTAATGACTACACCTTCCCAAAATTTTGTACCTTTATTTATGGTAATGATAATTGAATGAAATAGCATTCAAACAAGTTTCTATCCAATGCTTTTATTCTTATATAATAAGCAGCCTGCTTACCTTTATTATGCTTAGCTGCCACTGTTATGACCATTATCTTATATCATACTCACATTTTAATAGCTTTAAAAGTGTTTTAGACACTAAATCTAGGTCAAATCAAGGTCAAATGATGTAAATTTGTGCTGTTCTGAGTTTCAGCGATAGTAGGGAAAATCATAAAGAGGAGAGAAATGAGAGCAACGCGTGAGAGAGCTGAGCAACACAGAGATGAGTGTGTGCATGGATGTGAACAGTCAAATAAAATCTGAAAACCGAAAATGGTGAAGGAAATTAAAAAAGCCTTTTTATGGCCAGTTGGCCTCCTATCTCCACATTTCTGGACCAACTTGTAGAGTTGTCACAATGTGTTACATTAAATCAATAATTCCACATCAAATTTAAGATTCTTTCTTTCTTTCTTTCTTTCTTTATTTTACAAAACTAAATCTTGATTGAACTTAAATTTTACTATCATAAATTTTTGATACCATCTAAATGGTATTAAAATTATATGGTATAATTTTAATACCATGTTTTATATGGTGATACAACATTAGCATTATATTTGTTTTGTTTACTCTTGCACTGATACAGTATGTCCTTTGATGCCA
The DNA here is from genome assembly GCA_003987875.1 of Clarias batrachus. Taxonomy (NCBI): domain Eukaryota; kingdom Metazoa; phylum Chordata; class Actinopteri; order Siluriformes; family Clariidae; genus Clarias; species Clarias batrachus. Next base: position 309,609 of record QMIH01000114.1, read on the forward strand.
TATTCCACAACAAAGGATTAAACACAAAACCAGATACATTCTATTTGTTTGGCTCTTATCTTGTTTACCAAGTAGTTATAAATGCTTGGGTACTGCAAATCCAACACATTTACCACATAAATACCAGCTGTGAATTCATTTATTAATTCATTCCCCTTCTATACCACTTATCCTGTGCTGCAGGGGCCCTGGATCCTATACCAGGGCACGAGGCAGGGTACACAATGGACAGAGGACAGAGCACCATTACATCACAGGACACACACACACACACACACGCACAAACACACAATACAGTGGAACCTCGGATTGTGAATAACTCGGTTTACGAGTGTTCCGCAAGATGAGCAAAGATTTTTAATAAATTTTGACTTGAAAAACGAGCTTGTCTTGGTTTATGAGTGCCAAGTTTTTTGACACTGACACACACACACTGACACACACACACACACACACACACACACACACACACACACACACACACTCTCTCTCGCCTTTACACCCCCCCCCTCTTCGGCTTCACACAGACACACACACTCTGCTCTACACAGAAACTTTTCAAAGGTAAGGTGCTGGTTCATTTGTTTGTTTGTTTTTTTAATTTACATCAGTGATTCCGTTAGTGACTCGCTCATGCGAGTGTCATTAGAGAGATTTATTTTTTTCCCATTAAAACAGTGTTTCCGTTGTGTGTGTGTTTGTTGTGAAACTTAAAAATCGAGGTGGGGGGAGGGAGGAAGAGTTTTACTGTGTAAGACGAGGCGAGGGAAGGGGCTAACACACACACAAACACACACACACATACACACACAAATACACTGCGCCTGCATGCACAAACGGAAACATTTATCTGTTGGTATTTATTTTAACTTTTTTTTAAAAAGGTAAAATGCAGGTTAATTTGTTTAATTTTTACTTTATATATTGTATTAATTATTTTCTGTATTTTTTTTTGGGGGGGGGGTGGCTGTGGAACAAATTATTTGAGTTTTCATTATTTCTTATAGGAAGATTTGATTTGGTTTACGAGTGTTTTGGAATACAAGCCCGCTTCCGGAATGGATTATGCGCGTAATCCAAGGTTCCAATGTATAGGCAATTTTTGTAATGCCAATTAATTTAACCTGCATGTCTTTGGACTGTGGAAGGAAACCAGTGGGGAGAGCATGCAATCTTGCAAACTGAGGAGGGAATCATTACAATGTGTGGTTTCCCATTTTGACTGTTGACATGAATTTTAACCTTGACCACCTATAGAGTATTTGTCTATCTGGATTAGTGCAAGTCATTTCACAGTGAAACTGACTGTTGACGAGATATAGCACTACTTCCTTTTTGGTGGCTTCACTGCCATGTTTATTGTCATGCCACAGACAAATTCATTATTAAAAAAAACAACAAAGTAATAACTTTTTTGTTGGGTTTCGTCCCGTGATGCTATCTATGAAATCTGATACGTTTTGGAAAATGAGGATAAGGAGATGCAAATCAGGCATGCAGATTATTTACATATAAATAAAAACAAACAAACAAACAAATAAATAGCTGAAAGTCCACTATTACGTTAGTAAAAGTGATCTCTGGCAAAATTGTAGAGCATGAACTTATTTCGTATCTTCATGACCATAAGTGTACTGTAGGTGTACACATTGGAATGATTTTCCATGATTTTGCCATATTTTTTACCAAATGAGATGAAAAGAATATTCACATAATCTGGTTGAAATTCACATTTTATTCATATAACCTTAAAGATCCTACCATCACTAAAACACTAAGAGAACCAATAAAAAAATGGAACTGTCTAAATAAAATGTATGGAATTGATGGAAAATTTAATTAATATTAAATGTAATATTATAATATAATTTAAGGTGTTGATTAAGTCACAATGTCAATCATGGACGGAGTAACATGCATGGCTGCATTCCCCCTTATTAGTTAACCATTAAGCAGCATAATAAATATAGTTGTCTTGCTAACAACAGCCATAGTCAAAATTTTTGAGAATGACACAAATAGTAATTTGACACAAAGTCGGCTGCTTCAGTGTTTTTAAATCTTTTGATACAATGGTACAAAAACACCTTTCGAGACCAACTTCTCCCAACCATCTGAGAATGATTTGGTGATGAACATGCCTTTTCCATCATGATTGAAAACCTCACCATAATGCAAAAGTGATAACCAAGTGGCTTGGGAACAAATTATTGAAATTTTGGTTCCAAGGTCAGGAAACAAACCAAACCTTAATCTCATTGAGAACTTGTGGTCAATCCTCAAGAGATGGGTGGACAAACAAAAAGCCAGAAATTCTGACAAACTTCAAGCACTGATTAGACAAGAATAGGCTCCCCTCAGTCAGGACTTGACCCAGACATTAATTGAGAGAATGCCAGGACAAATCGCAGAGGTCTTGAAAAAAATATTGACTATTTGCATAAATGTAATGTAATTGTCAATAAAAGCCCTTGACACTTATTAAATGCATGAAAGCAGCAGACTGTGTCATTTTCAAACCTTTTTGCCATGGCTGTGATGGTAACTAATAACAATTAAAAGGCAGCAAAACATTCTTTTATTTCACACAAGAAAGATTAGCTGAGCATGATGTCTACCAGCACTGCAACTTTTTCTCTGAATAAAGGTTTCCAATTAAACTTCATCTGGGTTCCTGAGCCTAGAGCACAGATGGAGCAGGACTTAAACTTCTGGATATCTGGGACCAGTATAGTCTGCTAAGCAATTGGCAGCTTTTGTGAAACCGTGGGTGACCTGTTGGTGCAGAGGAATGTGCTACAACCACTTTCTAGGTCTTTTAATACGCTCATGGACACAAAGACATATTGAGTACTGAAGTATAAAGAGCATTATCTCCAATAATTTATTATATAGAGAATATTTCCTCTACTTCCTCTAGCTTTCTGCTCAGAAAGCTGAACCAAAATTTCTGTTCAGTGTGCACGCTGGCAAAGGATGCACTGTCTGCATGCAGCGCCTGGCTCTGTAAATGGGAAATAAACATTGCTGTTCTACCTGAAAGGCAAAACACTGCTCCAGCCAATTAACACTAGGGTAGAGGGAGCTCTTGTGCTCCTGCACAGAATTGCAGGAGCGGGAAAAGTTTCTTGTTGCGCTTCAGTCCAAGAAAGAGCCAAAAATGAGGAATAAGCTAAAAGAAAAGAACGATGTCAATGTAGTATATTGGGCGTGTAGCTTGTATATAAGGCCTGTGTAAAGTTTGCCAGTTGCGGAGCTATTACCATTTAAATATGTAGCCCCTGCGATAATTAGATATTTACTCTGGGGTAGCGAATTCCAGCACCGCCCCCACAGGCTAGCTGATTGAGGTGACCGACCGAATATCACCAGTTCGCCCCTTGCCTGGAAGTTGGCTGGCCAGAGCGCTCTAGAGACACAGTTTTGTTTTTACTCTGCAGTGGCAAGTTCCAGGTTTCACATTTGGTCTAGCAGCTTGAGGCAGCTGGCCAGAGAGTACACTCGTTTGTCCTCTTTTCCCCAGTTTGTATTTCAATACGGGAGAGACTTTTGAGGCATGAATATGGATGTTCCTGCTTAATAGAAGTGCTACATTTTTCTTTTGTTTTTGTATTGCCAATATATCTGTATTACTTTGATATTTATTGTTTGTGCTAATCCCACTTTGTTAGGTAACCTGCAACACAACTAATGTTAGCTATTACTTGCTATATTGTTGTTCAGTATAATGTTCAGATTATTTTATAATTTGTCTGTATAACGTTTGCGAAGGGATTTACAGCCACAAAGACCCCTATAACAGTGGGATTATTTGGATTGATGCATGATTGGAAATGCAATGCTAGGTAATAGGCCTCAAGATCTCAGCGTCGCCTGGTGCTGGGAAATGGGGATGGACGTCATAAGCCGTGTGCAAGAAAGCGGAAGTGCAGCAAGTGTGAGTCTAGACACTGCCGCGGCTTTGAGTTGTGGCTCAGGATGCTGCCTTTCAGCTAGGAACATTGCTAGGCTAAGAAATCTTACATGATGCAGAAGAGTTCATTTTGTATCGTTTGTGTTTGAATGTTCCAGTTGTTGCATACACCAGATATACCAGCTCAGATCCAGAATCATGAGCACCATTAAGGCTAGTGTAGCAGGTCGTCTACTTTAAACAAATGAATCTATGGTTATATCCTGACTCTCCCTTGAGCAGCCTGAAGTAAAAAAAAGCCTAGTAATGTGTTGAATCAGGTGAAGTGATCTACAGGGTGGGCCATTTATATGCAATATATCCGCCGAAGGGACGTTCGACTAATGCCACTCTCCAGTGACATGCGGCGAGTGCTACGCTGTGGGCTCTTGCTGAATGAAGCTAGGACAGCCACTGATGTTTGTTCATTAGTGACAGTTTTCATCCGTCCACATTTTGGCAAAACCAACACTGAACCAGTTTCACGAAACTTAGCAAGCAGTTTGCTAACTGTAGCATGGGAGATGGGTGGTCTCGTAGGGTGTCTTGCATTGAAATCTGCTGGAATGATCTGCTGAATGGTTACTGCGTTCACCAGATATCCACACAATTTCGATCCGCTCATAACGTGTTAACCTCTTCAACATGTCAATGGCTGTGAACAAAGAGAAACTTGTAAATAACTCATGAAAGAATAGAGTTACGTTAAAACCAAGCACACCATTGTTTTTCCTGTGAAATTCCCAATAAGTTTGATGTGTCACATGACCCTCTTCCTATTGAAAAAACAAAAGTTGGATCCAAAATGGCCGACTTCCAAATGGCCACCATGGTCACCACCCATCGTGAAAAGTTTACCCCTCACATATACTAATGTGCCACAAACAGGACGTTAATATCACCAACCATTCCCATTTTATTAAGGTGTATCCATATAAATGGCCCACCCTGTATAGATTACAAGTTGCGTGATGATCTTGACTAATAGTTTGATTTATTGTATGACAACATAGTAGTGGTCAGATGCATAAAACACAGGGATGGCTGTCTACCTTATAGGAAAGTCTCATTAGTGAACACACAAGTTTGTTTCATTGAATCATGCAGGTCTGGTGGAGCAGACACACCGCTGAGACAGCACATATGCTCAGAGAATAGAGTTCAAACTCCAGAGTTTTGTGCCAAACCAAGAGGACTGCTTGACCTTGGATGTCAACTTGTACCTCTGCAGGTTCCACAAGGTCAACATAGTAGTGTGAGCATAGTGATCATCTCCAAACACCTTTCCAGTAGGCAATGGATTATCTTGCAACCTGGGTATTCAATTGTTACTCACCAGCCCTTAGGTTAGAAGGTGTAAAACAGTTATGGTTATGGTTCTAACTGTTGCAGTTAAAGGAATCCTCACCGCAACAATTTCATGTGTGCATTAGAGGGGGACCAGATCTTCACACGTGTATATTAGAGATGGGGAGAAATCATCAGTTTACAATTCAGTTACATATCTTTTGTTTACATAACCTTTGAGTGGCAATTCATGTATCGCCCCGCCGACCCCAAAATCTATTTTTTAAAATTCATTTTTAATTGGGATATGTTTGCATTTCAGGTGGTAAAACGTTGCCATTCCTCCATAACTCTGCAGGTGGCGCTCTAATCTATTGACACGGTACAGGATTCTGTCATACAAGCAGATTATTTGCTAAATTTGTTTTTAATAGTAACAAAATCTTAAAAGATTAAAATATAACATTTTTTATGTTAAAAAAAAAAAATTGATACTCGTAGAATACAACTCAAATAGACATCTACTGTAGGTATTGTGATAATATCAAATCGGCTGGTCCCTGGTGAATCCCGTCCCTAATGTACATACTCGACTCGTACTCCTGACACTAATAATAATAATCCAGTAATGTGATTATATTGTATTAATTTGCTTATTTTGTAATATTTTTGTTTGCTGTTTTATTATAGCCTCCTTCATTTCTACATAATACAACTATCTGTGGTCAAGCCTTAAATAAATAAAGTCTACCACTTGAATTTATAATACATTCAGTGTGTATGTTGGGTCTAAGCAGTCTTGAGTCACGGTGCAGATACTCACCACATACTGTATGACTTGTGAATTGAATACCTGCATCATGTGGTGCAAGCCATGCTGAGAGATTAATGATTACTCAGCTAGTAAAGGAGCTACCAGTATGTTTATGTGTCTTTGTAATCCTAGCTTAATCATAAAACACCAAATTTCTTCTGCTCGTAAATGTGAAACTCCTGTGAACTCTCTCTCTCAGGACAGAGACATTTTTCCCCATTAGTCTGTATTCTAGTCAGTCCAGAATGATTTGTGTGTTCAGTCAGTCCTTGCCTGAATGGCGAAAAGACTGAACCCAGGCCTACGTATATTTCCGTATGCATAAAAACAAACACCATACGTGGGTGAATGTATAGTTTGGTGGCTGTCTGGGGTTGTTTTTTTTTTTTACATTTCCTTGCATGCAGCCAAACTCAGACTATTACCTGTGGACTGGAAAAAAAAAATGGACAGCCGCGTGAAAGCCTGTTAATGTAGCCTGTGACTTGGGAACATAGCAGAGGAGTGTGAATTAAATCCTGCCACTTCTCCCACTGAGTTGCTGTATCCACCTGTCTTTCCACATCCATTTTCTGCTTGTTTGTCCATCACTCTCATGTCACATTCTTGCTGCATTGATGAATGTAACAGAATGCTGGAAACAAGGAAGGAGGAGACAAACAATTTGTAATTCTGTATAGCTCAACAGAAAACATTAGGAAAATCATAAATTATAAATTAGGTAGCATGGTGGTGTAGTGGTTAGCCCTGTAGCATCGCACCTCCAGGGTCTAGGGTCTAGGGTTCGAGTTCTGGTTTGGGTCTGTGTTTGTGAAGTTTGCATGTTCTGCCTGTATTTGGTGGGTGTTCATCGGGTTCTCTGGTTTCTCCCTACAGTTCAAAGACATTTAAGGCAGATTAGGTTAAATGTAGTATGTGGCCCTACGACCCTATGACCCTGTCTAAGGTGTTCCCCGACTTGTGCCCTGGGATAGGCTCCAGGAATCTCGTGACCCTGTGTAGGTCCTCCTTGAGAATGAGAATGAACTAATTGGAAACTAGGAAACACGGAAATGACAAAAATGGGAATTGGTTTCCTAAACAAATCAGCACAATTAACCAGCTAAATATGATACCAAATGACATGATGGTCAAGTTTGTTTTCATTGCACTTTATTAATGAAGGTATGGCTTAAGATTTCTGTCAATTCTCTCACAAAGAGCAGTGTAGCATGAAAAGTATAGCTGTGAAAGGATGCGGCTCTCATCCAAAACCACCCTATTTATTTCATTCGAGCAATGTTGGGGAGCAGGGAAAGTAGGACAAGAAAATAAATAAATAAAATCTACCGTATCAGTATTGCTTGCAGACACACCTGCATTGCCTTGTTTAAGAGACCCAACTGGCCCGAAGTGTTGAAAACAGAGGAAGTCACCATGAGATCATGGAAATGTTTTGGATATCCTCTTTGGTTTTGTTATTACTGTAAGCTAACCACATGATGTGGCAACTACCTGGGTCTAAAATTACATCGAACAACTGCTCATGCATTCAAAAAGAAGAGTGACTAGGTCTATAAAAACCAAGCTAATGTCAGGAACAGTTATAATGAGAGTGGTGTTCATAGATGATCTTCCTGTCTTTCTTTCTGCCATCTCATTGTGCACACTCCACTCTCTTAGCGACCACACCCCGGCAGTCATTAAGGCCAGATCACTGCAAGCATGACATTATAGCTAAATCGCTTGCATCACTAGTGAACTGAAAAGGAATTAGAGAGGAGATTGAGAGAGTTATTGCTATCCGGGTTAGCAACAGAAGTTTGAGCAATCTAGTTTCCCTATTTTCTGATCAGCTCCTGTCCCTCGCTAGACTTGATGTCAGTGTTTAACTGCTAAACTCAATGTCTTTTTCTCATTTTTTTGTTTTCAATTATACTTTTACACAAATTACCCATAACATTAAATCCCAAAACATCGAGTCTAATATTGTGTCGGTTCCACTTATGCCACAAGGGCAGCTCTGGCCCCTCGAGACATGACTCAACAAGAGTCTGGGTTGAGAATCAACCAGTTAGTGAGGCTAAATAGAAAAAGGCATACATTTCCTACGGCGCATAAAAACTCGCCTCTGGAGTAATGGAAAAAGGTTATCAGCTCCGATGGTTCCATATTTACCCTATCTCAGAGCGATGGGTTTGTCAAGGCAAAAAGGGAAACACATGAAATGATGCACCCATCATGCAGGTGTAGACGAAGCAATGTTATGTGGCAATAAAAGGAAGTCAGCTGACTACCTGACTCTACAGAATGACCAGCTTATTACGTCAGTGGATTTTCCTTACCTGAGCACACAGGTGCATTCCAGAGATTAAATGTCAGTGTGTGGTCCTGACGGCATAAGAATGCATTTTCACGCAATAATTTTGAGTTGAAAAAAACAAAAACAAACTGTGCACATGTCATGGTGGGAACAGTTAACCATCTTGCATAGGAAGCATGTGGTATTTGAGTGTGTGTGAGTGTACAATATGATCTGTAATCTGCCATCTTTGTTTCTCATGTGTGAAATCACACACAAAAAAAAATACTCAGTTGCCTGCGTAAACATGCTTGATAGGTTAAATCAAAAATGTTCATTAGTATTTGTCACATCACCGTTTAGGCTGAAGAGACTCAATTATTTAATGAGAGCTCAGGCACTTAGTCAAGAAAATGAAGATAATAAAGGATAATACTCCTGCATGAGTTATGTGCTGCCAATTTTTACTTACTACTGAAGAATGTGTTGGCTCACATAATTTTAATCTGAAATTATTTAAACTATAGCAGAAGTGACGAGGGCAATGAACGTTAACGTGTTTGAATGGACGCAAAGTTTGCAAAGAAAAAAATACGATTTTTATTCTCAGCTTTGGGAGGCGCCGCATTTGAACTCTACCACATGCTGTAGATAAGCTTAGTAACCTTTATAATCCAGATACTTTCAATTTTATTTGGCTTACAGTACTGTGGAAGTCTTGAGCCACCCCTAAGTTCTTCATACTAAATTAATGTAGATTCATTTACAGTAATGGGGACAAATGTTTTTTATACAGCAATACAAGATACAGCTGTAAAATAAGTGTCAGTTCACAATTAACCAACTTATGCATTCTATACAAATAATGTGTTGTGTAAAGTGGATTGAGCAAAGCCAGAGAATGCACACACTATAGTAATGTAGCAAAGCCGTAAATGTCTTGAATCTTTAAAACGTGTAGTCATGTAAAGTGGACGTTCCTTTTCTTTTTATAATTTGAGCATCAAAAAGGAAAATGAAAAGCAAGCCGTTATGGTTTTCCATTTTGGTTCGGGATACGAGTATTTTTTTTTTTGCTTTTATTAATTATGAGTGAATGTCAATTTCATTTTTCTTTTTCCCTTCAGTTTTGTCTTCAATTAGTAAAAGCAAACTGAGGTCAGGTGACTGTTTTAATTTCTTTGCATTAAGAAACACTTGGGTTGCTATTAAAACAGGTTTTGGGTAGAGACTGACACCAAGTAGAGACACTGATTGGAATTTGGCTGATTTCTGATTTATTTTAAAAAATCAGCATATTCCAATTATTTTTACTATTGTATGTTTAATTTAATCATTAAATATGTTAATTAAATACTCAATACTATCCTTATAGTTATTAAGAAACAACTTTTTCCTGCACAAAAAAGTACATCAGGTCACCTCACTTCTGCACACTCAAACTTTCGCGCAAGTGTCAAAATAAAAAAGTGCTTCTGCAAAGAGATTTTCTGTACAGATAAAATACAACTGAAAATGAGGCAACAGCTAGAGACATATAATGTCAGCTGACCACATTTTTTTTTCAAGCCGCTGCTCGAGTACTGTTCGGGGTGGGAACAAAGTGTTATCCTCATGTGTTTATAGACACCCATAATTGTCTAGTGTTGGTATGACTGAAGTAAAAGTGCAAGTTTGACACCCTCCACCCTGACAGCACAGGCAAATCTGCTCCCTTGACTCCTTACTACATAAATCTGCAGCAGACTTTGAATTTATGACTTCAAACCATCACGAAACACCAGTGACCCAGTTCCATTAGTAGTCACACATGCCCATGCCATAACACTGCCTCCACCATGTCTGAGGATTATTTGGTGTTTTTTGGAACATAAGCCTTTCCTTTTCTTCTCCATGCAGCTTTTCTTCCCATCATTCAGTTATTCTTAGTTTCAACTGTCTACAGAATCTTGTTCCAGAACCCAAGAGGCGTTGCTCGATTGTAGACGACTGCCTACCTCCTCAAGAGTGTTCTTGACTCAGCAAGACATTGTTTCTTTCCAGGATTCCTTCCTTGATGAAGAAAAAACTATTCATTAATGTTTGTCTTCTGGGACTTTTGGTGTTACTGAGCGAGTGCATTCCTTCTTTTTTTAAGAACGCACCAAATTGTTTATTTGGCCACTTTTAATGTTTCTGATAGGTCTCTTAAAGGTCTGTTTAGTTTTTTTCCCCCTGCCTAATGTTGGCCTATTTCACCTGTGTAACACATTTCCCACAAACTTATCAAATGCAAATTTAACACTTGGAATCAGCTTAAAAAAACTGGCCACAACTGGTCATACATAGGCATACTTTACTGCGAGATGGGAGGGTTGTAACCCCCAATAATCAAAACTAGCAGCTTTTTAAAAACTTGATGAAGTGGTTGGCTTTCTAGATTCAGTGTAATTGGTAAGCAAAGAATAACATCCCCCCACCCATGTGTTAGACTTGGTTGCATGCAACCCATCCTCCGCCCGCAGCTTTATATGCAAGTGCAAAAACAATGAAAAGAGGAAGAATAAAAGACCAACTGACAATTTTAAGTTGCTGGTTTGTCAGCAGAAAAAGGGAGAAAAATCTCTTCACAAAAGGAGGTTTATGAAGATTGGGTGCTTTGGGTGATTGTCCTCTGACACCCCTGCATGGGTTGACATCTCAACTCCCCCAATGCTGAATCCAAAGTTACACCCTCGTGGCAATGGCTTATCTGTCACTTTTGAGACTTTACAAATGGAGGACTTTATAAAAAAGGCTTTATCTACTATTTTTAATGCAACGTTTGTGTTAAGCTCTTGAACTTAAAGTCCTCACTTCAAGAGGTAAAATTATGAAAATTTATTATGTCCAAATACTTATGGTCCCAACTATTTAGCAGCTGATGTATTTTAGTAGTCATTTAAAAAATTTACACACGTGGACAAAATTGTTGGTACCCTTCGGTCAATGAAAGAAAAACTCACAATGGTCACAGAAATAACTTTAATCTGACAAAAGTAATAATTAAAAAAAATTATATGAATGTTAACCAATGAAAGTCAGACATTGCTTTTCAACCATGCTTCAATGGAATTATTTAAAAAAATAAACTCATGGAACAGGCCTGGACAAAAATGATGGTACCCCTAGAAAATACTGAAAATAATGTGACCAAAGGGACATGTTAATGCAAGGTGTGTCCACTAATTATCATCACAGGTGTCTACAATCTTGTAATCAGTCAGTGGGCCTATATATAGGGCTCCAGGTAGTCACTGTGTTGTTTGGTGACATGGTATGTACCACACTCAACATGGACCAGAGGAAGCGAAGGAAAGAGTTGTCTCAGGAGATTCGAAAGAAAATTATAGACAAGCATGTTAAAGGTAAAGGCTATAAGACCATTTCCAAGCAGCTAGATGTTCCTGTGACTACAGTTGCACATATTATTCTGAAATTTAAGATCCATGGGACTGTAGCCAACCTCCCTGGACGTGGCCGCACGAGGAAAATTCATGACAAATCAAAGAGACGGATAATCCCAATGGTAACAAAAGAGCCCAGAAAGACTTCTAAAGAGATCCAAGGTCAACTTCATGCTCAAGGAACATCAGTGTCAGATCGCACCATCCGTCGTTGTTTCAGCCAAAGTGGACTACTTGGGAGACGACCAAGGACGACACCATTGTTGAAAACAAATCATAAAAAATCCAGACTGGAATATGCCAAACTACATGTTGACAAGCTACAAAGCTTCTGGGAGAATGTCCTATGGACAGATGAGACAAAAATGGAACTTTTTGCCAAGGCACATCAGCTCTATGTTCACAGACGGAAAAATGAAGCATATGAAGAAAAGAACACTGTCCCTACTGTGAAACATGGAGGAGGCTCTGTTATGTTCTGGGGCTGCTTTGCTCATCTGGCACAGGGTGTCTTGAATCTGTGCAGGGTACAATGAAATCTCAAGACTATCAAGGGATTCTAGAGAGAAATGTGCTGGCCAGTGTCAGAAAGCTGGGTCTCAGTCGCAGGTCATGGGTCTTGCAACAGGACAACGACCCAAAACACACAGCTAAAAACACCCAAGAATGGCTAAGAGGAAAACATTGGCCTATTCTAAAGTGGCCTTCTATGAGCCCTGACCTCAATCCTATTGAGCATCTTTGGAAGGAGCTGAAACATGCTGTCTGGAAAAGGCACCCTTCAAACCGGAAACAACTGGAGCAGCTTGCTCATGAGGAGTGAGGAGGCCAAAATACCTGCAGAGAGGTGTAGAAGTCTCATTGACAGTTACAGGAATCGTTTGATTGCAGTGATTGCCTCAAAAGGTTGTGCAACAAATTATTAAGTTATGGGTACCATCATTTTTGTCCAGGCCTGTTCCATGAGTTAATTTTTAAAAATTTTATAATTCTGTTGAAGCATGGTTGAAAAGCAATGTCTGACTTTCAATGGTTAACTTCATAGACTTGTTATTAATTATTACTTTTCTCAGATTAAAGTTATTTCTGTGACCATTGTGAGTTTTTCTTTCATTGACCGAAGGGCACCAACAATTTTGTCCACGTCTGTAAATGCTTTCACATACACAGCAAAATAGCTGAAGCAATTGCATTTAATTCCATAACTACCTGGAGCTTTACTTTCAAAATGCTTCTGCAGCAAAGTGTTTATTAAGCAGATGTTGTGCGTATTTCCCATATAAGCCACTTTGGCTTCAACTGCTGCTACTGTGAGTGAGGCTGGATATTTGTACTGAGTTTTCCCAGCCTATCTGTGAAAGCATGACAAATTCCCAAAATTTTTATCAACATGGCGAGATGCACTTCAGGCTAAAAATCAATACCCGCTATAGGCTATATAGACAATACCCTTTTTAGCCTCAGTTTAGACCTGGAGTTATAAACATGATCTATTTAACTAATATTGTAACATTGCAAGGTAATATGTGGGAAATACTTACATATGCACAATAGTATAAAAACAGTCCCACCAAAATGGTTTCAATCCATAATGGTGTGTATTATCTCTGAAAACATAAGCTCAGACTGACTGGTGTAATGGAGTGTGGGTGTACTCAATCAGCTCTTTCCAGTCTCACTGTGCTCTCTGGCTTTTCCATATCTAACACTCCCACCAGGATTGTGAGATGGGTCTTTTAAGCTGCTTAACTTTATGCTAGAACTATCATTTTTTCATGACATCTGCTTTTAGGCAGTCAAGACCTGACCTACGGCCTAGCAAAATATCTTTTTCTCAGATATAAACAAAAGCTTCTGGTTAGCATTTCTTTTAATATAATTATGGAGTATTTCAATTGTTTATCATGCTTAGTCACAAGGTTATTTTAGTTTATATATTAACATACAAATATGACCACCACATCGTGATTGCTTTTCAAGGGATTATTTTACACGCCTATCTCAGCTTTCCTTCCTGTGCTCATATTACTCAGCCCTTATTTGTTTTTGTTTACTTACTCCTGCAAACTCTAAAAATTTAAATATGTTTGTGTTTTGATTAACTTGATACTGAGTCATAAGGAAATAAAGTGTCTTGCTTGAGAAAACATGGGAATCTAGTAACACAATGAAGTGTATTCGTTTGAGTCAGGATACTGTGGAAGGTCCAGTCTGGCTGTGAAGATGTCATTTCCCTGCATTATCAGTAATTGCACTAATAGACTGTGCAGCAGGAAGTCCCTTCCTCCAGTGCTTTGAGGTGCTAAATGCGTGCCTTCATCACGTGAAATGTGTCACATTCTGCAGCCTCTTAGTGATGAAACAACCGCTGTCGACATCTTAGAGACACACCACACTTGATTTTGTCCATACGAGATGGCTTGAGGAAGATCGCCAAGCTGTCGAATTTAGGCTGACGATTTTGTCATTTCTGCTCTTTGCACATTGATGTTGCGGGTGAAACACGCCAGGCTGGCGACCACACCTTACTCTTCCTCTGTGAACCAGCGGCCTGTCACTGACAGCACTTATTATTTTCTTGCTCTATGGCGTTTGCGAGTCCACCATGAAACGGCGGCTTACTCATTTGCATTAGGGAAAACAGGATTCCGTTCGCATGTCCTCCGTGTCATAAATCCATTTTGTAGGCGGCTTAACGCCGCGCGCGCGCGTGCGTGCGCGACTACACCAGCCAGCCAGCACGCTCGCTCGCGCGCGCGCCCTCCGGCGCATGACGTCAGCGCGTTCGCGCGAGAGTGGAGAGCCCGGCGAACGCGCGCGCGCTCTCTCCGACGCCGAACCTCCATTTGTGAGCAAGCTGAACGATGCGAGCTCTCGTTCCTGTTGCCGCCGCCCAGTAACGAAAAAACGCTGAGAACCCAGAGAGTGTTCCCCGTTCATCTGACAAACCCAGGACCGTACCGAAATTTCGGAGACTAAACCTCAGAGAGACGGACACGAGCTCTCATTTCCGATTCGTTTATCTTACACCGTTGCTCGTGGGATTTAATGCTCTAGCTGTAGAGTCGCCGTGAGAGAGAGAGAGAGTGTGAGTGAGAGAGAGAGAGAGAGAGAGAGACAGCCTAGGAGAGGGACAGGGAAGAAGAGGTAGCCTTTCGAAGGGGGGAACACGGCTTGCTCGCTATTTCCGCCGCACCTTTTCACTGTTTTTGGAGCAGACGAAGAGCCGAGGTTGGTCTAGTCATGGGATGTACACTGAGCGCCGAGGAGAGAGCGGCTTTGGACAGGAGCAAAGCGATCGAGAAGAACCTGAAGGAGGACGGAATCACTGCGGCCAAGGATGTGAAACTGCTTCTGCTAGGTAATGAAAGCGCCGCTTCCCAGGGAGTGGACATGATCACCTACCACCAGATAGATAGGAGATAGATCGATAGATCGATAGATAGATAGATAGATAGATAGATAGATAGATAGGCAGCCAAGACAATTTTGATGTCTTATCTTTTCATTCTAAAGCAAAGAATCACGCTGGATTTCCATGACAGCAGACAGTCTCATTCCCTTGTTCCTCTTGTGTCTGCAGGCGCTGGCGAATCCGGGAAAAGCACCATCGTCAAACAGATGAAGTAAGTGCCTCGGTCTCTCAACGCGGTTTCTTGGTTAATGTGTAGTGAACACTCGCGCGCACACTTGGTGCCCGATGCCGAATCCTCAGCTCCGCCATTTTTTTTTCTCTTCCA
Organism: Clarias batrachus; assembly: GCA_003987875.1. Lineage (NCBI taxonomy): Eukaryota > Metazoa > Chordata > Actinopteri > Siluriformes > Clariidae > Clarias > Clarias batrachus. Next base: position 325,108 of record QMIH01000114.1, read on the forward strand.
TGTAGCTAAGGGGATGATGCTACAGGGTAGCTGTGCCATGATCCATTTGCACACAGACGCCCGAGCGTTGCGGTTTTAATGGCCGTGGACGTGCTGTTCACGGATATGGTGCTGAAAGCCCGCTTCATCGAGAGTGACCGTGCAGCCATCTTGATGGCGGTTTGGCCAGAATGTATTCTTTCTATATGCTAATGAATCTCGACGGCAATTCACATTCCCCTCACCTATCCACTCGCCTTGTTCTCGGGCTTTTAGTGAAATGGAGCCAGTAAGCGGCGCCTCGTAGCGCTGCGACTTTCATTATAGATGCACGTCGCGTTTCTTGTTCGTATTTTTCCCTAATAAAGCTGGATATGGGTGCAACATCTGGCAGTTACAGGACTCCGTGTGCGTCAGTGACCCCCCTGTGATTTTTTAAATTTTTATTCAGCTCTATCATGGCGCATCAGTCCTCGACATAATGCTGCAGGCTCAGGCCCTGTCTCAGCGGGGCAGAATGAGCATGTTTTGGGTGTGGGGAGCTGGGGTGGTGGCGGCAACACCCGAATCAGTTTCTTTAACCGTTTCGGGTTTCGAGCGGCCATTAAAAAAAAAAAAAAAGAGCGTCGGTTGAATAAAAACAAGCCGACCGTTAAATCATAAACGCTGCGGAGACTTTGAGGTTATCCTATGGCATATTTCCCCGTTCCGTCTGCATCCCTCCATTTCTCTCGTCTCCATCTCACTGTCCATCTCTCCTCTCTCCATCACCCTCCCCACCTCATCGCTGTCAACACGTTTCAGTACACTACTGCAATAAACTGGATAATGGGCTCGCAAAATGTATCACTGTCCATGTTTATGGGCCAAAGTAAAGCCTCTTTAGTAGCCTATTGCTGAAATACAAGGAATAAGACTACTCTAGGTTTTTTTTTTTTTTTTTTTTAATGATCTGGATTGTCAAGGTTCGCGCGAAGCTGCCATTTCCCAGTGATAGCCCACACCGGGGAGAAAATAGCCTGTGGGCTTTGCCTCCCCTTTTTACACGAATGTGCTTTCACGACACGACTGTATTTAGTGGAGGGTCATTGAGGGGAGGTGACATGGTCATTTTTGTTGATGTGTGGAAAAGGGCGGCTTTAGTGAATAAGCGAATTTCAGGCGCTTTGGCTGGTGGACAGCGCCCAGTAGCGCCTACGTTTGGCTCCTTCGACTCTCTTCGGCTATGTTCGGCTTGTCGGGTCTTTCCGTGTTCGGAACAGTGGGAAAGAACGAGAGGAGAGTAAATGTCCTCATCGCTGCGTGTCGAGCACGTTCATGGCGACAGGGAGGGGTTTCACTCCGAGACTGAGATTTTTAAAAAAATAAGATTCTAATAAAAAAATGTCTTTAAAAAAAAAACAAGACATCTAACATGCAGCATAAGATCCAGGCATTCATTGCAAATAATGAATAATATTAAAGACAAATTATTTGAAAAAAAAAACAAAAAAAAAAAACAAATTGGAACTCTTTCTTTAAACATCACTCATCAAAATCAACATGAATTAGAGAGAGAGATTAAGTAAATAAAAAAAAAAAGTAATTTTAAGATTAAATTAATGATTTCTCTTGTGGGTACGTGTGTGTGCTTTAACAGTAGTAGAATGGACAAAATGGTTGTACAATACTGTATGGTTACTGCAATTTAAGAGAAAATCATTATATTATAAATATTGTGAGTATGAAGTGTTTTAATGTAAGTCTGTTGTTACTGGGGAAATTATTGCATGGAACTCTATTTTAAGCGCTGTAAGAAACTCCTCACTTTTTCACCAGAATATTAAATGCTGTGTATTTACTTTCCTAATAAATGTTTCAATAATCAGGTAAACTGCATTTTATATCCAAGTGAGTGTGGCTGATGACAGTGATGTGGAATGAGAATTGTAATGTAATATCTCTGTGGATATGCTGTCTATGGCATGTGATTGAACATGCAGTCAATTTCTGCATACTGGCTTGGATGTAAGTGACAAGTCAAGAAATGAGATGTGATGAGGTGCAACTTGGTTGTTTCAGTAGGATGGAGCATTGTTCATGTGACGTGCGTGCGTGTATGCCACAGCGAGGCGGTCATGTTTTTAAAACCCTGTGATTATGGTGCATTTCTCCAGGCAGCATGGCATCCATTTGCTTTATTAGCCCAGCATGGGCCATGGGTGTTTAACTTGTAACTTACTGTTTCTCACACACACATACACACACTTATCTCTGTCTGTACGTTTCTACATAATTATTGCATTTTCACATTCCATACAGCAATCCTTGGGGGCTTAAAACTCATTATTATACACAGTATATCCCTTGTATTTGTACCACTGCCTCCATGGGAAAATCAAATGTCAAATCATCATATTCCAGACTCGAACCCTATCTAATATGCAATTAAAGCTTTTTCTGCTTCGTCATCTGTGTGTCCTTTGCTTGTAAGTTAGGCCTTATAGATGTTCTGTCTTTTGAAAGCTGAACTGTGTTGCCCGTTCAGAAGAGTGGACTAGAATTTCAAGTGTTTATTTTCATAAAGCAGCTTGTACATTATGTGTGTGTGTTTTAAACACCCGGCCTGTTGTGCTTTGGGTTAATTGAAGCAGCTCAGGCTCTGAGGAGGACCCAGGTGTTCGACTAGCATTCATTTGCACGCCATTGGATATCAGGTCACTCTATGAAGTGGAGTGGACATCATGGGTCATGTGCGAGAAATATATTATATTATATTATATTATATTATATTATATTATATTATATTATATTATATTATATTATACAGTACTTCAATATTTTAAGTACTGTGTTGATAAAACATAAATCTAAAAAAAACATGCACATAATGTTTTTTGGAGGGAAAAGATGGGGAAAAAGTGAAAATAATATAGTGGACACAAAACCCCCTGGACTTTAGTTACTGCAGGTAGAGTCCATGAATATAATGGAATCTTGGATTCTTGTCTATTTCGTCAGTAGGAACGCATCTTTTAATCTTAAAGAAACCTCTGTCAAACATTGCAACTCAAAATCTAAACACAGTGTTTGTTCTTGCCCGTGCAGTGTCACAAAGCATTGTTAGCTTAAATGCAGATGTCTGCCACTTGTGTGACAGCTGGGCAGACCGAGGCTTTTGGGATAATTAAATTGGCTTTGGAGGTCAATAGCATGACAGTCCTGGGCATATGTTATGTGAAAGCACTTCTACTTGAAGCCTATTCTTAAATAAAAGGCATTCAGGACAGAAAGCCTGCATTGAAAAGCTTTGCTGTTCCTCTATAATAAAATGGGCTTAGTATTGTAACCCGGCTATCTGGCAACTGCCATGGCCCTGTAGGCTTATGATTTTGGCTGGTAAAATTTGTCCGAGTGCCTGGTATATTGTGAGCAACATATAGGTAAGGTTATGGCTCTGTTTTCGAAGCTAAAATTAGTCTGGGTAATATTTGTACTGCAATGACCTTTAAGTTAACTGCACAAATGCTAGAGCACACGAGTAATTATAACATTCTTCATTGGTCATTGTGTTTTTATTTATTTATTTATATTTGATGGTTCATGCTATAATTTTCTAATCCATTGCTAGCATGTATTGCAATACTTTGTTTGCATACAGATGCTGGTTAATAAATGTAACACTACCCTGGTTGTGTATTGAAATGAATATCTTAATATTTTTAGAAAGGTTGTGGCTTACTATTTGTTTAGCTTCCCTGTCCTTGGTTTAGGGGGACTCTGTTGACTGACTAACTTGTATGCTAACTGCCGGTAACCTGATTAGCTAGTAGATCTCAATAGCACATTGTAATGACGTACTGTACTGTCGTCTAGTTTCTGTTCTCCTTTCGTATTTTGTGTGTTTGAGTACAAAAAGGGGTCGCAGTTCTCAGCAACCGTCACCTGTTACAAATACCATTGATTAGATGCTAGATTTTAGACTCCACAATATCTTCTGTCAGAAGGATGATTAGAACTGTGGGATTGGGGGGGTGACTAAAGAATGTCTAGAGCGATGTGGGGAAATGGTGATTTGTCTGAGACGTAGTCATTTCTCATTTCCTCTATCTCGGTTTCTTCAGGGAAATCTGTGAACGGTGAACAAACAGAAAATGCCTTCACATGAGCAGGCTGTTTATATTTTTCGCAGATGGTCATCGTAGATGGTTACCTTTACTCTTTCTGTTTCTCCTCTATGAGGAAGTGTTTTTTTTTTTTTCTTTTTTTTTTTTTCCCAGAAGTCAGCATGTCAGTAACCGCAGCCATGATAACGGAGAAAGTAGCACAGTAGCATGTTGCTGCAGTAAGTGCACTTCAGGGACTGCTTTCTGTGTCTGATCATGGGTGTGTAAGAGGAGAAGAAATTGTGAGTCATTGTGCAGAAACAGAGAAGGAAGCAGTTGCCTCATGAAACATCCAGTTGTTGTGAAAGACTGGAGTGCTGTCCAAAAAAAGCTTTAGTGAACTGTAGCATGTTATGTCTTTTTGTCTCACTCCTTTTCTCCACCCAACCTCTAATTCAGGGGGGTTTTATGTATACCCCAGTTGACATAATTGGAATGAATTAATCTGAGGAAGAACAAATGCCTCTGATGTGTTTGGTTCCCAGAGCCTTGTTGCGATATCCTCAAACTGACCTTTTTCTCGCATGACATTCATTCCCTCTTTCTCTCTCTCTTTGCCGCCACTCTGGAATGTGGATTAACACCAGTAACTCACTGCTGACTGAACTTTTTAGAACACGTACTCCTGATGGTTTGCATTTGTTTGTCTGTTATGTACAGCATGTTGGGGGTTTCTCATTCACTAATACAGCTACAAAGAGGTGTGTGTTTATGTGCGTGTACGTATTGTCAGATCCACCTGCTCTTTTGCATTTACTTTGCATGAAGAACAGTTTTACCCAGGGATGCAAATCGTATACAGTTACGGTGCGTCCTCAACAGTGGAGTGGTGTGAGATTAATATAGATAAACGTGGATATTTACGTAGCTGTGCCAGCAGTAAAAATAGCTCTCATGATCTATGGAAATATTTTAATAAGTAAAAAAAAAAAATGAATTCAAGCATCACAATACCCAACATGAAATCAAATTGAATTGACAACCTAGCTATGATTCACAGCTTTAGTAATCACCAATGATTACAACGTTTTATTTTTCCTTATATACTCGCTCCTCAAGTCTAATTAGACTATTTGTCAATCAAGCGCTGTGAGTTAATTTGCGAGGGAAATATTCCTGGCCTTCTCACTCTTTTAGATGGAGGGTCCGTTCGCCATGTGCTTTCTCTCTGTTGGTCCACGTTCTCTTGGCGATACAAGGCTCGTTTGTTTTACTGAAGTGTTTGTGTTGGGCGGTATAAGCAGATCTCAGACCGATCCCACACAAAGTGCTTTCTTTATCGAGCAGGGTGGCTGTCCATCGCTCCTGCTCTGATTTACACCTGCCATGTGTGACTCGTGTGCTGCCTAAACGACCTCGGGACAAATTCATGTGTTTTTGGGAGTTGTGGAAATTCGTCTTAATATAAAGTGATTTTTTTTGGGTTGTAAGCAAGCCTCTTCGCGAGTGTCAAAATAGCCCAAGATAATGTAAGTACACCCTTTGTAGTGCCACACAGAGAAGTGTAAATAACCGGTTTGCATGTGGGTGTTGACGGCACCTGTTAGCTGGTGTTCTATGCGTGCTGCTGTAGATGTGCTGCATGGGGGTGTTTGAAGGGCGTTAATTGCAGCCAGTTGTGATTGTGTTTTGCTACGTGTGTGTCGGTTACATTTACCTGGAGAGCGCGTGTGTGGTGGTAAATTAGACCTTGTGTCAGCTGGCTCCCAGTGGCTCTTAACCCTAGGGAAGCTCGCCTGTGTACACATACAGTGTACACACACACACACACACACACACACACACACAGAGTAAATTACGCATAATTAAACTAAATTTACTCAGGCTGCTTAACATTATATTAAAATGGATATACACGCATCCTGGGTATTAGACTGACACAAGCTAAGACTAATTGAAGCGTAATTACTTGACTAAAAACTTGCCTACTCTAAGCCATTGTTCTGTTTGGAAACCACAAAGATGGCCAAGATGGAGCATTTCTGCTTTCTGCCTCTTCACTTCTCTATTTTTTTCATGTTAAAAACCCGTCCGCTTCACGACGGGTGTTTTCACATTTGATCGCGTTCAGCCCTCAAAGTGAACTTGGAGTGATAAGTCAGCATTTTTTATTTTTTTTTTGGACATTTGAAACACTCCAAATAAACTCTGACCCCTCTGAAATCAAACCAAACTGAGAGCACTTTGGAAGGGGGTCTCCGTATGGTTTACTAAAAGTCTGTGTTGTGGTTTGCTTAACTTGTGCTTCATCTTTTGCCACTGTAAACAAATAGACAGAAATTTTGCCTCTGGCCCATAATGCAAATCAGGAAAGGTGTGTGTGAAGAGCATGAACGGAAAGAGGACCGAGTACCTTTTTTGTTGGTCTACTTTTTTTATCCGCATTAAGAGGACCGAGTTTAGTTCATTTTAAAAAATGTTTATATCTAAAAACGCCAGTAAAAGTAATCTCGAATGCCCCCAGGCAGAAAAAAAAAGAGGGTGTCCACTTTGCAGGAAATGGCGGACAGGAGATGAATAAAAGTAGACAGTACCTGCTGCTCAAGCAGCTTGCTCAGGCTTTTGGGTAGTGCTGAGGGTGTGCCATCTCAGGCCATTTATCTTCTCTCCTACTTGCACTGTATATCCAATCTCTGCTTCCAGCTTTATTACCCCCGGGCTCTTACTCTGTTGTCATGGAAATGAGAATGGCTGCTGTATAGCTGGGGGATGACGTGCATGCAAAATGTGTATGGGGGAGCAGTAGAGGTGGTCTAATGTCAATAATGGATGATTTATACTTCCTTCTGAAAAAGCTAATAAAGCATTTATTTATTTATTTTAGGGGATGTGGCTGACCGGCAGTGACTTAGCTAGTTAAGAAATTCTACGTTACCAAAAAGAGGTGTTAGTTTGATTCTTTCTTTCTTTCTTTTTTTTTTTTTACGTGCGCTCTCCATTGTATTCTGATTGTAACTGGCAGTTATTTGAAGGAACTTTTCAACACAGTGGAACAGTTCCCCTTTTGTATAGGGGCAACTTGTGAAAATTTAATTGCATGTCAAGTAATAAAAATATTGTGAGAGAACCGCTTTTTAATGACTGTTTATACTTTGCATAGCTGTGACAACCGTAATGGAGTGTATAAGTGATGTGGCATTTGCTGTCCAAGTTGCACTGCAGGTAGTAAAATGTTTTGATGAACATTCATATATATATTTTTTTATCATTGTCAGATGAAATACCGCCAACATACCCATCTGTATTAGAAATGCAATATTAGTCTTAAAGTAGACCCACCCATTTGATCAGATTGCATATCTCATGCCTCACGTAGGGGCGTCATGTGGTCATAGTTGCTAACCTTAAGAAACATGTGTTATTGAGCAACATGGTGCGACACTAACTGTCTTGGTGGCAGAAATAGTCGAAGGGCCTTAATGACAGCCATACCATGTGGGGAACTTCTGATCAGGACATGTGCTGCCACTCAGGTTTGTTTCCTATCCAGGATGTGATGTCTGGCACATTGGACAGCGCTTCCTTTCTTAGGATTTAGGGAGATTATTAAGCCAACAATGCACAGCAATGTGTATAAGACCAGTGAAGGAGTGAAGGACCGCTCCTGATTGAATGGGAATTGCATGCTTTTGTTACAGGTTACCAGTCTTGGTGTTCTTTGTGTGAAGGTCAGCGTAAGGAAAGGATGAAATCCCACTTTGGATTGGGAGTGGGGTAGGGAGGGGGCAGAGAGTACAGTAAGGAGTAAATCACAGAAACTGGCAGCAGCATATAGGCTTGCAGTATTTTACCATTACATAACTGGTAGCCATTCCATCAGTGCAGACCTCATCTTTCTGGCTGTAGCTACGTTAGCACATGGATCTGTTTAATCATCTGATTTCTACATGGCTTACTACAGTTTATTCTTTCTAAATTCGTGTTTGTGGATGTGGGAGACGTGATGGGATTAACTTTATCGTCACACAGTGATTAGCAAGTTGATCACACGGTCCTACAGTCGATATGTAGTTTAAAACGAGCTTTTATAGAGGAGGACAATACACACGATCCATTTTCGGGTCCACCACACCCAGTCTAACACAGGATTATAGGAGAAGGGGAGAAGAAATACTGCAGTGTGCTGATGGGGCGGTATATCCAGCAAATTGCACACATTCCAGCATTGCAGCATAAAAATGATATATTTTTCACACGGTGTCCTATTTATATACAATATAATTTACATATATGAGTACGGATACAGTGTTTAAATTGAAATGAATATACATACCCACACCGTGGACAGATGTATAGGGTTTCCCCATAAGGGCTGTATAACTAACTGGCCCACTCTCCTGCCTCATGGTGTTAGGACTCAGCGGTCTGTTTAACATCATTTTTTCCCTCTCACACAGGATGAGGTGGGGGGTGGGAATGAGTGAAAAGTACATCGGTGTAAATCTTTCATCAGGACTTAACCCTAATGTTCGGATCCATACTCCGTGGCTGCTCTATTAACACAGCGTTTGATGTTTCAGCTCTTCTGTTGTAAATATAAATAAAGTCCATCAAAAGGAATTCGCAAAGCAAACCAGATGGAATTTTTTCCTATTCTTAAATTATTGATCAAAACCAGCTACCTAAATCTCTGTACCGCAGAGGTGCAGACACGTCAAGGATTATTTTATTTTATTTTTTTTTCATTTCATATAAGAACTGACTCTTAACACAATCGATGTTTTCGCCATCATTTAATTCGTCATTCACAATGGATGCGCTGTTACCCAAGGCAGCGTATTTTGATTTGATAACAATACAGTTGTGGACACTGGGCTGATGAAGTGCATGATGGGAATATTTTCTCAGAGACCCAGATCGAGAAGGTTATAAATAGAAGCACTGCCCTTATGTCCGGGTGGAGCAGAAGACAAGATAAGTAGCTGTGTGTTGTGGGAGTGATGACAGGAGTGCTGCTCAAACAGCCACTCAGGACAAAGGGGGTTCTTACCCATGGCACATACCAATAGGAGAGGGGGGGGAGGGGGGAGTGTGGGTGATTGTTTCTTCCATAGACTACGTATCTGTCAAGCATGACTTTTTGAATTGCCTCATGTGCATGCTTAATAAGGTGCATTTCTATTCGGAAATGGTTTATGTAAAAAATTGTCCTCCTCTTATATGAACCTACTTTTCTAACTATTTTTTTTTTATCTCGTTCTGTTGCTAGGTGTTCACACAGATAAGCTGGAACACCTGTATCACTTGGTTTGAGGTTCAAGCCCTTTGTCTCTCAGTGGTGTGTGTGAATGAGAGGGACTTTAAGAGTGTGTATCTGCATGTGCTGGCACGGGCCGCAGGTCACATAGTGCCGTGTGTCACTGAAATAACCATATACGTGTTTCTATAATAACTGTCAGCGGGACATCTCTCTGGTCAGTTTCTTTTCCCTGTGGGAGATAAATTAGGGATGAAGAATATGAAAGTCTGCAGGATTGGACAGGACAAGCTCTTTAAATGAAGAGAAATAAAATTTATCATGCACCTTTCCAATCTCTCTCTCTCTCTCTCTCTCTCTGCTCTGTAATAAGCTCCTTTGAACTGGAGGTAGCGCTAATGATGTCTCTCATCCACCCACATGTCACTATATTGAGGTGACACTTCCTCTGCTCTCCCTTTAAAGAGAAAGAGAGAGAGAGAGAGAGAGAGGGAGACCAAGAGTGATCGAGAGAAGATAAGTGCTCGCCTTTCACCAAATCCCTACGGTCCCTAAAAAGCCCCTGTGGGCCTTGGGTGTGAAACTTGTGGGCCGATGAATGAGGCTAGCTCAGTTGGCTATCTGCATGTGCACAATTCATTTTCTGTGAATCCTGACCATGATATCTGTTCTCTGGAAATGGAGACTACAGCTGAATGTTCATAGCACAGCATACGAACATCGAATGTTGTTTAATGATGCTAATTGAGCGAACGAGTTTGCGAATCACAGGATGGTGAGACGAGAATGCGCGTGCCCTCCGATGGGTGTTGCTGTAGTATAAATCTCAGTTCCTTGTGCTTTTATTTTGATGTGCTGTACTACTTATTAAATGACTGAGTCGATACTTACAATATTAAATAACACGCACAGTCAATGCAGTACAGACTAGATCTCGCATTTTGTCTGGGTCCATTGATTATTATTTTTTTTAAATATTATTTCCGATATTGCAACGATATATATATATATACTTTGGGAGTAAACTCATTTGAGCATAATTTTTGGTTAGCCAATTTCTGCAACCCAAACCATTTTTGAAGAGTAGACGTCCAGTATGAGTATACTTCCCATTCAGTTTTCGCTTCTCTGTCCGCTAAAGGTGGTGCCGCCGCTTTATATGGAAGATGCATGGGGGAGAATCACTAATGTTAGCATGAATGGGATTTTATAGAATATTTATTATACTATTAAAAAAGCAGTATCATATAATCATGCTGGATTACATTATGCGGTCTAATTTTTATCATTTTTTTTTTCCCCGTTACTTCCTTATGGATGGTGATTTAGATATTTAGTTAGCACCCGGCTTTGTCTGTGTAGAAGGTAAATTATACGGAGGCAAGAAATCCCAGCCTACAGAAAACATGTACAGGCTTAATTGAGTGCCCCAAGATTCATTTAAGGAGCTGAAAGCAGCCACAGACAGCATGAAAACTGTCCTAAAATGGAGGACATTTCTCTGTCACCAGTCTTTTTATACCACTTTGGTCATGTCAGTTTAGCAGAAGTACATTTCAAGGGTGAGCCTGACTCGCCCAGTCTTGCTCCGTTTATGTAGTAAAAGTTTGCGTGTTGTGTTTCTGCTTATTTCTCTTAAAAAGAAAGGGCACGTAACATTTTGTGCCGCAGCCAGCTGGAGAAATGGGGACGTTTTAAGGAAACGTCTAATGACATGATATACCTGTTTTAAATTCCAATTAAATATCAAATAACTCAAATATAGTTTGCAGCATGATCTTAGCGTTTTTTTTTTTTTTTTTACAATACATGGAGCCATGATAGTGACTTTCTGATTTGAATCGTTCCTCGATAAAAGACAGTAACAGGCTAAATGTCCTAAAATCACACGACATTACCTACAACGGACAGATTGGTGTCCTTCATCTCTCTCGACGACTTTCTACGCTGTGCATTTCTCCAGGCTCGGGCTGGTGTAGAGAGAATAAGGGCTTGAATGTCAACTGTAAACAAATGCTTGTGTTCTCAGGAAGTAGGGCTGTAAATATAGAGGAGTGTGTTGTGGCCCTCATGGGGAGCTCCCACACACAATTGCGTAGTCATAAAAAAACGTGCATGGTGCGTCCTCCAGCAGGAGCTGAGTGACTGAATATGTGAGAGGACAGGCTCGGAAACAGACCCGTCAGTGGAGCTTGTCTTTCGGTCTCATATTTAAAACGGATCGATCTTTCTCCACCGTTCTCATGGGACTGGAAAACCAGTGGCTTTATTTATATTGTGACTTTCAAAAAGCCTTAAACATGCATTATTTTTATCTCCTGAATAATAGAAGAGTTACCTGAGAAAGCTGGAACCTCCGCGCTCAGTGAGTTCACATCAGAGAAGTGGAGACGCTGGCAGCTGAAACTCATGCCGCCATCTTGGCTCTGAGCTTTTCTCTGCTGCTTTGATGGCTTGTCCAGAATATTTTGGGTTTCGGGTGATTTAAATTGCAGCGTATCGAATGTAACTATATCCACTCACAGGTCACTTCATTAGGTGCACCTTGCTAAGAATGGGTCGGACCCTCCGTTACCTTCAGAACTGCCTTAATTCTTCATGGCACAGCCTTAAATGGTACTAAGGCTCCCAAAGTGAACCAAGAAAACGTCCCTCGCATCATTACACCATCTTCACCAATGTGAATCGTTGACACAAGGCATGATGGATCCATGCCTTCGTGTTTTTTTTTTAAACCAAATTCTGGTGCTGCCATCTGAATGTCACTTTTTTTTAATTAATAGAATTTGAGGCTCATCAGACCAGGCAAGGTTTTTTTTTTTTTTTTAATCCTCTGTTGTCCAAATTTGGTGAGTCCATGTGAATTGTAGCTGAGTTTCCTGTTCTTGGCTGACAGGAGTAGCACCCGGTCTGGTCTTCTGCTGCTACAGCTCCTCTGCTTCAAGGTTCATTGGGTCCCATCAGCTTGAACCATTCTGGCCATTCTTCTCTGACCTCTGGCATTAACGAGGCATTTTTCACCCAGAGAACTGCCGTGCTTACTGGCTGTTTTCACTTTTTCACACCCTAGAGATCTGCGAACGTCCCACCAGATCAGCAGATTCAGAAAAACCTAGATGAGAACACAAGACATCATCAATTTCATGTTCATTTTTTATTTTTATTTTTTTCCTAAAATCAAAGGGCTTCACAAAATGATTTCGTCCAAAAGGTCAAAACTATTTAAGCCTCTTTTTCCCAGAAACATGACGTGAAACATGGAAAGCTACATCTTGTGATCTGAATGTCAAACCTTAGCATAGTATAGTACAGCATGGGGACTGCAAGATTTTAACCGGCTTCTTACATACACTTGTTCATCTTAGTCATTGGAGACTCCTACTAATACCATCAGGCTCAAATCTACTGGAGACTTATTGTAGTGTTCTTCTTAATAGTGCGAGTGATTTGGTAATGTTCTGTTATGATTGTCTGCATTTGCATGTGTGTGAAGTCCTGGAATTGTTTAGCAACCAAATATACAGCCGCCTGTGTGCAGCCACATCGATGTGTTCACCGTGCTCTTTGGAACCTGCTTTTGTCTTTTCCATGAAAGTCAGCCAGGTGTGCCATGGAAGTGTGGCATCAAGTGCTTTTGTGCTTTTTCCCGACAGCGATCAGTAAAGCCGAGATAGAATCGTGGTATTTACAGCAAGTCAGAGCTTGAAGCGGAGAATGCCAATTATTGTTCCTGACGATCTTTAAAAATCATTTTAAATTGATTTTTACACACATGTAATGAGAGAAAGCAATTATAAGTCCATCCTTCATTGAGAGAATCAAAAATCATCCTTCACTCAACGATTCCCTTCGGCGATACTCCTTATACTTACTGCCTACTGTCTGTAATTAAGGAAGAAGGTTAGGGGGAGAGTGCACACCTAAGTGGACTTAAACAAACTCAGCCTTGATCTTGGTGACTTGCTCCGAGGTCACACGAGAGAGTGACATGCTCTGAACCTCATACTAGCTTTCCTTTTGCTTTATTTACTATGTTTTTTTGGATATTTTCTCAACAACAAAAAGGATTTGGGGTTCGAGACCTCTAAACCTTCAACCTTGGATCATTGGATTGCAACACACACGCGCACGCGCGCACACACACTATCTGACTCATGAAGAATTTTTGGACTTAAAAAAAAAAGTTAATGCATTAGGTTTCTTTTTTTAGGTAAACAATTCGGTCCCATTAGCACAACCCAGCGCTCTACCTTGTCTTTGGTCTGGAATTCCAATTTGTCATCATTCAGGGAAATTCTGGCACGTAGCGGTGAACACGAGCAGTACGAGCTAATATAAATGTAATGCATGTCTGTCTTCTCATGGTGTCAATTTTACTAAAACATATCGTATTTAACATTTCGCCATTGAGCAACACGCTCGGATAAAAGGTAAAACTAGCTTTAATATTCAGGAGGAATATAAGAATCCCATTAGCACTACAGAGAGATGGAGTGCCAACACAAATAAGCTCCACTTTGAACAGCTGAGAGTGGGAGTGTAATTGTGGTGACTTTTTTTTCATTCAGTGGAAGCTAAAAGTGAACTAACATGACATGTCTGTGCGCATTAAGCAGGAGTTATTCAAGCTGCAGTGTTGCATAAACGCGGTGATGCACTGGTCTCGCGCTTCCAGAGATCCCCGTGTCTGACGATACTAAGCAATCGAGATGGATCTCTGCAAGATTCTGTCATCAAACAGGAGAAATCGGGCCTTTTAAGGTCGTTTGTGTCCTGGGTTGACATGCACCACTTGACGATGACCGACAACACGGCAACAGTACATCAACAGGGTGTCTGAAACCGTTCAATTTGAAAATGAATGCTTGCGTGTGACATTATGTGACATTATCTTTTCCAAAACGCTTCGTAAATCGCTTGTATAAATTATGATGGGTTTGTTCATGCAAAAAAGTTTTTTAAATTTTAGTATATTATAATATTTTTAACATGTATATACTCATTTTCGTATATTTGTACTTTCAGTCTTTCAGACGTCTGATTTTGCATGACATGGCAACCAGGCACGATGAAGCATTTCTGTGTGGGTCTTGCCTCTAAAATGTCTATTTTCTCTAATGTGTTTGTGTGCGTGTATGTGTTTTGCGCAGGATTATACACGAGGATGGATTTTCTGGAGATGATGTGAAGCAGTATAAGCCTGTGGTGTATAGCAACACCATCCAGTCCTTGGCTGCCATCGTCCGTGCCATGGACACCCTCGGCCTGGAGTATGGGGACAAGGAGCGCAAAGTGAGTGTCCTAAAGCGAATGCTTCCACACACACACACGCACACATATGTGTATAATGATGTGTATAATGCCTGGCCAAAAAAAAAAAAAAAAGTTGCGTACACTAACATTTCATCGACACTTTAGCTTTGATTCCAGTGTGAAAACGGTTCCTCATGCACTGCATACCATTGTTGAGCCTAGACCTGACCATAGATCATAACACTGTATATTGGGCACTATGCATGATGGGTGCATCGCTTCAAGCGCTTCATTTCTTAACACTGTCCTTCCAGGTTTTGAAATGTGTTGAAGGGTTCTTATTACAGTTGCAAGCATTTGGAATCTCCTTAGTTTTTTTTCTTTACTTGATGCAGCCCGGTAATTTGACCCTTCTGAAATTTTTTTCTTGGCCAGGCAGTTTGTGCGCATGAGAAGTACCAGTCAAAAGTTTGGATACAAGTTTGTATTTATTTTCTACATTCTAGAACAATAGTGTGTTTTTTTTTTTTTTTAAACTAAGAAATAATAATGAATTAGGTAATTAGGCAACAACAGTTATTATTTTAAGACATGAATATCAGCTGTTCTGGAATAGTTTTTGCAAGAACAGTATTACCAGGTGAATTTGCAAAACCCATGAAGCAGTATGACGAAACTGGCTCTCATGAAGACCGTCCCAGTAAACCAAAACCAAAACTTACCTCTTCTGCAGGGGAGCAGTTCAATTAGAGTAACCAGCCTCAGAAATCACCAATTAACAAAACCTCAGTTTAGAGCATTTATGAAGGCTTTACAGAGCGTAAGTACCAGAAGGAAATAAAACTCAACAAAGACCATGGAATTATATGGTGTGTCAAAACTTATGACTTGTATACACAGTCCATTTAAAATGTATTCATACTCCCTTCACTTTTCAATTTTATGTTGCAGCCTGATACTACAGTTGATTTAAAAGAAAAAAATTTCTTGAATCTACACCCCAAAATACCCCAAAATAACAACAACAACAACAAAAAAGAATTTTATAAATGCCTGTATTATTCTTAATAAGAAAAATATCACGTACGTATGCATTTAGACGCTTAGCTCCCATTTTATGCCTGCCATTTCCCTTGATTATTGCTTAGTAGAGTCCTATGGAAAATAAAATAACATGATTTGGAAATGAACACACCTCTCTTTAGAAGACCTCTGCATACTGTGTCATAACAAAAGCCTCAGACCTCAGAGACAGGTCTTATTATTGCGAAGCCCAGTTCTGGGGAAAGCTAAAAAATTCTGCAGTTCCCAAGAGCACAGTGGCCTCCATAATTCCTAAATAGAAGAATTTTGGCACAACCAGGACTTTTCCAAGAGATTGTCGCCCGGCCAAACTGCCTCAATCGGGCAGAAGAGCCTTAGCAAGAGAGGCGACCAAGAACCCGATAGTCACTCTGACTGAGCTGCACATGTAGAAGGACGACCATCACTGCAGCCCTCCACTGATCTTGGATCTGTGGCAAAGTGGATAAAAGGAGTCCTGTCTTCAATGCAAAGCACATAAACACATCAAGCTCGCTTGGAGCAAAAAAGCCCCAGAAGGACTCTCGGACTGCGTGGAACTCTGGTCTAACAAAACCAAGATTGAACTGTTTTGCCTTAATCGTCAACGTTATGTCTGGAGGAAACCAGGCACTGCTCATCACGGGCCAAATACCATCCCAGCAGTGAAGCATGGTGGTGGCAGCATCATTCTGTGGGAGGTGTTTTTCTGCAGCAGGGACTGAGAGGTTGGTCAGGGATCAGGGATGGATCAAAGTACAGGGATATACTCAAGGAAACCCTTTTCCACAGTGCTCAGGACGTCCGATCTTACAACGAGAACAATCAGAACGATCCTAAGCACACAAGACCAGATTAGGGACAGCTGTGTGAAATGTCCTAGAATGGTCTAGCTAGAGACCTGACTTGAATCCTGTTGAACATCTCTGATGAGAGCTAAAAATGGCTGTCCACCAACGGTCCTCATCTAACCTGACTGTGCTGAAGAATGGCAGAAAAATTCCTAATCCAGATGTGCAAAGCTTGCTACAATGTACCCAAAAAGACTGCCAAAGGTGCTTCAACAAAGTGCTGAGTGTATACTAATGGGGAAAAAACTATGTAAACAACTGTTGCATCAGGCTGAAACACAAACTAAGTTGAAAACAGTGAAGGGTGTATTTGTGTGTGTGTGTGTGTGTATACGATTGTGTATATATGTAATGTTTATGAATATATGTTCATGGACACGAAGGGCAACACCAGCTCAAATAATCTTGTTACAACTGAGGTAATGTACCTTTTTATTTGTCACATCATTTCTTTGTATTCCTTTATTTATTAACTTCCTTTATTTGTGCTATCCTTAGCCGTCACTCCGAAGCTTTTCAGTAGAATTAATGAGTGTTTGATTGCATTGTAACGTTTAGATAATAGAGAGAAGAAGAATCCATTTGTGGACTGCAGACACGTCAAACCATTGCTGTCACCAAGTCATGCGCACCCCTTCCACACCCACCCTCACCTTAAATGCCTTCAGACCCAAAAGTTAACACCTCTGTCCCCCGTTAATATGTTTACCTTACTTCTGAAGTCATTTTAATGTCTATGTTTTTATCTCTAAAATGAAAAGTGCTAGGAATGACGATGCTCAGACATATCCTGTCTCTCCCAGAAGGAATGAATCGCAGAAGACCTGCTTAGTTAACATGTGGCGCTCTGCTCAGGGAATATTGCATGATTTGGTGCATTTTAATGCACTTATACAAGAGGTATCGCGCCGTTTGGGATTCCACCTAAAAATAGATTAAATGAGGACACATCTACCCTACACTGGCCTACAATATGCTACTGTACTGCACTGGCAATGTGCCTGCGTGCTCAACTTCACACAGCCTTGTAGTGAGCTGAGAATTTATTTATTCTGTTGTATTCATTTCATTTATTATATTTTAAATTCATCTCGACCGTTTCTTTGTACTGATTTAAATTCAGCTGAAAGTTCATTTTTAGTCAATTCTCGTACAATAAAGCAATTCAGATAATATGATAATATGACCAATGGGACATGTCATTTAAGACACATTGACCGTTATATTCAGGAAAATCTAAGGGACACATGTTTGTTCATGTCTTCACATCAATTATAGGAGGTCAGCTTTTTTTTCCCTTCATAGTAATCTTTTTTCTTTTTTTTCGTTAAAAAAAAAAAACAACAACTTGCAGATGCCCATGGAGCAAATTATTATTATTAATATTATCACTATTACAAAAATCTGATTCAAGAGTGTGTTACAACGATCACAAATACCTAGCTTATACCTTTTACAGTCTATAAACATGTATTTTTAAAAGAACTACCAAACGTGGTCAGTGTATTAAGTGAGAGTGGCAACAATAAGGTGTAAATGTGGTGTCTTTAGACCACTACTGAACTGTAGTACAGCTTACATATTATGTTAAACGTATTACTATAAGTCTCCAAAATGTGTTATTGTTGCAGCTCTAACACTATGAAAGCATGCCAGAATGCATCAGTTTCATTCCTTTCCAAACACACTGTTTCTCCGTCTGCAGCTTGAAATGAACCTAATGCCCCTTTGCAGAAGTGCATTCTCCCAGCCAATTAGAATACAAAGGCTGGGCGCAACTGCATATGCGCTCGTGAATCATATAACATGCACACATACAATTTTGAAGTTAACTGTCGGAACATTTCTACTGTAAATACATCATAAATACACAGTTTCTTAACTCCACCAGAAGATGGGAGTGAAATGAGCGTGTAGTGTTCTTGTTTATAGGCAACACCAGACCATGCCTTTGGCTCTGCCATGCAGTAGCTCTGTAATGCTCTTGTTTCCAACACAAAATGGTGACTCCTGAGTAACAAGATTCCTGAACAATTGACCACATTTTCCGGTCATAAAAAAAAACAAAAACATGATAACCAACAGACTAATCTTTATAAATGTTCTAAAGGAAAGATGTATGCACATTTGACTTTTTATTTATTTATTTAATTTATTTAATTTTTTGGGAACACCCTAGAGATCAATGATCATTTTCAGAAAGTGAATTTTAATAATTGGCGACCTTTAGGAAATCATGACCGTAAAAGTCTCTATCTGCCATTTATTTATCACCCAAATGCAGTATTTTAATACTTGGGTCATCAAACAGCTGTACTAATTTGTACAATTTGTAACAACTAGTTCTCCATTAATGTCTGATATGATGAACAGCATCATGGTTGCTCATTTTCAATAAAAGTCAGATCTCTTTCTTATCGTCATACGGTGGGAAGTGTATAACTGGTAGACAAAATGACAAATAGGATGATACTCCATGATCATCTAGCTGAGGGCTGCGGTAAGGCGGTCACACCCTGTCTCATGCCTAGTGCCCATTAGGAAGTTCAAACGTCCCGAGCCAGACTGTGGCACATTGCCTCCAACATTGAATAAACCGGTCACTGGCAGGACACTTAATCCCATAATTCCATTCTTGGAGAAGTATGCTGCTATTTGGGTGGAGTGGACAAAGCCCTTGTCTGACCTGTGCAGGAAGCAGCAATTTATTTTAATCGAAAGAGGTATCTAAAATATCTTGCGGTTATTGATCAGAGATATTTTCACACAGGAAAGACTAAAAGTAGAGGCTCTTTAATTCCGGATTATTTCACCATGTTACAGCAGAGCTATGATGGACTCAATGCTAGCAGTGTCATTACAGTTCTGTGTACGTCTGTGTTTACATCAGGCCAGGTAGCAGAAAGTGTGACTTAAGACAACCATGAGCATCTGAAAATCTCGTCGCACCATTGTTATCAAAGTAGAACGATTGTCATAGAATTGTAGCCACATAGTTCCTCTTGTGTGACACTGCATAATCCTGGCTCATTGAAACCAAAGTGAACAATACATTTCAATCAGCAGGAGATTGCTGGTTTGTGTGTTTTGCTAATTCGGACAAATTTAGCCGTCCAGACTAAAGAGGACAAACACAAATGGACACGAGAAGGACAGTTGAAACTCCTCACAGACTCGATCTGAGCTCAGGATCAAAACTGATCCAAGACCCTGGACCTACCCGCATGCACAGCTGTGATCTCTCTGTTGAAGAATAACTTGTTCATTCACAGTGGCTGGTGAGCCGCAGTGCTCATTTCAAGGCCTGCATTTGACTCTGTAACACCTGACAGTATGTGGGAGTAATCGCGCCCAGGAAGAGTTTCACCCCATTTGCGTTTGAGCAGCAGTGGCCATTATTCAAAATCTTTCAACATCATGGGGCAGTCGCAATAATGGTAATGATGGTGAAACGTCTGACCTCCTGCACTCATTACTCTACAATTTAAGTAGATTTCTACCAATTTACTAGAGAGTCGTTGTGGTGAAGGCTAATGCAGGGTGCAAAAAAAATGAAGTGGCTTGTTGGATGCATCAAGTGACTCTTCACTAGTGTTCCAAGTTTCATGTCCTACTCAAATGTACGATGCCTGACAAAGCTGCAGCCTTAGCTGTGAGGTTGCAGGGTCTGTTGGCGTAAAACATGCACATGCACACAGCTTTCGAGGCCGATGTCCTCTGGCTGTGGTGGCCAGCTGGCTTACACCTCTTTAATCAGGTGTGAAACTTTCACCGGCTTTCAACATTCCTGTATTCACTCCCCCCCCATCTCCCCCCCCATCTCTCTCTCTCTCTCTCTCTCCTTCTATTTCCTCTTTTACGCTTATTTCTGTCTGGTTTCATGTTGAGTAATACCTTTTGACACATTTTCTTCCATATGGAAGTTGATGTTGTGTAGCAGAATTAACCTTACACCTACTATCTCTCTCTCTCTCGCAAATTCTTCACTTATTCTTTCTCTTTTTTTTCCCCTGTCTATGTCCGCCCTAGCCTGTTGCCATGGTAATCACTTGTTTCGCCCTGCTTTTACCACATGTGAGACCTGATTGAACCTCGTCATTGTTGAAGCTGTATGTGAATGTGCAAGAAAATGATTTCTCCAGTAACCGGTGCAATCTGTGTAAAGAAGGAGAGTGCAGTGAGTTAGAGGCTTGGTCAAACCGATTTATTTAAATATGAATTTCTATAGTATGTATACACTATGTCACGGCAAATAGTGCATTTTATGTAGATATGTACTATGCTTTCATACTCGAGTGGCTGTAAGTGGACGTACCAGGCTGCCGTAGGTGGAGGGCTCTGTGCCCAGCGCCTGGCAAGCAGACCACTCCAGATGGGTTTCGCCACACAAGCCCTCGAGTCCTACTGAAGCTCGGTGCCAGCGGACGACTCCAAATCCTCCTCAGTGTCCCATCTGGGAATAACTGCGGTGCTTATTAGCCCAGTGCGATTGTGATACAAACATTTCCTGAAATAGAAGGGAGAAATGATATGGAAGAAATGTGGAGATTTTTAATTAGCTTGTGTGTGTGTGTGTGTGTGTGAGAGAGAGAGAGTGAGAAATGAAAAAAAGGATCAAAAAGAAGGCAGGTGTGTGATAAATTCCAAGCTTCATTCTGTGTGTGCCAATTTGCATCTTGCAGCAACCAAGGTGGGAAATGATGAAATGCAGTTTTTAAGTCTGTTTCACACATGCCACACCATCAAGGTGCTTTATAGCACTGCGAAATATACGAACCAATAAAGGGCCATGTTACATTTCATCTACAAATATACACTACTGCTCAAAAGTTTGGGATCACTTGCACATTTTTTCTTTTTTGGTTTAGTGATTTATTTTCTATATTCTACAACAATACTGGCGATTTCAGAACTATGAAATAACACATATGGAGTGAAGTAATTATGTAACATCAACAGTCAGTTGTTTTAAGACATGCAGGTCAGCCTCTGGAATGGAACAGTGTTGTCAAGTGCATTTGCAAAACCCATCAAGCACCCTGATGAAACCGGCTCTCACATGAAGACCTTCCCAGGAAGGCAAGACCAACATTTACTTCTGCTGCAGTGGAGACGTTCAATCAAAGTTACCGGCTTCAGAAATCGCCAATTAACAGCACCTCAGATTAGAGCTGCTATGAAGGCTTCACAGGTCATGTGTGGCAGACACTGTACATCTCCACATTAACTGTTCAGAGGAGATTTATTGCACATCTTGGACGCCTTCAGCATTGCTTTACAATGTAGAAATAAATAAAAATCAGGATCGGCCATGGAGTTAGAAAGTCATCCCAAACTTTTGAGCGAGAGTGTGGATAAAGTTTACTTTGGTCAAAATCAATAAGATAATGCGTCCCCCCGTTCCATGGGTGAAGTAAAAACGGTGAGCATTATATCAATATTCTCTAGACTCTAGAGAATAAGGTTGTCTGCTGGGCAACTGAAGCCTAAATACGTGATCTGATTGTTTGGGGTGCATGGGCTAATAATTGATCTCACCCAGAGATGATGTATTAATACATACAGTATCACCCAGATACTGTATGTATTAATTTCTTGTACTCCTGCAGTTAGCACCGGCTGCCTAGCATGTACTCCAACATGCTTATACAACATGGTTTAAACAAAAATCTAATGGCCTCCCTGATGGAGAGTGCGCTTTTTAGTTTTGTTACCGAGGCATATGGTAGTGATGGAATTAGAAATAGTACCGTCACAGATACAATGTTTTTTTCCTGCTCTGTTACCAGCGTGTGCTTTTTTTGGAGAGGCATGAAAGCCACCATTGCATTGTGCATCACTGGTTTGTGTGTGAGTGATTATGTGCATATGTGTCACTTGTTCCCCGAGCAGCAGCACACGGTATATGCGTTGCCATGGTTAACCTTCGTGTTTGGTGCGATTTTTGATTTGGTGCTATGTGTGTGTGTGTGTGTGTGTGTGTGTGTGTGTGTGTGTCTGTGTGCATGTATGTCTGTCTGTCGCTTTCTGCATGGTGAGTTGGCTTAAGTAGTGGAGTGAGAGCAGTCGGTGTATTGATTAAAGGATCTTGGTGCCAGAATATTCCTGCAGTCCCGGCAACGCCCCCATCTGTACACCACTCCTGCTCATCAGAACAAGGAGCTTCCACTTCTTCCCAAGCTGTTCATCTCTACTCTGCATAAAAATAAAAATAAAATCGTTCTGCTATTTTTCAGCACAATACCTGATGGGGAAAAGTCCGTTCTTAATGTATTTAAAGTAGGTTGTAGGTTCTTGCAGGAAACCGTTTTTTTTCTTTTTTCTTTCTTTCTTTCTTTCTTTTTTTCATTCTCAGTTGACTGTCACTGTCTTATCTAGGTATACATCTGGGTGTGTGGTAAATTCCCCACATGTAAAGTGAACACTGCATGTGCCTACATGTCTGAAACCTATTGATGAGAACACGCTGCTGTTGAAGGTGCTGTTTTTTTCCACATTTAATGGCCTTCATATGTATGTAAGCGGAAACTCCAAAATGACGTACTGTACAAGTGAGGAGCCGATCAAAACCTTAACATACCAGTTTGAGATGATGCTAAAAAAGTCAATACTTATTGTATTATAAGATGTAAAGATGTGAAAATGATGATACACTAATGTCAGAGATTTACAGACTTGATTGTGTATTTGTAATTTATCAAATCTAATCTAGTGTCTCGTTTACACGACTTCCTTCAACCACATTTGAAAAAAATGTAAGCTTTTAAATGATGTGTTAGTCAGATTAAACCGTGACTTTTAAAATCAATGTAAATTTGCTAGTCTGACCTAAAATTATACTTCTCAAGGTTGGGCTAGCTCCCCCACATAATGCGGTTAGAAGTTGAGCAACTCTTACAGTACGTGAGACTCAGAAATCAGCCTAGGCGCTCCACAGTTCCCGTCCCAGGCTTTGACCCAGAAGTCTAGCAAAAGGGGTAACAGTACAGCGGTCTCATCTGCCCTTGGATAACACCACAAACACAAGGGATGGCGTGCATCTCATTTGTGCAAAAAGTGAAGTATGAGATGTGCAGAGCTGTAGGTTTGTCCATATTTTCAACTCAACATGCTGCTCACTTCTAGCCACCTTTTTTGGCAATTATTTTGTTCCGTGACGTCAACCAGGAAAAGGGCCAAAACTTAAAAAGCTAAAAGGGGCTTAATGTCACCTATCGTATAGCCGCACTATAGTTCAGTCAATATATTGATTTTCCTTTGTCCAAGAGCAGTGGTCCAATTAAATGGACAAACTAGGTGAGCTATAACTGTAGCTCATAAGTGTGCATGTTAACATACTGATTGTTTATGATGAGAATAGTTGTTTGGAGATGTGACCATGAGGGATTTTAGACATTACATAGAATGGAATAATCTCATCTCGTATCATGAGTGACAAGCCACAAAAAAAAAACTGTTTGTAAAAACGGCAGTGTGATGGGGAGCCATATGATGCACATTTATAGAAATAATCAAAATTGGGCATATAGGCCATTAGGGAAAACTAAAAAAAACAGCCTGCTAGTCTCTTACTGCACTTTCTAGTAATACGGTAAGCATGCTTGATGCATGATAAATGCCTTATTAAATGTCTGTACAAGATCCAATAAAACTGAAAATAAAATTTGTAATACGTTACTTAAAATACTTAAAGATTTGATTGTACAGAATCAAATGCCAACAGCTGATTGATGGAAGTTTTTGATTTATTTTACACTCACCGATGTGATTATTAAACACCAGTGTAGCTTGCATGAACAGGGCCTAAAATCATCATTGTGCTCGAATACCCTTGGATAACCTGAGTTTATTATTTATTAGGAATATATAAGAAATCTATTGTTAGTAGAGAACACCTTTTTTGGCACTGGATCGTACCATTCCCTAAAATGTGAGCACCTAGGGCTTTATCACTTTTCTAAATGAATATCAATGGAGAAAGAAAATCCTACAGGAGCATTAAAAGGCTTCTGTAAATTAATATCTCTAGCAATCTGGCTCAGCCGAATGACAATTGGGGCCTCTTTCCATAATCACAACCATTTTCAATCATCCCTACCCAGATAATGATTCTTGCTAGATCATAATCAAACATTATGTTAATGCAAATCAAATACACATTATTTTTTAATACATTTGGGATTCTTCCAGTGCATTTTTGTGATTTTGTGCATTGCTGCCGGTATTTTTTCCTGAGTTTTAGTTCTGTTTATACTTTTCTCTGTAGTCATTGAGGGTACTGTGCCACCTACACGATTCCTTGTTTGTCAGAAGAGAAGGGGAAAGCTAGGTCAAACGAATGATCAGTGATGCATTGTGTAATGAGTCAGATCTGGCCAAAACTGCACCACTGCTGCTTTCACTCTCCCTTAGATCCAAGTGTCACGTGCTATTAATTAAACGGCCAAAAATAAAGCCTTCAGACTAACAAACAGCACCTCAGCCAGATGGTACCCTGTTATTCGACTGTTCCCTTCCTTCCCAACCCAGACTTGTTGCATCAGGAATGTCATTATCTGTGTGTGTGTGTGTGTGTGTGTGTGAGAGAGAGAGGGGTTGACATGGAAGGGCAGTGTGAAGTGCCATTACCCAGCTGACAGGTGTTTGATACTGTGAAAAGCAGGAGAAAGCATGCAGGACTGTTTAAAGTGACCGGATCTTCCCCCATACAAAGATGCTCGTCAGATGTTTCCACTGGTCAGGTCGAGGCAGTGGTCTGGAATGCAGTGCAGCAAATATGAGGCAAACCATAATTTACTGAGATCAGTGCTTCAGTAGAGGTCAAAGGACATATTTGAGGTTTTGTTGGCTGGCAACATTTGTATAGGGATCGTGACCCACTATGCAGAACATTTTAAGCTCTTTCATATTCTTAGACTTGTACGTGTACACTGCCCTTTATAACATACAGATATTCAAATTGCCCGGTGTCTAGCATGTTCTAGATGCTTCAGAAAGTGCAAATCATTTAAAACCTGCTACCACGTCTGTGCATAATTGTTGTTGGTGTTTTCGCTCCATATTCAAATCCTGCATAAACCAGTGGGGTCACTGGTAGGTTTCCTGTCTGCCATGCCGAAGGCCCAGGTTCAATTCCAATCCAATGCCCAAACCCAAGCCACTGGATGCGGTGCCGGTCCCAAGCCTGGTAAAGATGGGAGGGTTGCGTCAGGCGTAAAACCTATGCCAAGCCTGTGAGCGGATTGGATGGTCCGCTCTGGCCGCACCTCGGGTGACTAGTGACTCGACTTGGAGCCATTCAGAATGAGTTGTGGTTCTTTTTGCATTTT
The DNA here is from genome assembly GCA_003987875.1 of Clarias batrachus. NCBI lineage: Eukaryota > Metazoa > Chordata > Actinopteri > Siluriformes > Clariidae > Clarias > Clarias batrachus. The sequence continues at coordinate 350,924 of QMIH01000114.1, forward strand.
GTGTTTGTGTTGGGCCTTTTTCACCCAGCTGCAAAAGCTATTTCATTTACAGGTTTTCAATCAAAGACGAATTAACACCAAGTTATTTTTATCACTCCACTCCTAAGCCAAGTGGTTTCTCCAATCAGTCAGTGAAGTACAAAATAATCACAAAAAAACTGTCGTTCCCTCGTCTAAGCTCATAGCACTCATGTATTAATAAGTGTCATTAGGCATATTTGTGTGCATAAAACGAGGGCAACATCTGTCCGGTGTCATTGTTGTTAAAAACCTTGTTCCCAACTAAATAGATTTGAATTGAATATTTTGAATATTTGAATATTTGGATTGTGTTTAAAATTTGCCCACTTTGGTGCATGCTGGGTGTGCGACAACACGGTCATCACTGAGTGTGTAGCATATTGATTTCTGGAAATGCAAGAAAAGGCTCTGTCTTCTGTTTGTCCACATTCAAACTCCTGCTGCACTGGTTGGCTCTGTCCTCAATGGCAATCCTCAAATCTGAAATGTTTGCAGGCCAGCTTTTTTCGATTTAAATGAGGTTTGACTTGTTTTTGAATGTTCCTTCTTAACTGCTCCCTCTAAGCTGTCTTTGTCTTGACTGCCCCTTGGCGTCATTGTGTGAAAGTCAGAGCTACTGTCCGAAATGGACGTTCTGGCTAAAAACAGGTTCATCACACCCTGTTCTTGTCTCATCTTGTTTGTCAGAGCCTGTCTCCAGTGGCTGGGTTTAAGAGTAGTCTGTGAGCATTGTGACTGTGTGTGTGTGTGTGTGTGTGTGTGTGTGTGTGTGTGTGTGTGTGTGTGTGTGTATGTAAGTGAGTGATGGGGGGGGCGGGGATTCCTGACAAAAATTGACATATTGCATAAATGCGAATAGCTGCAGGGTCATTAATAAGTAGAATAGTGTGTTTCACTGCGGTCATGAGAAAATGTGCTGGTATTTGGAAAAGTGTGAATGATTTCTTGGACAGTTTTGCCACTTTTTTTTAAAGAAGTGTAACTTGTGCGAAAAGAAATGTCTAAAATGTAGACCATCGAAAAAATAATTCCATTTTATCTGACAGAATGAAGAAGGGCCATTATACAGTATAAGCTGGATTGATCCAGATTCTACGTTTTATTGGATTTTATTCCATTATTATTTTGTTAAGTGTTGAATTTTAATTGGACTTTTAAATGGACTTTGTTTGCATATGTAGTTATTTAAAGGAACTTTACAATGTTCTGAGATGAACTTGGAAACCTCCGTTGCGTTTCTGTCATCTTGCTGTGTGTCTGTCTCGCTGGCCTTGCTCTGACGTCAGAGGAGCAGAGCCTGGAGCCATAGAGATGACCGAAGGGAAGCTAGAGTATGCTCATGACGCTTACAGATAACTATCAGATCTGCTGTTTGATCTGAATAGCGCGGTTTGTTGTGCGAATGTGCTTTAATGGGGTCTGACGTGGCACACACTTTCTGTACTTCCACCTCCAATATCCGAGGAAATATCTTTCGTCAATGTGACCTTCTATTAAATCAGTGTCATGAGGGATCCTCACATTTGTGTGAGTGTGGAGTGTGATTTTATTGGCTCAGACATTGTCTTTCCTTTCTTCTTTCTCAAGATCAAAGCCACTGGTGTCACTATCTTTACTTTGTTGCTTGATCATCCACCAACTCTTCCTACCTTTACAGTGATGAGTAGGAATGGGGGCAGCGAGCTCAGTGGTTAAGGCATTGGACTACAGTTGGGAAGGACCCAGGCTCAAACCTGAGTTACCAAAGATACCACTGTTGGCGCCATTGAGCAAGGCTCTTAACCCTCAACTGCTCAGATGTATGATAAGATAAAAATGTAGATCGGTCTGGATAAGGGTGTCTGGCAAACGGCTAAGATTGAGCCTGGGGTAGCTCCGTGGTTAAGGCATTGGGCTGTGGTTCAGGAGGACCCAGGTTCAAATCCCATGACCACCTAATTGATTATCTGGACTCTGTGGATAACTAATAATAACTAACATCAGACAGGGATAATATAGTGACAGTGAGTGTATGAGTGAATGAATATGTGTGTTGAGATGTCCTTTCCACCTCATTGGAGGTGGAAAAACTTTCACTTTCCTTTCTATCTTATAACACACTCATGTTTGTAGCAGCCAAAGCGATATCCTGCTGCGTGTCTGGTTTAATACTGTGATTATAAGTATGGTCCATCTCTCTCGCTCTCTCTCTCTCTCTATCAGTGCGTTTCTTTCTTTCTTTCTATGTCTCAATTGGAGCCAAAATTGGCAGGTCAGTGGCAAGCAGTGTGTGGTGAACTAGACTAATCCCTCAAGAAAACAGCTGAGGCTCAGCCGTGCTTCTTCACCAGAGCGGACGGGACAAGGGAGCCACAGTGCTCTCTTAATGGACATGCCACGCACACACACTGAGACTGCAGCACAGACTCCGCTTCTGATTATGGGAGCGAAATGGGACGCAAAGGATAAAGAGAGTTAAGGGACAAAGATACGGGACATGAAAGAGGAACAGAGAGTAAGTAAGGCTCATAAAGAGGAAGGAAAGAGAGATGGAAGAAAAGAAGTAAAGAGACCATGGGTGACGTGGCTGGGAATGTACTAGACTCCCGCTGAAGGAAAGAAGCTCATGTGGAACATGGTATTCCTGTGTGTGTGTGCGTGCATGTGTGTGTTTGTTGTACTTCTGTCAAGACATGTAACATACCTGTATGTGTACTAGGTTTTTTACTGCCTCCACTCTTCCTGCCAAAGCGGTGAATGAGTGAAAACTGTCACAGATCATAAAAGCTGAGTGTGTGCTGGATGGAGTGTGTGCAGCCCCTAGCTAGGTTGCATGTTCTAAATATAAAAAGTGGCATGTCTTTATTTACAAGCGCTAATGATAAGTCTCAGGGTCTCGCTCTCTCTCTCTCTCTCTGTGTGCACACACATTTGGAGAGTAGAGATAACACGCCATGCTGGACACACAAAAGTATAAAAGCTTTAGAAAGCGCTGCGCTAATCTTGCTCCAGGCCCGGCACAGAGGAGAAATGAGGGCGTGGCATCCCTCTCTCCCTCGGTGAGTGTTTCGTACGGCCAGAATGGACCAGAAGGAAGCGGCGGGAAACTTTCTCATGCCGCTTCTGTGGGCTGCCCTACTTTCCGCGTCACTAATGCGTTTCTGCCTTCTCTCCGGTGTTTGTTTCCTTAACCAACTGCCAGAGGAAGAGCATTTTGAGTGTAGCTCTGAATAATACAAAGAGATTGCATTTATAATTGATGCGACACTGCAGGATGTGGCTAAACGTTTGGGAGGGGCCGGGAGAAGGGCGCGGGGAGGGGCAGACGGGGTCGGTAGGTTCGGAGGGATGATGAGGGATCCGCTCGAGGGATTTTGATTTGATGGATTTCTCAGGAAAAAGGAGGTTCAGTGGCCTCATGGTTTCTGATAATCAGCCAAATTAGGAGTACATTCATATAGTGCACGCTTTGACGCAACCGTTTCCAGGCTTGTAGGTTTGTGCGCACGTGTAAAGGATTTCAGCCCACTGTGTCCTCAACCTACAGTAGCAGTAAATGACACTGGGGGACATTTTTTTCACTTCACGTGAATAAAAAATCTAATTAAAAAGTATGTAAAAAAAAAAAAAACGAAGATTTTCATCTAGAGAAGATGTAACCACAAACAAATAAAAATATTTGGCAAAAATAGTCAAAGCGTCATGGGAGTGGAATGATGAGCATAGCTCGAATAGCATTTATGATCAACAGAGTCGAACCTCTGAGATGATTCGTGATAGGATTCTGCTCGTTAAAACACTGGTTTGTATTTAAACAACTATATTTTCTTTCTAATATTGAGTCCTTTACAAGGACAAACTTAACGTGATCTTGATCGGTCACGGCATGACCCTCATCATTTTAATGGCAGGTTGTTTAAGCTTCCCCTGTACCTTTTGGTACCTTTCAGTACTTTGTTAAACATCGATATGCCAGTTAGAGCCATTCCGTTCATCCTGCTCATATGACTTGATTGCACCAGCGCACTCCTTTTCCCATGATGATCAGATTAATTAAAGTTGGGGTCAGTCGTTTTTTTTTAGTCAGAACATGTTTCCCAGGAAAATCTGTTTAGAGGAAATTCTCTAGTTTCTGTTGTGGTTAACTGTTTAAAAAAGAAAAAATCCCCTTCCCAATTGTATTTGACTGATGGCACTTGGTTAGTAACCGAGTAACCCAGTGTGAGCATCTATCCAATGACGGAAACTTCAAAGCACTTATAAATAGTGCTTTATTTACAAATAAATAAATAAAAACAAGCCACCCAGCCATATTCCTATCCGATCAGTAACCTTTCTGCACACTGTTACGTCCTCCAGCAGTCCGATCGTTTCACATAGCCAGTGTCGGTTCGTTTTGGACAGAAGACAGGGGTTGTATATTAAATGTAATTTCTAAAATCCTAAATCACTGGGTTGTGGTGAGCTGTACGTCCGTCCCTCCTCTGTGCCTCTGTTTAGTTCACAGCAGGACAGCAACACTTCCATAGTGTTGATGTGATATTTGACATGCAGAAATCACTCTTTACAGATCACTTATTAAAAGGGAAACTGATTGACTAGATGATTAGATGGCGTGTTGAGATTTTACCAGCTGTTGTGTCTGTGGGCTAGGATGATATAAGAAATGAAGCTTATAAGGTCTGCTATAAGGTTTTTTTTTTTTCAAATTGGCCAATCATTTACTGTATGAAATATGCTGCCCATGATGAGTCCCACTGCTGGATGTAGAGATCCAATAAGTCATTTAGTTCACCTATGTGTAGGGCCAGTCCTGAGCAGGAGGTGAGCGCTTTCCCCTGGCTGTAGCTACACACCAAGCATTATGCATCATAAGATAATCCACAATCCACAAATGATTTTCCAGCAGGATCATGACTGTTGGCAGGTTGGCAGAGAATCACTGAATACTCATTCTAAGAGAGCTGAAAGTACTTTTTGAGGCTTAGTCACCAACATTTAGAATAATGTCCCTTGTATCCTGTAAATGCCAAAAAACCCATCTCTCTCTCTCTCTCTCTCTCTTTTTCACTTCCTCCCTCCTCCCTCTATTTAACTCCCTCGAGCTGTAGCCTTTAAACTTCTCTGTGCTAAATTTAGCCTTGACTGCTGTCAGAAGCAAGATATTTGACATAATGCAGGAAAAATAAGATAAAAGAATTATTTATTAAGACACAACTCTGAACTTCATTAATTTATGCCTTGTGTGACAGCGTGCAGGACAGATGTGTTAGAAGTATATATAAAAAGAAGTAAGGAAGTGGAAGGACTGGCTTTCATTTCAGATGTCCATGCGCATGCGTATGCGCATGTGTGCCTGCATGCACGTGTGTGTGTGTGTGCGTGCATGTGTTTCAGTCTGTGAGGTTTAGTGGACCATAGTCGCTGCCATTAATAAAAAATAAAAAAATCCAACACAGTCTTTGTAGGGACAAGCTTGTGCTCTTCTCTTTCTCCATCTTTGGTATGTGGTGAGATATAGTCCAGGACATCTTAAATTTTCCAGCCGTGTCTGCAAGCACAGAGAAAGCTACAGGACCAGAGTGAGAGCATAGCAGATTCTAGATGGGTTATCTAGGATTCTGCATTTAAGCGACACATTGCACTCTAATCTTGGCTAATCCCAACATCTTCATTAGGTTTATTTATATACACACACACACACACACCATATTGCCAAAAGTATTTGCATTCTTAAGTAACATCCAATTCTTAATCCATAAAGTTTAATATGATGTTGGTCTACCCTTACAACTATAACAGCATAAACTCTTCTGGGAAGGCCTTCTACAAGGTTTAGGAGTGTATTTATGGAAATTTTTTGACCAGAAGTGCATTTGTGAGGTCGGACACATTGGTGTTGGACGAGAAGGCCCGGCTCGCAGTCTCCACTCTAATTCATCCCAAAGGTGTTGTATCCGGTTGAGGTCTGGACTCAGTCAAGTTCTTCCACACCAAACGCACTCATCCATGTCCATGGACCTTGCTTTGTGCACTGGTAGCCGTCATCTTGCAACATGAAGGGGCCATCCCCAAACTGTTCCCACAAAGTTGGGAGCATGAAATTGTCCAAAGTATCCTGGTACACTGAAGCATTAAGAGTTCCTTTCACAGGAACTGAGGGGCCGACCCCAACTCCTGAAAAACAACCCCACATCATAATTCTCCCGCCACCAAACTTTACTCTTGGCATCATGCAGTCAGATAAATACCGTTCTCTTGGCGACCGCATCTCGACTGCTCTAGAGTCCAATGGCGGCGCTCTTTACATCACTGCATCCGATGCTTTGCACTGCATTGGTGATGTAAGGCTCGGATGCAGCTGCTCGGTCATGGAGAACCATTCCGTGTGAAGCTCTCTACGCACTGTTGTTGAGCTAATCAGAAGGCCACATGAAGTTCGGAGGTCTGTAGCTATTGACTGCAGAAAGTTGGCAACCTCTGTGCACTGTGTGTCTCAGCATCTGCTGATCCGCTTTGTGATTTTCTGTGGCCTAGCACTGCGTGGCTGACCTTCTGTCATTCCCAATTGCTTCCACTTTGTTATAATCCCACTAACAGTTGACTGTGTAATGAGACAATTACATGACTGGCCTTATTGCACAGGTGGGATCTTCACTGAGCTCCTGAGAGACAACCCATTCTTTCATGAATGCTTGCAGAAGTGGTCTGCATGCCAAGGTGCTTGATTTGATACACCTGTAACCATGGAAGTTATTGGAACAAAAGTATTCAATGATTGGGATGGGTGAGTCTGTCTGTCCATCTATCTCTCTATCTCTCTCTTTCTCATATATATATGAGTGTGTGTGTATGAATTTATTTATTTTATTTATTTATTTTGTGCCGCGTGTGTGTTCTCCAGATGTGTGTGGGTGTTCCTTCCCTGCTGTCTGTGAGCTCCTCTCACTGTAATTAGCCTGGCTGTGCTTCAATAATGCATGACCTGACGATGAGGTAGCATAGTGTGCCTGCGTGTCTGTGTGTGTGTGTGTGTGTGTGTGTGTGTGTGTGTGCATATGCCGTGTGCAGTGTTGGCATTTAGCGCTTAATCAGTGCCCAGCGCTGCCAGTGGCCACTAATTGAAGGTTACGGGCAAACGGCAGCACTGACAGAGCAGCGGGCCATGCCTCTCCCCTCACCGCCTGCTCTGTAATCCTCATCTGAAATCAATACACACCCAACACTCAACCAACATCTACCAACATCACTGCTTGAGGAACTGAAGCTCAACTAGCAGTGTCTAATAAAAGACAGAAGCATAACTCGTACACCAGCACTATAGAGATGTCCTACTACGCCATGAAGCGCCATCATGGACTGAGTACCTCATAAGCTTTAAGAAAGGTAGCTAATTTTCTCATAATAGGTTTATTAGTATTATGCAGAACCTGCACACCCAGTGCAGGAATAAATGGGTTCCCATATACAGTTTTGGAGTTCAATGCTGCAAAAAAAGAAAAAACTGATTTTTAAACTTAATTTTACAGCACTGGCTCTGAGACAGAACTGCTCATTACTGCTTATTGTGGAAGTTCTCCGTATGTGTAAAAGATCATTCATCTATGTTTTTTTTTTTTTTATCATTATTGGATTTTCTATTATTTAATCAAAGGCATGTAATGGAAGTTGTTTCATTTGAAATGATAGTTGTGATGTATTTAATAAGTGGTCATGTATTATGTGTACAGAAAACGAGAGTATAGATAGAGAAAGAGTGCGAGAGAGAGAGAGTGCGAGAGAGAGAGAGTGCGAGAGAGAGAGTGTGCGAGAGAGAGAGAGTGTGCGAGAGAGAGAGAGAGTGCGAGAGAGAGAGAGAGTGCGAGAGAGAGAGAGAGTGCGAGAGAGAGAGAGAGTGCGAGAGAGAGAAAGAGTGCGAGTGAGGGAGAGAGAGAGGAGATGCGTGACCTTCATGGACTTTATTCCATTTTATTTCGTCTTCTTCATAAAATTAATATTTTAAGTACATTCTTTTGCGTTCCATATCCATTCTGGAATCGAGCTGTAATTTGAATTCCGGGTCAGGGGTAGTTAATACAAAGTAAATAAAACCAGTCCTGAAGCAAAAGACAATCAACTGCAATATGATGAACTAGATCAGGCTGCCACTCATACAGTACGCCCTATTAATATTCTCTTCATCTGGGGAAAAGCACAAGCTATGCATACTTGCACCATTGTGCTGTGTTACTCTGACTCCGGCCCTGAAGAAAAGTCTGCTCTTGTCTCTTTCTATAAAATCTCTGCGACCAAGTGCAGTTTTATGGAAAATGCCAGTGGTAATAGCATGCATACCATTTTGGCTCGTATGACAAACACCGGAGGTGAAGATTAGATTTATGATGCTAAGATGTGTGTGGTCTCTCTGAGCATCATGGGAAATGCGGTCTTTTGTCAGTGACGAAGTGAGTTTGTAGAAACTGCTGTTTATGCATGTTTCTGTGTTTGTGATAGGCGTGGGCGAGAGAGAGAGAGAGAGAGACTGAATTATTTGAGTGTGGGTGTATCGCTCTTGAGTGCACAGTTCTGTTTCTACACACACATTTGCATGCTCATACACACTTATTGGTACACTCATCATAGTGACTCACAACACAAAGCCCTCAAGCTCACTTGCTTGAATCAGCAGAGTTTGACAAGGAAACACTTTGCACATGAACTGTTGTGCAGTTCCACTATGTACAGTAAAAATCTCAGTTTTGATCAGGAATCAGTATATACCCTCTGCCAAAGCTGACTTGTTTCACTCGACAAGGTGGAGCTCATAGAGGCCCTAGGGAAGGTCAATAACCTTTAACCTTTAGTGATGTGACCTCACTGCGCTGACAAAACCCAGGTCCTGCTTTCAATTATTTACGCAATAAAAAGCGGCATCTGCATGCACATGAATTATTTAACCTTAAAATACATCTCTTCCAAGGAGAAGAGGGGAACAAAAGCAGCATCGGCTGTTCCATTGGGATCGACTCCGTGTGCATCGAAGATGTTCGGCTTGTCAACATGCAGAAGCTGTGAAGCTTCTGCGTCTCCCCTCTTAGTGTTCAGGAAATTCACTCTGGGAACTATGCACACAATTAAACGTTTTCCAATTACATCTCCTGTGTAGACATATGTTGCAACAAACAGACGGTAAGCATGGTCACATGATCACGGTCTACATTCAAGTCATTCTGCGTTTGAATTTTAAATGTGTGTGCTTTCCATGTCGGATTTGGCGCTGGTGAGAGCAGCGTGTGAATGCAGCAGCAGCATGCTGGGCGAGATGCAGAGTGTTCCCTTTGCTAGGCCCATTACAGGCCCTAATGAGCAGGCCTTTGCTCACACCCCCCCCCCCCCTTAAGTGCTTCTCTATTGATTAGAAAGCCAGAGAGTGAGAAGGGAGGGGTAGCATGAGATGACATAAGTAGACGGCCCCAATGTGTCTGGACTCTTAATGGACTGCTCCATAATCTCCCTCTCATTCTCTCATTCTCTCATTTGCTTTCTTGCTCTTTAGATATCTCAACCTTTCGAAACTTCTCTCTCACACACATCTTGTGGTTTATCTCTCTCTCTCTCACTCTGTCTCTCTCTCTCGCTCTGTTTTACACTGGAATATGTGGTTTGCTTTTAGTTTGATCTCTTTTCTCAGTGTATATATTTGAATCTGGTTTTAACAGTCTCTCCTGTATGATTAAATCACGACCACAGCATCATGCATGAAAAAAGTTCTGTGGGATGACCTGTATAGATTGATTCGTACCATACCCAGGTTGATTGCAAGCCACACCCCCTCCCCCCCTAACCAGCCTTCACATTGAAAATAATTGCTTTGTACTAGTGTAAACTTGGCATATTTATCCTCCAGTACAGTAGGTGGCAGTATGCACCTAGTTGTCTTTTGAGCCGCCAATAAACACACAAAGAGAAAGGAAGTCAATCTTCTTGCTATGCCTAATCTTGAAAGAAATGTCAAGCGACTGCGTCAGGACTTCCTAATTAATCAGCTTTGGCTGTGTAGTTTGGAATGTAGGGGCGCGCTGACATTTGGACCCTGTGATCGTTTCCAAGCACACTTGAGCCCAAAGTCCGATTCATTTTGATCAGTGAGAATACGATTGTTCTGCACCGGAGTGCGCTGGCTGAAAGAGGTGGTCCCGGGAACTAGACAGCATACTCGGACATGACCCGAATCAAATAGGGAAGCAACCATACCGGAGAACTGAAGTTCAGCACTGCTTAGACGTGACATCATCGATACCGTCGGTTTCCTGCGAAATCTCCACGTGCGCATAGAATGCGACAATCTCATCTTTTCACCTAGAAATCCACAGCAGATTAAGTAGGAAGGCAAGTGAGAGCATTGCGCTTGACATCTTTCCGAAATTAATAATGAGCATAGTGTGACAGTTAACTTTGTTCTTGCGTTTAATGCCGGCTTTCAGACCAAGTAGATGCATACTGCCACCTGCTGTATAGGAGGGAGTAAATTCACAAGCGCGGCCGAGTATGAAGACCAGAGAGCAATGTGAACACTGGCCAGCGTCGGCCGGGAGCCATCGTTCCTGAGCACAGTAGGATTCAACCATTTCTAATAAAACATAAGAATAATTTGAAAGCATCCTTAGACCTGAATGGACATGCACAAAAAATACCCATTTAGTGTTGTTAAAAACGAAAGTGTTTTACTGTAATAGGGGAATGGTACATATAATTAACACTATATGGTTGCCAAAAAGTTATATATAAACTGCTCTTTATTGCTGAATATTACACTTACAACACATTGGTCCATTTGTTGTGCGGGTCTTATTCCCACCCATGCAAGGGGCTATTGTGTGTATGCACATCTGAGACTGAATTGCCACAGGGGGTGTCTGAGCTACATGGCGGACAGTTTGTATAGAACCCTTGCTAGTGGCTGTGAGTTGGTGCACTTTTTTTTCTTTTTCGTCCATCGTGCACTGTACAGGATCGAATAGAGTGGACCTAAATACTGGTAATGGTTCGGAGGTGGGGACGGCTGAAGTAGGGGGATAGTGGAGAAGGATAAAAAGATGAAGTAGGAAGATGTGGTTGGAAAGTGCCTTCATCCAACAACTAGTACATCACTGCTTTCGATCACGGAGAGTGAAGTCTGCAGCTGTTGTTCAGAGCATACCCAGTCTACATCACTACATTTTTAAAAAAAATACAAACATTTAAAATCCATCTCATCTCACACTGGCATGTCTATAAACAGCATTGTATTTAAGGAGCTGTATCATCTGTTGATGTCATTATTCCAAACGATCAAATCCTCATCATTCCCAGAAGAACAATTACATGCAGACATCAGGGGGAAAACAAGTGAAGCTGGTATCACAGCAACCAAAGATCCTCCCACAGTCGAGCAGCTAAATGAGTTTGTAAAGCGGGAAAACGCTCTAATCCTGCATTCCAGAATCCTATTGATTACATGGGTGAGTGCAGCAGTGGTACTTCATCTGGTCCTACACTGATTTTGTATAATGGCTTATAATTTATTGAGTTAGATTTTCCAGTTTAAACTTAGGAGTGCAAGCTCAGCATGTGTACTGAGTGCATGGAGGTGTCGCTTCACTGACTCGTAGGTTTGCACGTCTGTTTTAATGGAAAAATGGAGTGTCCGTGTGTGTGTGTGTGTGTGTGTGTGTCTCTACAGTAGTCATTTACTAAGTGGTTGAGCACATGTACTTTCTGCTGCTGCACTGCTAAACACAAATACACACTGGGTAGAAAACTACATTCGTACGTGAGCGAGCTGGGCATATGGATCCTGAACACGTGATGTACACAATTTGACCGTAGTTTGTTGTGTCGGTTCATTATACTGTATTTGTCTTTATTGTGATTAGCGTGTTCATTTGTTCTTGTGCTTCTCAATTCAAATATAAAATTCAACGATCTATTTCAGCAAGTCCAGGTCAAACAGCTGTTTAGTGTTGGTTTTGTATTTAGTGTATCTGTCAAACAGGCTGCTCCTCCCAAGTTTACAAGAAGTGTGTGTGTGTGTGTGTGTGTGTGTGTGTGTGTGTGTGTGTGAGAGAGAGAGAGAGACATGATTGTGTCCAATAATTCTCTTTTATTCTTTATATTTCTCATTCAGACTGTGTGTGTGTGTGTGTGTGTGAGAGTGTGTGTGCACATGTGTGTTTCAGCCTCATCTTTACTCCATTAGTCTTTAAATGTAGTCTGTATCCCCTCTTTGGCAAAAAATCTGTCACACTTTTGCCCTATTGTTTCAGTTCTCCAATCCATCTATAACTGGCTTTTCATTTAAATGCTTTTTTCAGCGTTTTCAGGAACCACTTTTTTTTCTGATGAAGGTTGTAATCATGTTTCTTTAAATAATATAAATAAATAGTAGTAGTAGTAGTAGTAATAATAATAATAATGAATTATTTAATCTGTTTAAACAGTGCACACAGGTCCCCTCTGGCCATTGTCACATTTAAATATGAGATGTGATTTGATGCAACAGTTTTTGTAAAAACCGCATTTCCATTCACATCTCATCATCACGTCATTGACCCAAGCATTTCACCTTGGTAATAAAAACGCTTTTTTATTTTAGATTACAAGATTTACTTCTTCTTTTTCTGGCAAAACCTATTAAATTAAAAAAAAAAAATCCATTAAATTAAAGAACCCAAAACTATCCCCTCTCGTTTTTCTTCTTCTTTTCTCCCCGGCTGCGATTTTCATTCATTTTTTCATAGGCTATGTCGCGCTGCTAGGAAACCATTTGTTGCCACAGGGACATGGCTCATTGGCCACTTGGACAGAAACAGTGTCTTGCCCTGTCTATACCAAATCACAGCCACCACCTGTAGTACTAAACACATCGGTGTCTCTGACATCATCAGCACGTCGAGCTCCACTCCATCAGTTTACTGGCACTTTTACAATTTCAGTTCAGTTGAGGTCTGATGTACAATGCAGATCTCGTGGTCCAGGTGAATGCAGTGATTTAGCACGTGATGGGATGTGCTAAATGTGTAATCTTACTGTGGAAGTCTAGAGAGTGACTCTCTCTGGCCTTTATTTAAACAGCTTCTCTGAATAAGTTCAATGATTTTAGTTGTATTAACTTGGTGCTATGTTGAAATGCATCAGAAATGGAGCAGTTGATGGGCTCGTACTGGCGTCCACATAAAAGAACTTTTGCAACATTTAAGGTCTGCGTTAAGCTGCATCACTGTCCCCCTTCACCTCCAGTGTCCTCATACACTCACCTCCTGCAAGTGCAAAGATTCAAAGATTGATCGAAGGAGTCCCCAATGAAGTGGATCATAAGAGTTCTACCTCAGTTAACTGTAACACAATGTTTTCTTGCAACATTTACGTTTTTCCTTTAGTGATTACATGATAGTTTTCTGAATTATTGGAAAAGCAAGTAAATGGACACTTTCTGTGAAATGACTCCTTTTTGTACTGTACAGTCAGCTTAAAGCATTTGCTTTCATCGTTCTTATCCATATGATACAGGAGTGACGCATTCGGTTTCTCTGCCTAATGGCTCCAGGTTACACGGTTTCTCAGGGTTCCCTGAACCCCTGGTTTCATCCGACCCTCCAGTGGCTGAAGCTTAACGGGTGATGCTAAATTCGGGTGTGTGTGTGTATGTCTTATTCAGGGTGCGTTGATGGTTGGTGTAGGATCCACTGTGACCCATACTAGGATAAAGCGTTTATCTAAAGATGAATTAATGACGAACAGCATTGTTTGAAATATAAAATTCATTGCAACATTTAACATCAGGTAGATTCTTTGGTAGTTGGAAGTATACTGTATGAGGAAAGGGGTGTGAGGGAGCGTAGACGCGATCGAACAATAGTACTGACAGGCACAAAGTTTATTTTTAATGTTCAGTTTGGCTGAGGGGGTTTGGTTTTGGTTTCTATGGGCAGGATGATGAATAGTTAAATATACAACATCTGGTGCGTTATTATACAAATAAGACGGTTTGCTTTGGTAATGACCTTCAGCTTCCATATGTCAGGTTACATCCAGTTTAACCATGGTCTAATTAATGCAGTAAATGTTGAACTAAAAATCTGATGTATTTGGCAATACTTAAACAGGCAGCAATATAAACATATACTCCTAGTTGGAGAGATGCAGGATGGCCTTAATCCCACCAGAGAAGCAAGCACAGCACTGCACACGAAACGTAAGCGGCAGGCCTCGGCACACACAACAGAACCCGCATACCACAGTGGAGTGCTGCTGATATGGACAGACGCATCTGCTTACAAATTGTCTATTTAATTCCTCATACAGGGGAAAAAAAGCAAGAAAAAAGCACCTTTTTTCATTTTTTTTTTTTGTTCCCTTATTATGTTGAAATGACATGAAAAAAAAAAACAGCAACCATGAGGTGAGGGGCTTTTTTTTTTTTGGTTTTCTTCTTTCTTAGGAAATGTCTGGTCACGGTAACATTTGTTCTCTATTAAACATTACAGTAACTGGTTTGCCTCTGTGAGCTTTCGAGCAGGTTTTTAAAGCCTTAACGAGACATTGGTGACCTTAAAATCTGCATCTTGATTTAGGCCATGTCCATTTTTAATGTCAACGCATTAACATGTAGACAATGCAAGGAAAGGCTATCCTATGCCTCCAGGACGATGGAGGGAAGTGTATGTTAAAAGTATTGTGCTGCACACTGCAATAAATGCAACGCTAGTATAAGCAGAGGTCTCGATATCAACTGCACCATGTGTCACGGGAATATTATGTTGGTTGCTCATGGTGGGCGTGGTCCCCTGATGATCGGCAGTTTGGAGGGGGTGATTGAGGTAGCTCAGACGCCTGGCGTACCCTCTGGGTTTCAGGGCCTGCCATTAGACCACAACCGGAGTGCTCAGCGGTCTAGCAGAATAACAGCTAAATATTTCATCGAATCAATAATTCAGCAGCTGCCATGGGAGGCAAAGAGCAAACAAGTGGAGAAGATGATGGTTAGAGTGAAAGAGAGAGCGAGAGAGAGAGAGAGAGAGATGTACAGAGATGGAAAGACAAAAGGGAGCTGAGGAAACTGGGGTAAAGTGAACGGAGTGTAAGATGAGAGAATGAGATCATGTAAAGAAGACCGACTGGAAGACGAAGAGAGAATGTGACAGGGAGGTAAAAGATAAGACAAAATGAGGAAGGAATGAAATGAAAGATATTGGAAAGGGAGAGCATCAAACCCACAATCGCATTTCCCAGGAAAGTCACGGTAACCATAGGAACTGGAGCTGACTGTCACATGATGCGGAGGAGTGGTGAGCTAGCGGGGGAGGGAGGCTAGTTGTGTGAGAGCGAGTGACAAAGCGAAAGAGAGCAAAAGAGGGATGATCATCAAGAAAGGCAAAGACAAGACTTTGTGTTTCTTTAATCCGGTTTCACTTGAAAGGATATGTGAAGCCTTTCTATCCATTGCCGCATCTGATTCCAGTGTGTGACATGAAGAAAACGTGTCCAGTGTGTGACATGAAGAAAACGTGTCCAGTGTGTGACATGGGTGGGGGAAGCGAGAGAAATGAGGACCTGGTTAAACACGAGTAAGAGATCTGCTGTAATGAGATTTTGTGGAAACAGAGGTCTGGCCTTTTCCTCTGAACATGTGCAGTATTGACTTTATACACTGGCCAACACAAAACCATCTCCTGTTTCAAGAAATATTAATAATGCCCATAGTGTACAACAATCTACCCTATTGTATTTAGATCACTGAATCGATCTCCTGCCGTCTCTTTGGAATACGATGCACTGCATCATATTACTTTGCATCCTTTCATATAAAAAGCAACAGTAGATTTTTTTTTTTTTGTGAATTTTTCTGATGCAGGTACTTTTTATTTTCTTTCCTCTTTTTTTTTTTTTATTGTAAAACAATGCTGACGCCATCCAACATATGCAATAATCTTCTAAGCATTTTTTGGAAAAGTGTCTTCTGACCTTTGGCACATTTATAATGGAGGAACTTCAAGACAGTCTAACCACTATTAGTCAACTGGTTTTTGAAGTGGGAAATGGTCTGAAAGTTTGCCACGCCTACTCCATTAACAGTGAAGCTGACTCTTACAGTAATTTAAAAAACATCAAAAAGTCAAAATGGGGAAAAAAGGGATTCCAGGAGCAGCAATAATGCACAACTTATCTCAATTATCAACCCAAATTCTAGAAAAACATGGTTATCGACCATTGATGAAATCCTGAGTTTAAATTCGTATACTTTTAATGTAATCTGGGGTGATGTTTCACATGGAAGCAGTGGCAGACTTGGGGAAAGCACAAAAGAATGATGCCACGTTCAGTTTTCTATAAGCAGCAGGCAGAGATGAGCTGCAGTACTTAATTTAATGGAAATGTAAATCATACCATGGCATAATGAAGATGAATCTCTTTCATTTGACAATTGTAATATGTATTCCTTGAGTCAAATCATATTGCTGAGTGTTGTGTAAAGCAAAGTGTTTACAAAGGCGAGAGAAACTGTTTAAGCTGAAATGCACCCGCTGGCCACTTTATTAGGAACGCCATTGTAGTACTACATAGGACCACCTTTGTTCTCTAAACAGCTTCGGTTCTTTATAGTATGCACTTTACTGAAATGATGGAAGAATTCCATATGAATGTCTGTTCCAGTTCTTTCATCTCTTGCATTTTTCCACATCCCCAAGGTGCTAAATTTAGATGAGCTGACTAAGTAAATTGAACCCATTGTCGTGTTCACGGATCCATTTGGGAACCGCTTTGCAAAATAGTTCATTATCTTGCTGCAGGTTGCCATTATAAGATGGGTAAATTGTGGCTGTAAAGTAATGCACGTGGTCAGCAACGATGCTCAGTCAGGCTATGGCATTCAATCAATACTGGATTAGTATTAAGAGGCCCATTGTGTGCCAAGAGAGTATTCCATACACCATTTAACCATCACCACGCATACCTGACTGAGCAGTTAAAACAAGGCAGGTTGGGTCTATGGATTCATGTATGTTGACGGTAAAGAAAACTCGACATCCTCTGCTGTTGTAACCTATTCTACCTCGAGGCTCACCTTGTCCTTTATTCTGTGATGCTGTCCAGCTCGCCACATTTGCAATGAGTGCTTATTTGTTACAGCAGACCTCCTGTGAACCATTTTTTGGCCATTCTTTGATCTCGCTAATTACAAGAACTGCTGCTAACTGGGGATTTTTTTTTTTGCTTTCCAAATTTGAACTGCTATAGACTGTTTTTCAAAATGTTCAAGAAGCCTATCTAACACAAAGAACCATTTCACAGTTAAAATTACTGCTGTCACATTTTTTTCCATTCTAATATTTGATGTAAAGGTTAACTGAAGCTGATTGTCTGATTTAATAAGTGCACAAACGAGCAGGTTTACAGGGTTTTTTTTTAAATAAAGAGGTCAGTGTTATTTAAATGCCTGGAAACAGTGGACATTTTGAAGCTAATTTGAATGTAGAACAGATACTTATGTGTCCAAAATTTGCAGGAGTTGATCTGTATTTTTTCCAAATTATTGATCTCATGAAAGAGCTAAGGCTCCCACCGTCCAAATCCCAATTAAACCCTAAAAGCCTAAAAGAATGTCCTAGTGTAGTAATAAAAATCATTGCACCAGAATATGTAAGTGGTAAAATCTGTAGAATAATTACTTCCCATAACTGGATTCAAAAGATGTCCAACAATGTAGTATCTGTCTAAAATTATGATTAGCTGGTTTCTATTCATGCTGACATTGCTGCTGTTTAAAATTCAAAATGATCATCTTCATTCAGCAGGATCTTGGTCCATAACATTTTGCTGGTACTCAAGGTTGTTTAAAAATATTCTGACTGTTAAAGCAGTCTATTTCAGAATGGAACATCATAATCCTCATTCAGACGTGTATGTGACATGTACTATGCGTATGCTATTTTTGAATATTACAGCTCATTCTATAAGAAGTTATCTAAAGGCTTACAGATGTATTACAGCATTGGAAAGAACAGATGTTGAGATTTTTTTGAGTTTGAGAAAATAAGTTTAGTCAGATGGACGTGTTTAAGAAAACATACCGTTTGCCATGTTTACAGTCAGAAAGGACATGAATAAATTTCCACACTTGAGGAACTGCTGTCAGTTAGACATGCTATGGAAAACGAATTGTACAGCAACAATAGAGGTACCGTGTTATATTTCTAAAACAAAAATGGAAGATGGAGCATGCAGTTATAGAAAATTACTCGGCAACAAGGTTGGTGTAATTTTGGCCTGTGCAGAGCTGACGTTTAAGAAAACTTCATACATTTTATTACTTCATACAGTACTTTGATTTATTTTCTGAAAAGTTTGCTAACAACGTTAGTTCCTGTAATCATGTACTGTTATAAACACACTAGCCTCATTGTTTCCCCTCTTTTGAATAATTAAGCAGCGCTGTTTTGTGTAATTGACAGTATATTTAAGTTTATAGCCCTGTCCATGCAGTCACTTACTAAAATATATATATATGTGTAATTTGTGTATTATTTGAAAGTATAGGATTTGTACATAGATGGGTAAATGCTATAGATAATACCACATACAAAGATGATGGTATGAAACTTGCTCTTGTCAATGAGGTTTTGAGATTTGAAATGACCTCGAGCCGTTATGGCCAGACCTGGCACCCATGGTGCTGATGAAATGTGGTGTGTGGTGTAATGCATTTGATACACGAATATGTCTTGACTGACCATTTGTGCTAACCCAAGCTAGATGTCAGAAGTAGGCCTGAGCAGGGACTTAGTCTACAGGGTACAATACTGACAATTGTGATGCTCTCTCACACACGTGTATGGTCCAGTAGCTGATTATATGATTCGTGGTGAGGCGGTCAGTTAGGTGCCATCATTTACGTTTACCTTTAGGCATTTGGCAGATGCACTTATCCAGAGTGACTTACAAAAGTCTCTCTCTCTCTCTCTCATCAAGCCCCCTAACTATAATCACTGCAAATCCATTCTGGCTAACATATGAGTAAAGTCACCACTTAGTGCTTTTGTTCTCTACCCTCCCAAGTCAGCCATTTTCTTTCTGATTTCCAGTTCCTTTAAAACCATATCAGAACATTGTTTCTGTAGGGAATGGGCATACTGCCTGCCTTATTCATTTTCTAAGTGCTTGACCTGTATCAGCACCCTTAATTAGCTTGTCCCTCATGTGGGACTAGATCCGAGGATCCTCTGTAGCTTTATTGAGAGGCCAGCATCAACTGTGACAGAACAGACTTGTTGATGAGGATTAGTGGTGTAACACTGAATAGATTCTATAATCCTTGACTGAAGAGTTTGGCCTCACAGTTTTGGTGCGGTGATTGCATTGTTCATGGACTCAAGCATCTTTTTAAGTGTGGAATTTCAAGGTTTTGTTAGAAACAGATCACTATGAACTAGGGCTTAACGAATAATACACATTGGTGACTAAAATCGATAATCGGTTTAACCGTCAACGAATTAAATCGCCAATTAGTCGAGGACTTTGCGTGATTCTCACGAGAACTGTGAACGTTCTGACATGTAGTTTGTTAGACTTACTTTAGTGAAGTGGCACTGCGTACATGCATCGAGATCGAGGATGAGAACCTGGATTTCATTTTATTATAAATACGCATTGTGTAATGACCAGTATGACCTCTGACGCTGATGTCTCTGTGGAACGACCTTTCTGTGCTTAGAACCGATTCATATGAATACAGAAGGAAAACGATAGCTGTGAAGAGTGAAAACTAAAATCTCTGCTGGCCTGTAAGTGCAGTCAGCCTCAGATTAGTTTTCATTGGAGACATGTGCTTCCAGGAAACTGAAGGTAATATCAGTTCCATAGTGCAGCGGTAAAAGTAGCAACTGATTTTGTGACATTATTGAGTTCTTCAGCACATAACAGAATCTAAATAGGGAGTACATCAAGGATCATGGGATAGGTTGTTGTAAAACCTCTCACGCCTGAGGCCTGAAACCTCTCACGGGCTTGAATAAATGAATGCTGATGTAGGACAGGCCCTATTCTGTTTGGCCTGCGCTTGGCCCTTAAAGAGCTGTTCCATGTTTTATTAGGGACTGATCACAAATTCAGCAGACAATCACATGCCTGATTCTTCTGTTCCTTCAATGGCACGCTGAAGAAAGAGGTGCAGTAAGTGTCGTGACGACCTTCCCGCAAAAAACCGGGACACTCCGTTCCTTTCTGAGCCTGCACCTTTCGGTTCTGTCCCTAATCAAATAGTAAAGAAATGACCAAAAAAAGAAGGATGTTTTCATTTCCAAATTATATGAGGGAAAACTTTGTGTTAAATATGCATCATGAAAAATATCATTAGAAATATTCTGCATTGACGGAAATGTCAGTTACTGCGTGAAATATCAAATGAACAGAGACTGATACTCTTTCCCTGAAAAAAGGCGTAGTAGTCACAAGGTTTCATAGACGAACAAAAAAAACAAATCTGTTAAGATCACTCTCTGGTGAAACGGAAAAGTAGTTATTTGTTCTACACTGGTTGGGAGGGAAAAATAACCCGAATTATTCCATGTTGTTGGCCAGTATTTCACAGTAACAACACGGTTAAGTTTTAATCACTCAGTCACAGCCTACACGTTTACTATTTATAGATGTTAAAAGCACCTTTATCGCACCTTCATGTTTTTGTTAAATTATGTTTGCTGACCCTGTGAGTGTATTACAGTAATTACACCTTTACAGCGGCAGCTGTTACCGTTACTGTTGGTTCATAGGACATGCTGGTAGTGTGTGTGTGTGTGTGTGTGTGTGTGTGTGTGTGTGTGTGTGTGTGCGTGCGTGTGCGTGTGTGCGCAAAAGAGAGCGAGCGAGAAAGAGACATAGGAGATCTAGAAGGTTTAGTCCTGCTGAGTTCAGAGGACCTCCTCCCAAAGGTCACTCTCACCAGGGGAGGAGGAAAGGGAGCCTCACCCCAGCCAATCACGCGGGCTCCTGCTGACCATGCTCGCCGCCTGTGGCCTTGCTGTGGAGATGGCTGCTTTATCAGAAGCTGCTGACGAGTCGAACGATGGACTCCATTTTGGTCCCTATGAGAGAGTAGAGCAATGGAATTGTCGTAGTAGAACGATTTATCGATCACGTCAACATTTAATGCTAATTTATTCAGTAAGAATGATATGATTCCACTCCCTCCCTGTCATCCAGTCCCTCTCTCTCTTTTAGTGGTTTTTTTTTTTTTTTTGATGGTCCAGTTTTTCTCACACGGAACAATGGATGAAGCAGAGTCTCCCGACTCCCCGTCCTCTCTCTTTTCTTGCCTTTCATTGTGAGGCACTCACCCCAATCCCTCTTCCACTCTCCCTTTTCTCTGGTGTGTTTCTCACACTCTTTGCATTGGTCTCTGAATTCATAGTTGGATTTGTGTAGGGAGGCTCAACCCCTTGATAGCAACCCCTTGAGGGCTGTTCTCATCTTTGCATCACAGAGAAGCTAAAAGCTAAATGCTTCCTTCGTAGAAAGAGGGTTTTAGGGCCGTACTGAAGGGGAACAGCAGAAACAAAAGGAAGCGCTGCTGTAAAGCTGCAAAGTGTTATTGAACGAACGAGACCCCGGAAATGTGAGTGGTAGTTTTTTTGAAGAAGGAAGTGAGGCAAAGGTTTAAGAGGTGATTATGAGAAATATACTGTTCTTATTCGCCCTGGTGTACGAATACACACACCGTTAGCATTGACTCTGCAAGTCGGCAAATGGAGGTGAGCTGAGAACATGTGTGGAATTTATTCTTCTCCTGTCCAAGCTCTCTTTAGCAAAGAAAAAGTAACCAGAATTCCTGTTTTTTTTTTTTCCTTTCTTTGGGCTTTTTAATAATATAATCAGACCAGAAATAGCTTAAGACGCTCACTAACCTTTTTGTAAATGTATGTTCGTTTGTGTGTTTATAACACAAATTTATAGTTTGGTTTATAGCACAGTGTGGGCTGACAGGAAGCATGTGAAAGTAGTGCACTAGAAAAGTAGTGGCAGGGATCTCTCTCTCTCTCTCTCTCTCTCTCTCACACACACACACACACACATGCGCAGCACGTTCTTGGCTTTAATTGCCTTAATTCCTGGTGCTACCTCTTCTTTCTAGTGGGACTCGACACAGAGCATTACCGTTCCCAGCAGCCGTGCTAAAAGGGCAAATGTGTAATGATGTTTGCAGAAAATCTGTTCTGAGCTCAGCTGTCCCTGTTCTTCTACTGCAGTAATCTTTAACGAGCAAAAGGCCACACCTGATCCAGAGTCAGCGGATCACTATGTGCTGTACACTGTTAAAACCTTGCCCTCTTTACTGTCTGAAATAGAACAAGATGTGTGACGTGGTGCCCAGTGCTGAGACTGCTGTTCATTGTAACTCCGTCAGTGCTGCCTGATAAGATCAGTGTGACATCCAAACAGGAATGGAAATGTTGTACTTCTTCCTCCAGTGATAGGGGTCTTTGTTTGAAGTCGTGTGCATGATGTGCAAAATAGCCCATGTAATTGTTTAATCCAAACTATTTCTTTGCGTGTGTGTGTGTGTGTGTGTGTGTGTGTGTGTGTGTGTGTGTCAAACATGAATCATTTCCTTTTCCTAGATATGATGCGGTTATTAATCTGATTTTAACTTGCTAGGTGCATTATAATGGTCACCAGTTTAAGTGTGTGTGTGTTGGTGTGTTCTTTGCAGGCTGATGCGAAGATGGTATGCGATGTTGTGAGTCGCATGGAGGACACCGAGCCCTATTCTCCTGAGCTCCTGACCGCCATGATGCGCCTGTGGGCTGATTCGGGCATTCAGGAGTGCTTCAGCCGTGCCCGTGAGTACCAGCTCAACGACTCGGCCCAATAGTGAGTATTTTCCCTTACAATCTTCCAATTAAAGATTAATATGCTAAAAAATACATTATCTCAGATGAAAATGAGCAATATAAAATGCTTTGAATGTTTTATGGAGTTCAGATTTCTCAGAGCACGTCGTACATGCATATCACATTACAAGTCCGTTTCTGTATTTAAACCCCATTCAGGATGCTCTCACCGAGTCTGCGCACTGAGTCACTACTGGTTATTGGATCCATGCACAGTGAATAGAGTATGGGCTAATTGTGATCTTTGCAATCGCCTGGCATTAAACAGCTCCACAGAGAGCGATCTGCGTTTTAATGTCAAAACAACAGATACAATTACAGGCTGTGCGGAAGAAACATGACTTGGTGTGCATGTGGACTTGTTTGGGGCAACGCAATTGAATGGAATAATAGCGAAATATGTGAGTCAGCAGTCATTTTTGATCCGGCGCTGTGGTTTGCTTTAATGGCCTGGGAACCTAGTGCTTATGGAATGCAATATTTAGAACAAGATAAATTACTCCTTTAAAAGATGCCAGTTGAAAATGTGCTGAAAATGGGTGGAGCGCCGAGCTTGATGCTGATGATTCTTAAAACAAGAGAGTTCTTTTTTTTTTTTTCCTTTTCCTTTTCTTGAACATTTATTAAAATCAAAAAGGTTAGTTTTTTTTTTATTTGTGGGTTGGATTTATTTTATCCTAACATTTTAGAAATAGGAATATCTAATGTGCATTTTTTTCTCGGTCACCCTATGCGTACCTTCTAAATCACTTAAATAACCACTGAAGCGCTCACACTGCAGTAAATCAAAAAGGTTATTTGGCAATATGGCCATATACAGTATAATTACTGAACCTGCAGATTGCAACCAGGTTTCAAATTTGGGCAAGTGACCTGACACTTAGCTATTTCCCGTTTGCTTTTTTGATTAGGTTGAAAATAGAACTCGGTGAAATCAATGACGAGAACATAATAGGGCAGTGCATTTTTTTTTTTTAATGCAGCCCGTTTTAGAGGTAACAGCTATCCCATATATTGATCGCTTCCATTACAGTTGGAATTCTTTTCATTCTGGTCATTGAACAGGGACGTGTTACTTAGAGGTACTGTAGCAGAGCATTAATGCTGTCGTAACAGAGAGAGGGCATACTTAACGAATCAGGTTTTAAGGATCATATCACTGTTAAGACACACCCTAAGCAGGCTCAGCTCTCTTAGGGTCTGCAGGATCCTTAAGAAAATGTAACATAACCAAACATCTAGTTGAGCTTTTTGCTTTTTAATCAGTTAGAGGAATGAACTTAATTTTCTAGATCTCTCTGAGTTCAGGTTAAAATGTCTCAGAAGGTACACTCTATTCAGTATACAGTATACACGTTTATGTGGTCTACCATTTTGTAATGGTGTCCAAAAACATAGTGGAGAATTTCCAGATGTCTTTTTTTTTATCCTATAGTGCACTACAATAGATAGCCACTAATATAATGGTCACATAAGCATTAACTGGTGGATAAAGTAGAGCAAATATGGCGGCTCATTTTAAAGGAGTGATTCTCCAACCAATTTGAAGTGCATATAAGATAGCTTAGGTCATGGTTACTATAAATCTTGCTGCTCTGCACACTGAGCGTGTACTGTAGGTGTCACTTGAAATGAGAATCATACAGTGTGTATGTTGACTGGGGTTGAATTCCATGACGGTGTATGTAGAGCGAATGTAACTTGTTTCTTTCCACAGAAATAGCTGTACGTCTAACTGAAACCAGCCATATGGGGAAAGAAAAGACTATTGAAATGCATTTTTGCATGGAATGACGGTTGGAGAATTTGACCTCCTTCCATTGTACTCACGTTTTGGGTGACCAATTTCACGGTTGGCGTACACAGCAGGAAAACTTGCAATGACCCAGACCTATGGAATGTACTTCTATGTACCTTCATTTTGATTTGAGACTAAATTATTTTTACAGTAGCTCACAATCAATCTATAGATACTTTAGTGATTTTATTATTCTTATGCACAATTATTAACAATTTTGCTGCGAGTTTACGTTTAGCTTGTGACTGTTTTTGCCAGCTTTCTAAAACTAATGAATTAATTCATCACTCTTAAGTAGATGCTTAAACCAAGTCATGGCCAGGGTAAGCTCAGAGTCTGTCCTGGGAACACTGTAGAAAGAAAAAAGCCTGTGCTGGGAACACTGTGTAGGGAAAAAAAGAGTCTGTCCTGGGAACACTGAGTGGTAGAAATGCACCCTATCGCAGGGCAACATGCACACATTGCATTCATTCCTAAAACTCTTTATCATAGCCAATCTATCTGTTTTTTTTTGTTTTTTTGGAGTGGGCAGGAAACCCAGAGGAAACCCATATTCATTCAACTGATTTATGGGCACTAGATCAAGGTTATGCAAAGTTTTACATATTCAGAGTTTTATGCTCATCCGCTGCATGTACTGTATTTGTAGCTAAGACACCGAACATAAAAATAAAAGAAAAGAAATAAAAGCATAAAAGCCTCATGCTGGTCTTTTTAATGAAATAATGCCGAGTCAGGTCATGAAGTATTATATAAAATGCTTATGCTTGCACAATATTAAAATGAATGCTTCATCCATTTGATTTTTAAGTGCTGCCGCAGAAGAGACAGTTAGAATTTGGCTTACAAAACGTATTCATGCACAGATAGATTTTCAGTGCAAAACTGCTGATTAGGGGGAATTTCACTGAAATTAATTACATTTTTGATTTTGCTTCAGAAATTTCACTTGCAGAAACATTATTACTGAGCCTTGGTGTTAAGCAGTACATCGATAGGTGCTTGAGAATAGCTACAAACAGAAGTTGTGTAAATTAGTGTATGGATAATGTGTACATTATAGAGAGATTTTTTTTTTCCCTTTACCATCTTTCTGCCTTAAGTGCAGAGAGCAGAACATTTTCCTCCTGATGGTCCATTTAGTCACAATGGCAAGGTTGCACTTCCATGCATGTTTGGCCGTGTGGGGTGAGGTGCTCTTTAGGACACGGTCCGCTGAATCTTTATTACATCCACGGGATGGCCAGTGTGATTGTGACAGCCATTGTACCATAATGACCTTCGTATGACCCCCCAGTCTGTGGGTCTCTGTATAAAGGTGTGCCTCCTCCACGGTGAGGCCGTACACCTCTGCTCTTACAACAGGAACTTTGAAATACAGTTCAGGAAAATCAGTAGATGACCTGGGCATGCAGCTGGTTTTCCCGCTTCCCGCAGGATGTACTAGAGAGTTATAACAAGATGTCTCTGGCTTGATGCCCTATTATCGTTTATCCTCCACAGTAACTTTCCATTGTTATCGGCAGGAGCTCATCTCCAGCTCAGTACTTCACTTTCCATTTGCGCCTTGTGGCTCTGCTTCCTCTTTTTGTCCCATGCTTTTCAAAAAAAAAATTTTTTTCTTTTCTTCCTTTCATGGCTGTGATCTATTTTCTGTCCATCACTGCGAAACACTGATATTGGAAATCCTGAACTAATATCTGATATATCTGATATTTAACATGTACAGTCAGCACTGTGCAAGTCTTATGCTCCCTATAATTTGTATACAATTTGTTCTACATGTTTATTTTTTTGACTTCTGCATTATTGAGTCAATACAAAAAACTTGAGAATTTCCTTATTATTTTTCCAATCAATATTCAGAATTCTTTTTAATTGCAATACTGTTCAGTCCTAAAATAATTACGCATTAAATACGGAACCTGAAATAGACTAAAACAGCGCCACATCTTGTGCATGCTAATTTGTCTTTCATTGTGCGTTTGCTTAAATATAAACCCTTTCAATTCTAACATTTTCTGGTAATATATATATTTTTAAAAATAATTTGTCAATGTTTCTGTTTTGCCCTGTTTTATTTCCGCATCTATCCAACGCTCCTAATCTCTTACTCTCTGATTCAATAATCTGTTATTTCTCCAATCTCAGGGAGTGCTCTCTCTCGCTCTCTCTCTCCCGCTCTCTCTCTCTCTCTCTCTCTGGGCTGATGGGAAGCAGCAGACAGCAGGCTGGCTGCTGAGAGGTGTTGCCAGGCAGAGCACTCAAGAGGCAATAGAGGGAGGGAGGAGGTAGAACAGAGAGCGACTGAGAGGAAGAGAAGTGTGTGTGTGTGTGTGTGTGTGTGTGTGTGTGTGCGCGCGATTGTGCGAGGGGGAGGGGTAGAGCTGGCAGGCAGCCTGACTGGAGAGCCATACAAGCTTCCCATATTAAAAAGAGAGGGGTCACATAATAAGCACTGCACCCAGTCCCTCCTCTATTCCACATCCCGTCTACATCCTTTCAAATCCTACTGTTTACACGTCAGATTCGTCCAGCAGCTTTATAATGTACCCAGGGTTTCTCACAGTCAGATGAAGAACACTAACATGTATGATACAGT
The DNA here is from genome assembly GCA_003987875.1 of Clarias batrachus. Taxonomy (NCBI): domain Eukaryota; kingdom Metazoa; phylum Chordata; class Actinopteri; order Siluriformes; family Clariidae; genus Clarias; species Clarias batrachus. The sequence continues at coordinate 378,228 of QMIH01000114.1, forward strand.
AATCTTTAATGGGTGTTTATTGCTGAAGAACATGTTAGTTTGGGAGAGGGCTTGAATAGAAGGATATTGGTAAGTGATGCTTTGTGTTCCACAAGTACATGACATGTTGGAAAGTTAAATACGAATATATAGTTGGTTATAATGATTAACTTGTACCGTATGTCAGGGAAGTACGTTCCTGTCTTGGATCACCAAAAAAGTCTATCTCTCAAGAAAATGGTGTTATGTCAACGGTTAAAGCTTCTTAAGGCGTTTTTTTTTTTTTTTTTTAAGCGGTTAAAGGTTCTTGAGAAATAATTATAATAATAGTCATAATAATAATAATAATTTCACTGTGGTGTAATATACTGTATATACAGTACTGTGCAAAAGCCTTAGGCGCCACCTTATCTGTAGTACAGATTTTGTTATATCTGCATTATCGTGTATTATTTTATATATATACCGTATGTTGACTTTACATGGGTAAAAAATATCAGCAGCTATGGCCCAAAGCCAGCCTTCCTCTATTGCTGCATCATTAGTTCATCCACAGTCTGCAGTTTTTCCAAAAATGGCGTTTGAGTTGAATGATCGTTCCTTTTACATCTTTTTTTGTTGTTGTAAAGCAGGTCAACTAAAAAAAAAAAAACATTACTTGGAGGCATGTGTGCGTGTCATTGTAACTGGTCCATTAGTTTTAACTTGTAATCCAGATAGAAACACTGGCAACAGCACAGCATTTACAGAGGCATCTAAATTACTGAGAGCTTCATCGTTTCACCTTGCTTCTGGCCACCGACCTGAAACATACTGTTAAGTTTTTCAGGACCAAAAAAATAATAACTTAGAAACTCTAAATTGCTTGACCTGACCACCACAGAGTGTGTGTGTTTCACTGAAAACACCAGAAAAGAACAAAAAGTAACGCACAAAATGCATACATGTGCACGTATCTGACAGTGACGGTTTCTGCCGCCAGATTATGATTAATTTTATTCTGATGAAGATATGATGGATGATGATGAGGAGGAGGAGCCAGCTAAATCTAACCGACAGTATTTAATATTATTTGATTAATGATTATCCTATTTATACCGCACCGACACCCCAGGTAAACATGAATGGGTTGTATATATATGATTGCTCAATTACTGTGTGAAAATGTGTAAATCTGACCATCACTGTATCCAGCTCCCTTCCTGGTCAGCAAGGTCTCACATCTGAGAGCTGATACTTAGTCAATTTGCACCGGATTTGCTTATAAAACGTTTTACATGAAACACAGATTAACATCTATAGTGAAGAGTAAGCTGAATATGACCGTGTCTTATAAACAGTGGCTGTCCACTTTAATTGGAACACAGGTCATGTCATTTATGAGGTTGTCCAGTTATCTAAACCAATCATGTGGCAGCAACACAATGTATGAAGTCATGCAGATACAGGTCAAGAGCTTTATGTTAATGTTCCCGTCAACCATCAGAGTGGGGAAATGTGATTGCTACGGCTTTAACTGTGGCATGGTTGTTGGTGCCAGAGCTGATTTGAGAATTTCAGAAACGGCTGAGCTCTTGGAATTTTCACACACAACGTTGTGTCTAGAGTTCACCGAAGATGGTGAGGAAAAACAAAAACGGTGGAATCAGAGGAAAACTGCCAAATTTTCATGGTCAGAAACTTATTTATAGTCACTTAAATACTGATTTACAGAAACTGAAAAGAAATCACCTGGCCTTTTTTTCACTCCTCACCCGTCCGGAGTCTCTGCCCGTGATGACCTCCGAGTTTTGTTCGTGACTGACCTGAGTGAAACTGGATGTGGTCCTCTGCTTTTGTAGTCGATCCACTTCAAGGTTTAATGGATTGAGTTTCAGAGATGCTTTTTCTGTTCACCATGGTTGTCAGGTTGTAAAGAGTGATAGACTTCCTGTCAGTGTGGTCATTTTTCTCTCTTTTCCCTCTCATCTCTCATCTCATTTTTCCCCCCCACACCTGGAGATCAGCAATATCTAAAATACACCACCCAGACCATCTCATACTAATAACCGAGCCATGGTTAAAGTCTCAGACGTCACACTTTTCTGGGCCAGGCTGCCCCATGATTGGGTGATTGTCAGTGATTATAGTACTTAGAGTATTTGTACCTTGATACTGTACTTTCTTATTTTGACCATTTTGTTCTTCAGCTGAGTATTAGGTTCATTTTATTTTCTACTCCGTTACAATTCTGAAGAAATTCTGTAGTTTTTACTTGCCGTTACTTGTAACATACTGCATGGTCAGTCTGGCATATTAAAAGCACAAGTGGCTGTTACAGAAACCCAAAACATGTTTCTATATTGAAAGCAGGTGTTACTTGTAACATATGGCATGGTCACCCTGAATTTGACATATTAAAAGTGCAATTCTCTTCTGCCACAATTTTGCCACCTGCAGACTGAGATACCTTATTGATGGCCTTCTACCAGCTGTTTGAAATCAGAAGTGGAGATGGCTGCAGACCGTGACCAAACCGAAACCGGCACTTTAACGGCCAGCAATGATGACCGCCCAGGGCCTTATTAAGATCTCCTGATTCATGAAATGTTTTAGCACTTATAACGGCAAAAAATAAATAAATCACCCGATTCAGAAATCCTCATCATCTACATGCTTCTGCGACCTCTTCCGAATGTTCCAGAAGCACACACACACAGAGAGAGAGAGAGAGAGAGAGAGATTTACATACTTTACCATGACTTTAGGCTATAGTGAGCTAATACAAGCTCATTGCTTTTCATACTTGAGTATATTTGTAGGCAGACACTAGAGCAAAAAGAAAATCTAATTTAAAATGATTTTTTTTCTCCTGGAGAAATATTTTACAGGTTTTGTGTGATTCGATCACCACTACTGATTGGATAGCTGCACACATAACCGGACATACATGTTTTAATTAAAGTGGCCACTGAATGTATATAAACCCCATCTACATTTCTTTTCTTTGGTTTTACAGAACCAGTGGCACTCTGAAAATAACTCATGAAAATTCAGTACGAGTTAAAAGGGGTAATGACCAAATAAGGTCAAAAATAACAGAAGTCAGAACAAAGGGTTTTCTGTAGAGTGGAAATTTGCCTTTGGAGGCCTTATTTGTTAAAAACGTCTTTGCTAAATAGCATATCAACTTCAAGAAGCCTTGGTGTTAATGAAGTAACAAGAATGCAAAGTGAAAAGGATCAGTGATCACAACGATAAGGAAAATGGAACAGTAAAAAGAACAAAGACAGTAGAAACGGGATAACTTGGTAAAATATACAGTGCAAAAGTGTTAACCCTGCCATTTCTTTTTTCATTTGTTTTAAATTTCTTTGACTTCTGTATTATCAGGTTTTCATACTACATTTTAAAGAAATGAGCAGCACTTTTAATGAACTGATGCAGAAAAATGTTGACATGGCATAAAGTTATAGATGATTAAGGTGGCTATCAGGGATTACCTGCAAACACAGAAGCAAATCACAGCCTTCAGGAGAACTGACGCCCAAATCACACTAAATACTGTCCAAAATGTTTGGCTGATTAATTCAGTAAAATGTTATTTGTATAGCGCCTTTATCAATTGTCATTGTCGCAAAGCAGCTTTACACATTTAAAAGAAACCTATGGAAATTTGGATGAAATGAGGATAAATGTTTAGATAGTCCCTGATCAGCAAGCCGAGAAAGAAACCATCCTCATTTGGGTAGTAACGGATAGGAGGGACTGTTTTGCAGTGTGTTAAATTTCTGTTTTCTGCTCTTTATTGTAACTTTTTTATGTAAAGAAGAAAAAAAAAACTTTATTTATAAATATTTATAATTCACATTATAGCATTTTTCTACATACTACATGTGTATAAGACTTTTGTACCATACTATATGTGATCTGACAGCTGATCCTCACAGTATGAAATGCCATGTGATTGTGGGCGTCCAGCTTCTGTCATATGAGCAAACTTCATGCTGCCGTTCTCAGGTAGACATGAAAGAGCCCGTGCCCTTATGCAGCTCTATAGGACACAAGCTCACAGATTAAACATTAATGGTTTTAGTTTGGCCCAGGCTCATGTACAGTGACCTCTGTGGTTGTTGCAATGCATAGCAGCTCTCATGGCTGTTGCTTAATGGAAGGCACTTGTTTGGGGAAATTCCATTTACCAGAACATTTCTCTCTACTCAAGGCCTAGGGCGTGATAAAAAGCTCTGTCAGCCATTTCACTCTTTTTTTTTTTTTTTGTGCTGCTTATTCCCTCTCACATTTCCATCAATCTACTTTTCCTCTTTTTCTCTATGTAGGCAGGCCAAGTCTTCAGGGGCTGAAACTAATGAGCTGCAGTGGGGTTACAGTTGCACAGTGCAGCTGCAACTGTGGCTGCTTGGGCTCAGTCCCATGTCATATTTCCATAACGGTGTTATTAAACAGTGATCACTCATTTATTAATGACTGATACAAACACACAGTCCCAGAAGCAGCATCAGTTGATGTTCAGATGAGCAGGGCATTTTAGGGTGGGGTGCAGGTGGATAAGGTGTCGTTTTAAGTCAAGTGTGCTGGTGGAATTTTAGCACAGACGCGCCAAATTCTCCATGTCCTCAAGTGTGCATGGCGTTTATACGGAGAACGACACCAACAGATGGTGAAGGAAAAGAATGAATCTGTACAGTATGTAGTGCTTGGTGTACATTGCTTGGTGTTTAATACTCTCCATGTTTAATTTGATATCCAGTAGTATGTTTATCCAGCTCTGCTGCTGATAGAAGTGCAAGATATTCTATTCAGTTTTCCAACACCTTTCTCCGATCCAAAAAGACATATATTTTATATGAGTGCTGGTTCTTTAGTGCTGTTCTTGGGTATAGTCATCTTACAATCATTTGTTACAAATGTCAAAGATCATGGTTTTAATATTACATGGTCTTACAGATTTTTGCTTCTTGGATGTTTAGTATCGAATCAATTCAATGCTTCTTTTACATTTGAATAATTTGAAAAATAAGGTTTTGAGCCACGCTTCATTTCTTTATGTTTTGCATCGAAAGAGCCAGACCTTCTTGTTTTTTTTTAAGTGGTCTTGAGGAATAGTTCTCCAGGCTTCCTAAAGGACTTTTTTGGCTCCAAGTTGTTGGCTTTTATTTTCAGTCCAGTCCCCGTACCTGACCAGGTTCAGCTAAAAAAAAAAAAATTGGGTTTGTTTGTAAATCCACACAGTGACTAATCATTCAAGCATAAACACACCAAGCTGAAGTCATGAGCGAATGAGAAAGAGGTGCAGATGATGACGGATGATCAGGCCGGTGATCAGGTTACTGGTGATGCCGAATGCTGAGTGGTTGGAACAGATCAGAGGGGAGATGAGGTTGCTGTTAATGGTTTTAAATGAACAACCAATTTGAACCAGTAACAAGTGGTGTAAAATTTGTTTTAAAAACAGCATGCTCATTTTCATCACTTTGTAATGATGACGACTATTACTTTTTATAAAATAAAGATTTGACACTTATAGATTTGGCCTATTTAATATTCTTGGGTAATGATTTTCAGCCTTTTTACTTGTTTTGACCAAAACTGAAAAGATCCCTTCTAAGCACACACACTATTGGTGGCATCTCCAATAAATCTGTCAGGTATATACAGTAGTTGAAAATTCGTATAAATGAGCATTCTCAACTTACCTTTGCAGCAAGTAAAAGCTTATATGAGTCAAAAGCACATGAGAATGTGGGAAGGGGTGCAAGCTTTCAGGAAGTGTTGGCTAATATCCGAGAGTTCAGAACACCTGCACAAATCATTCCAGGGTTGTGTGTGTGTGACTCATACCCTGTTTTATCGAAGAGAAGAAGCTCTTTGGTGTGTTTTTGAGTGATAACCTGTACGCGTGTACTCCGAGGCTGGCAGGTCTGGTAATATAATATAATTGGCATGAATGTCACTTGTATTCATGTCCGTGTAATATCACGTAGAGATAATATTATTATTATATACAAACCTGGTGCAATGCTTCACAGGTACAACACTTTCTTGACAATCATTATTAGACTATGTAAGTTGATATTAGCATGCTTTTCATACAGTAAAATTATTCAAATCCTTTTTTTTTTTTTTTTGCAAATACTTCCAAAAGTAGTGATTCTTTCTCAATTTGTGATTTTTTTGTTGTTGTTGTTTTTTTGTTTTCGTATTCATGTTTCCTTGTTGCATTGGAACAAGGATGCATTGGCTGTAAAATTTGTATAAGACTATATGTCCCGTCTTTTAGAGTAAGTCAGAATGACTGCATTATAAGCATTGATGTGAGAATTTTTACTTGTTTATTTATTCAGTGTTTTAGAGATCCCTCTCTGTCTGTCTGTTCACAGTTATTTAGATAGTTTAGATAGGATTGGTGCGGCAGACTACCAGCCCACGGAACAGGACATTCTGAGAACCCGAGTGAAGACCACTGGGATCGTCGAGACCCACTTCACCTTCAAGAACCTGCACTTCAGGTGTGTTTCTCTGTCTGTCTAGACTCCGTTACAAAATACCATACAAATTCAGTGGTTGAATTATTAAATGCTGACACTGTCCTATTTGCACACTTTTTAAACCTCTGGTGTGAGCAGGCTAATTTTCCGGAGGGAAAACCAATAATAAAAGCATGTGAGAGTAACAACCTGGAAACTACACACTTCTGTTTAGAAGATCTTGTTACACTTGAACTGATTCAATCCTGGGTTTCATTATATAGTTCATTATAAACCTCCCAACACAGCACTATGAGTAAAGTACATCACTACAAAGCCAGCTGTCTTTGTCCAAGTCTTATCTAGTCTTTGACCAGAGACAAAACGATATTTGGCCTAAAATATTGTGGTAATTAGATCAATTCATGAGCTTCTGAAGCGGTGGCATTAAGGCCCCAAAACACTGTCAAGAGTGCTCATGGGTAATTTCATGTAAATTTATAATTTAGTCAATTTAAATGTTCAACACTACATGGCAGGAAAAAAACATCATATGGTCAAAGGTGTCCTTGTTAATAAGGACACATTTTTAGTCTTTAAAGATTTCCTAAGGTTTGGGCTTGGATTTGAGAGAAATCATTAAAGAAATATGAGTGTGGTTTCCGCAGTTGTTTAAGTGGATAAGAAGTCGTCATGTACAATAACACGGGACTCATTTCAACTTGGCCATAGTAACGTATGAAACGGGCTACGTATACGGATTACTTTCCAGAGAAACGGCATGTGTTGGTTCTTTGTAAGATGTGCAAGTGCTTCTTTGGCCTGTATATAACAGATCACTCTTGCGTTAATTGACATTTAAACCTCAGTCTTATGGCGATGTTGTTAAACTTTATTAACTCCTGTTCCCCTTCACTTAAAACAGGCCATTAACCTGAGCACTCAAAATGACATCATCATTGTATACATATAACTGTTTTGGAAGTTTGTATGCAATACATGTAATATAGAATTACATATCTACTGTACATACTGATCAGCTTAAGATTCAAATCACCTGCCTGTTATAGTGTAGGTGCGCCATGTGCTGCCGAAACAGCTCTGACCCATTGGGGGATGGACTCCACAAGACCTCTGAAGGTGTGCTGTAGTATCTTCAACATTACAAAACATTAGTAGCAGATTCTTTAAGTCTTTTAAAGTTGCGAGGTGGCTCCTGCATGGATTGTCCTGCACATCCAGAGATGCTTGATCAGAATGAGATCTGGGGAATTTGGAGGCCAAATCAGCACCTTGAAGTCTTCGAATGTTTCTCAAACCATACCTGAACAAATTTTGAAGTGTTTTTGAAAGAGGCTCTCTAGCAATAAGGAATTCCATTGCCATAAATGGATGTACTTGGTCTGCAACAATGTTTAGGTAGGTGTTTAAAGTAATATCCACTTGAATGCCAAGAGCCAAGGTTCCCCAGCAAAACACTGTCCAGAGCATCACATTCCCTCAGCCAGTTTGCTTTCTTCTCATAGTGAATCCGGGTGCTATCCCTTCCCCAGGTAAGCCACGTGCACACAGCCGTCCATCAGCATCGTGTAAAAACAAATGATTTATCAGACCAGACTACCTTCCATCATTGTTCGCTGGTCGAGTTCTGATGCTCATGTGCTCACTGGAAGTGCTTTTGGTAGTGGAGCCTCATAGACAGCAGTGTAGTGTGTTCTGATTCACCATCAAATTAAATCGAAACATGAGTTTGACATGAGAACCACTTTTTGAACTAATATATTGTTAATACTTAATTGAACGTTTATATCACCACAAACACAACTGTAGGTTGATTGCTCAGTTTTAAGAACATTATGGGAGATGGAAGGTGTAACATTTTGGAAAATCAAAAATCACACTGATGAAACCAAACTGTTTTGACATAATATATGGGCACTCTTATGTCTTAAGCTAAGCATGTGCACAAATATTCTCTGTCAGTTTGTTATAGCAGTTTGCAACTATTGCACATTATGAAATGTTTGGTTATATTATTTTATACCGTAAGAATGTGCCATCATATTAAATATAATCGAGACTATAGATTGGTCCCAACCGTGATATTTTGGTGGTGCTTGGGGTTGAACACATGCCTGTTCTGTAACTCAAAGCCTTAACCACTGAGCCACCACACCTAGTGCTACTAGCCCACAATGATTCAACCGCTTATACCACCAAATTGACTCCGCTAAACAATTGTATTGAATCCGTGCAAGCTAGTTTGCTTTATTTGTGGTGAATCTGTGGTTAAGTTTCAGTTGCAGTTTTTGGTAGGTTGTGTGTTCAAATCCTCATTTGTATCCTACATCAGCAAAATGAGTAAATGTACCACATCATGTTATTTCGTACCATGTAAGATGTTACAGCACTTAATGTTACTAGTAGTACTTAGTACCATAGTCTTATGTATGTCCAGTTTTTATTTTATTGAATTGTATTTCCATTTGACACCCTGATTTTACTCGTGTGATCATCTCTATGAACTGTAGAATTTAAATATTACTAAACGTTAATATAACATTTGTATTCTATAGATATTAAGTAATATTTTTACTAAAATGGTGTGGAAATGATTTTATTAGGTCAGGTGGTATTTTTGTATTAATCTGCAAACTGTAGAGATTTCACCAGACGAAGTTCAAAACGTTTATACGATCTAATAATAAAAAGACATTTCCAATGAAACGTATTAAACCGAAACAAAACAAGTTGAGTGAAGAGGGGACGTTGTGAGTGCTGATGGGAGAAGAGACTCTTAACTCTATTAACTCTTCCTTAATGTTCAGGAGTAATAATGTTTGATTAATGCTGGTGGGGCATCTTTCAGTGCAGTTGGAATAAAATCTTTAAATGCTATAACTTTAGCAAAGAGAAACACATTTTGCTTTAGGAAATCACGGTTTGAGAGCTTTATATGGTTCTTTCAGGCTGCAGCGCATGTATAAAGTAAAGGATAGTGAATTATAAATAGTTTATAAGTAATCCCAAAACAGAGAGGCAACACGGCTCGGTTCAGCAGAAGTTCACTGAAACTAAAATCAATTTAAATCATCCAATCCATGGTTTCTGATGAAGCGTGGCAGCTTGCAGAGCACGTAATGTGCCTTATGACTACCCATATTTGGCTCGTGCACACAAACACACGCACACACAGCTTTTCAATGGCATGCTTAAGTAGAATTAGATGATAATTCCTTTTTAATTTTAGTGTGCGGTGCAGTCGCCGAGATTATCATCCATATAGATACTTGCATAAAGATATTAGCGTTGCAACTGATGACATTATTAACCTTAGCTAGAGTGTACCTTCATCAGCCTTGCTCTCCATGTTTGTGTCTGTTTCTTCACACACACCGTTTTTAGCTTTCTCTCTCTCTCTCTCTCTCTCTCTCTCTCATCTAGTTAATGAAGCTTAAAAAAGGACTAGACTGAAATAAATCTGTTAATTTATGCAAAGGCTGTTGCATGTCACCAAAGGCTCACTGCATCTCTAAAATGTTGAAATTTACCCCTGCATTTGGTGCAGAGCTCTGCCTATTGTACAGTATGGGCTCCACTCAGACACAGGAGTTCATACGTTTGTAATATTCATTAGTATGATATTGATAATGTTATTTTAAAAAAAAGCTGTTATTGGAAACTAAATCTGTTAGGATCTAATTACACAAATAAAACTCGTCTCTTATTAGAAGTGTAAAACACATTTCAGAACTGCCTTCTTGATCTGCTGGTTGAAATTTGAGTTGGGAACCAAGTTACATACAGACTTAGATTAATGACACTCCTATGAATGAAGTATGAAACGCTTGATAAATGAGTCACATTTATGTCAGACGCGATATCCCTGCAGTTGTATGTGCTAAGCTGATATATTTACAGACGCAGTATGTAGTTGTTGTAACAGGGTGTGAGATTCTGCTGCGTCGTATCTTCACAGGCTGTTTGATGTGGGAGGTCAAAGATCAGAAAGGAAGAAGTGGATCCACTGCTTTGAGGATGTGACTGCCATCATCTTCTGCGTGGCTTTAAGTGGTTATGACCAGGTGCTGCATGAAGATGAGACCACGGTGAGAAATCTTCCTTATCCACAGACTCCCCAACCCTGCTCCACTAAACACATAGCTACAGATACAAATTCTGCTCTTCCTACTTACCCGTTTTACAAAAAAGACACTAAACAAACACACACACACACACACCCTGAATTTTGTAATAAAATGCATACAAAACACAAACAACAGGATGCATCAGCTTCAATTACATTCAGCTAACAGATTGAGAATATTCACGAGTGCAGGAATGTGCTTGCACTGCGGTGGATGATGCTTGCAGATGCTACTGGTTTTAACATGAATAGGATATCACAGATGTATAGAAAAATACCACTTACCCTGTGATAACATCCTGGAGTTTAAAATTCCTTGCCATCACGTGACACGGTGCCATTCCAATGCATTCAGTAGAATACAGAAGTCAGAAACGACCATATAGAAACATACAGTGCACTTACGACACACATACAAAAACTCTGTCACTGTAAAACTCTGTCACTCCACCTCAATCTCTTGAGCATGTTCAGAACATTCGTAGCCCACGCCAACCAGCTGCAGATCACTACAGGTCACCCAGACGTACCCCCTGGTAAGCCACGATCCAACCCGCTTTTTGAATTCTGATATCCTGATAGTGCATGCAAAATCTCATTTACATAATTCTTTCTCCCCAGATTTTACCTGATAGTGTGTGTGTATATATATATATATATATATATGTGTGTGTGTATATATATATATATATATATAT